>JAANYP010003707.1:0-2500 GCA_020465985.1 Centrapalus pauciflorus | reverse complement strand
TCGATTAAGTCACTGTACTTTTTTTCCGAGTGTTTAACTCCCTAGACAATTTTTGCCTTATTTAAAACTATATATTTGACCTGTTTAGCAGGTCACTAACCGGGACCTAAACAAGAAAAAAGAAAGTTCAGTGACTTGATCGTGAAAATTGGAAAAGAGAGTTGGTTTTTTTAACAATAAACTATTCGAGGAACTGATTGGTAACTATATAGTTTTGAATAAGACAAACATTGTTTAGGGACTTAATTACTTGGAAAAAAAGTTCAGTGACTTAATCGATAACTATATGAAAGTCCGTGGGGTTTTTAAATATTAACCCTTAGGTTAATGGAAAAACGGTAAATAGTTGGATAATTTTATGCATCTTGTGCATCATGAAAACAAACTAGGAAGGACATTTTGGGAATGTGCATACCTCATTAAATTTAATATTTCAACAAATAATCAAATAATAAATGCTAAATAAATTTAATTGATACATTTCCAAATTTAATAAAAATTACACAAATTCAAAAAAGATGATGGAGATCGATACATTTCATTGGTAATCGTGTTAATCTATGTATCGTGTTAAAAAAAACGCATTTAACAGAAAAAAATAAACAAATTCATTTATGCATCGTGTTCAACTTGTTCATTATTCATCTATGCATTGTGTTCGTCGTTCATATTCTTCATTCATCTATGCATCGTGTTCAACTTGTTCATCATTCATCTATGCATTGTCATTGTTCATCGTCCATTTATGCATCAGCATTTTTCGTTGTTCATCGTTCATCATCCATCAATGCATCGTCATTGTTCATCATCCATCTATGCATCGTCATTGTTCATCATCCATCTATGCATCATCATTATTCATCGTTCATCATCCATCTATGCATCGTGTTCTTCATAATCATCATCGGTTGCATCTCTTGTTCATGTTAATCATCATCATTGTTCATCGTTAATCTTCGTCTTCAAAACATCATCACTATGAAAATCCTGAAGAACAAGATTAGAGAGAAATGGAGAGAGAGAGAGAGAGAGAGAGAAATGGGGAGGAAAATGAGGATTGTAGTTAATATAATATTTTAATTCAAAATGTAACTCCTAATTATCTTTTAATGATTTTTAGAAATAAATTAATTATCATATCTTTAGTTTTTCCTAAATGCCCTTTATGCACCCTTGGTAGATTATCCGATGCACAAAAGTTCCTCAAGGTTCTCGATGCATAAAAGTTCTCAATTGAACCTCAATCTACACACACACACACACACACACACACACACATATATATATATATATATATATATATATGTATGTATGTATATGGAAGGGTTTTATTGAGAACCATAAATATTGTGAGAACTTAAAAACCTTTTATGACATTTGGATTAATAGAATCAATAGTTGATATATTCGATGGCAATTTTGTAATTATTTAGAACTTTGATAGTAGAGAATCTTGAAAATGTGTGAAAATGGTATTTTTGGAAAAAAGTCCGTTTTTTCTCTTTCTCTCTTACTTTTTTTCGTTTTCATTTTATTTTTTCTTTCATGAGTATTAATTTTGTAGTAAAAAATGTTTATTATAAAAAAAATATTTTTTTCTTTATAGAAAATTATTACATTGCTAAAACATTAACGTATTTTAAATAAAAAAATTATGTGTCTATATAGAATGTTTATATAGAATATTTTTTTCTCTATAGAATATGTTAACGAACATATTCTATGTACAGTCTACGTAAAATGTCATGCGATCTACGTAGAATGGCATGCAATCAACGTAGAATGACATGCAATCTACGTAAAATGTTGTGTAGAATGACAAGTAACATATATTCTACGTAGGTTACATAATAAAATATATCAAAAACATATTGAAACAAAAAAGAAGATTTCATTAGACATTTTATCAAACACTTAGTATGCAACTGATATAAAAATACCAAAAAGACATTGAATAATAATGTTAATCTACATAAAAAAAATATAGAAATGTATAAGAAACATAAAAATATATGAAATATATAAGAAACATAACATTCTACATAAATTATGTGTGATTTTTTACAAGTAGTCTTGTATTATATTCTAGGTAGATTATCAAGTAATCTACGTAGATTATCATGTAAAACATCTAATAACTATTACATTCATTATAAATCTAATATCTTACAAATAATCTTCATTATAAAATATGGAAATGAATCTGTCATATTTTATTTAGAGCATCGACAAACATATTCTATGTACAATCTACGTAGAATGTCATGCAATCTACGTAGAATGTCGTGCAATCTACGTAAAATGTCGTGTAGAATGTCAAGTATCATATATTCTATGTAGATTACATGATAAAATATAACAAAAACACATTGAATAGTAATTTAAATCTACATAAAAAGATATAGAAATGTATAAGAAACATAAAAATATATGAAATATATAAGAAACATAATATTCTACATAGATTATGTGTGATTTTTTACAAGTAGTCTTGTATTAT
>JAANYP010003706.1:0-69887 GCA_020465985.1 Centrapalus pauciflorus | reverse complement strand
TCTATCATACGTTCCTAACATACAATTAAGTAATCAAGGAACAAGCAGCAGCAGATGTTTCCATACAAAGTCAGTAACAATCACCAATAAGTACAGAAACATATGCAAGTTAGTAATGCAATGTGTCACTCACAGCGCTCCTGAGCAATCCAAGTAATCAAGGAACATGCAACAGCAGTTGTCCAGTTTCAGCAGTGTCTATCATACGTTCCTAACATACAATTAAGTAATCAAGGAACAAGCAGCAGCAGATGTTTCCATACAAGTCAGTAACAATCACCAATAAATACTGAAACGTATGCAAGTAAGTAATGGAATCTGTCACTCACACCTGTCCTGAGCAATCCAAGTAATCAAGGAACATGCAGCAGCAGTTGTCCAGTTTCAGCGGTGTCTATCATACGTTCCTGACTTACAATTAAGTACTCAAGGAACAAGCAGCAGAGGATGTTTCAATACAAGTCGGTAACTATCACCAATAAGTACCGAAACATATGCAAGTTAGTAATGGAATTTGTCACTCACAGCGGTCCTGAGCAATCCAAGTAATCAAGGAACATGCAACAGCAGTTGTCCAGTTTCAGCAGTGTCTATCATACGTTCCTAACATACAAGTAAGTAATAGAGGAACAAGCAGCAGCAGATGTTTCCATACAAACTCAGTAACAATCACCAATAAGTACGGAAACATATGCAAGTGAGTAATGCAATCTGTCAGTCACAGCGGTCCTTAGCAATGCAAGTAATCAAGGAACATGCAACAGCAGTTGTCCAGTTTCAGCAGTGTGTATCATACGTTCCTAACATACAATTAAGTAATCAAGGAACAAGCAGCAGCAGATGTTTCAATACAAGTCGGTAAGAATCACAAATAAGTACCGAAACATATGCAAGTTAGTTCTGCAATGTGTCACTCACAGCGGTCCTGAGCAATCCAAGTAATCAAGGAACATGCAACAACAGTTGTCCAGTTTCAGCAGTGTCTATCATTCGTTCCTAACATACAATTAAGTAATCAAGGAACAAGCAGCTGCAGATGTTTTGATACGACTCAGTAACAATCATCAATAAATATTGAAACATATGCAAGTAAGTAATGGAATCTGACACCCACACCTGTCCTGAGCAATCCAAGTAATCAAGGAACATGCAGCAGTTGACCAGTTTCAGTAGTGTCTATCATACGTTCCAAACATACAATTAAGTAATCAAGGAACAAGCAGCAGCTGATGTTTCCATACAAGCCAGTAACAATCACCAATAAGTACCGAAATATATGCAAGTGAGGAATGGAATCTGTCACTCACACCTGTCCTTAGCAATCTAAGTAATCAAGGAACATTCAGCAGCAGTTGTCAAGTTTCAGCAGTGTCTATCATGCGTTCCTAACATACAATTAAGTAATCAAGGAACAAGCAGCTGCAGATGTTTCCATACAAGTCAGTAACAATCACCAATAAGTACCGAAACATATGCAAGTTAGTAATGCAATGTGTCACTCACAGCGGTCCTGAGCAATCCAAGTAATCAAGGAATATGCAATAGCAGTTGTCCAGTTTCAGCAGTGTCTATCATACGTTCCTAACATACAATTAAGTAATCAAGGAACAAGCAGCAGCAGATGTTTCCATACAAGTCAGTATCAATCACCAATAAATACTGAAACGTATGCAAGTAAGTAATGGAATCTGTCACTCACACCTGTCCTGAGCAATCCAAGTAATCAAGGAACATGCAGCAGCAGTTGTCCAGTTTCAGCAGTGTCTATCATACGTTCCTGACTTACAATTAAGTAATCAAGGAACAAGCTGCAGAGGATGTTTCAATACAAGTCGGTAACTATCACCAATAAGTACCGAAACATATGCAAGTTAGTAATGCAATTTGTCACTCACAGCGGTCCTGAGCAATCCAAGTAATCAAGGAACATGCAACAACAGTTGTCCAGTTTCAGCAGTGTCTATCATACGTTCCTAACATACAAGTAAGTAATAGAGGAACAAGCAGCAGCAGATGTTTCCATACAAAGTCAGTAACAATCACCAATAAGTACGGAAACATATGCCAGTGAGTAATGCAATCTGTCAGTCACAGCGGTCCTTAGCAATGCAAGTAATCAAGGAACATGCAACAGCAGTTGTCCAGTTTCAGCAGTGTGTATCATACGTTCCTAATATACAATTAAGTAATCAAGGAACAAGCAGCAGCAGATGTTTCAATACAAGTCGGTAAGAATCACAAATAAGTACCGAAACATATGCAAGTTAGTAATGCAATGTGTCACTCACAGCGGTCCTGAGCAATCCAAGTAATCAAGGAACATGCAACAACAGTTGTCCAGTTTCAGCAGTGTCTATCATTCGTTCCTAACATACAATTAAGTAATAAAGGAACAAGCAGTAGCAGATGTTTCGATACAAGTCAGTAACAATCACCAATAAATACTGAAACGTATGCAAGTAAGTAATGGAATCTGTCACTCACACCTGTCCTGAGCAATCCAAGTAATCAAGGAACATGCAGCAGCAGTTGTCCAGTTTCAGCAGTGTCTATCATACGTTCCTGACTTACAGTTAAGTAATCAAGGAACAAGCAGCAGAGGATATTTCAATACAAGTCGGTAACTATCACCAATAAGTACCGAAACATATGCAAGTGAGTAATGGAATCTGTCACTCACACCTGTCCTGAGCAATCTAAGTAATCAATGAACATTCAGCAGCAGTTGTCAAGTTTCAGCAGTGTCTATCATACGTTCCTAACATACAATTAAGTAATCAAGGAACAAGCAGCAGCAGATGTTTCCATACAACTCAGTAACAATCACCAGTAAGTACTGAAACATATGCAAGTAAGTAATGCAATCTGTCACTCACAGCGGTCCTGAACAATGCAAGTAATCAAGGAACATGCATCAGCAGTAGTCCAGTTTCAGCAGTGTCTATCATACGTTCCTAAAATACAATTAATTAATAAAGGAACTAGCAGTAGCAGATGTTTCCATACAAGTCAGTAACAATCACCAATAAGTACTGAAACGTATGCAAGAAAGTAATGCAATCTTTCATATACAGCAGCCATGAGCAATGCAAGTAATCAAGGAACATGCAACAGCAGTTGTCCAGTTTCAGCAGTGTCTATCAGACGTTCCTAACATAGAATTAAGTAATCAAGGAAAAAGCAGCAGCCGATGTTTCGCTACAAGTCAGTAACAATCACCAATAAGTACTGAAACGTATGCAAGTAAGTAATGGAATCTGTCACTCACACCTGTCCTGAGCAATCCAAGTAATCAAGGAACATGCAGCAGCAGTTGTCCAGTTTCAGCAGTGTCTATCATACGTTCCAAACATACAATTAAGTAATCAAGGAACAAGCAGCAGCAGATGTTTCCATACAAGTCAGTAACAATCACCAATAAGTACCGAAATATATGCAAGTAAGTAATGGAATCTATCACTCACACCTGTCCTGAGCAATCTAAGTAATCAAGGAACATTCAGCAGCAGTTGTCAAGTTTCAGCAGTGTCTATCATACGTTCCTAACATACAATTAAGTAATCAAGGAACAAGCAGCAGCAGATGTTTCCATACAAGTCAGTAACAATCACCAATAAGTACCGAAACATATGCAAGTTAGTAATGCAATGTGTCACTCACAGCGGTCCTGAGCAATCCAAGTAATCAAGGAACATGCAACAGCAGTTGTCCAGTTTCAGCAGTGTCTATCATACGTTCCTAACATACAATTAAGTAATCAAGGAACAAGCAGCAACAGATGTTTCCATACAAGTCAGTAACAATCACAAATAAATACTGAAACGTACGCAAGTAAGTAATGGAATCTGTCACTACAACACGCTGTCCTGAGCAATCCAGGTAATCTAGGAACATTCAGCAGCAGTTGTCAAGTTTCAGCAGTGTCTATCATACGTTCCTGACATACAATTAAGTAATCAAGGAACAAGCAGTAGCAGATGTTTCCATACAAGTCAGTAACAAACACCAATTAGTACCGAAACATATGCAAGTAAGTAATGGAATCTGTCACTTACACCTGTCCTGAGCAATCCAAGTAATCAAGGAACATTCAGCAGCAGTTGTCCAGTTTCAGCAGTGTCTATCATACGTTCCTAACATACAATTAAGTAATCAAGGAACAAGCAGCAGCTGATGTTTCCATACAAGTAAGTAACAATCACCAATAAGTACCGAAACATATGCAAGTAAGTAATGCAATCTGTCACTCACAGCGGTCCTGCGCAATGCAAGTAATCAAGGAACATGCAGCAGCAGTTGTCCAGTTTCAGCAGTGTCTATCATATGTTCCTAACATACTATTAAGTAATCAAGGAACAAGCAGTAGCAGATGTTTCCATACAAGTCAGTAACAAACACCAATAAGTACCGAAACATATGCAAGTAAGTAATGGAATCTGTCACTCACACCTGTCCTGAGCAATCCAAGTAATCAAGGAACGTTCAGCAGCAGTTGTCAAGTTTCAGTAGTGTCTATCATACGTTCCTAACATAAAATTAAGTAATCAAGTAACAAGAAGCAGCAGATGTTTCCATACAAGTCAGTAACAAACACCAATAAGTACCGAAACATATGCAAGTAAGTAATGGAATCTGTCACTCACACCTGTCCTGAGCAATCCAAGTAATCAAGGAACGTTCAGCAGCAGTTGTCAAGTTTCAGCAGTGTCTATCATACGTTCCTAACATACAATTAAGTAATCAAGGAACAAGCAGCAGCTGATGTTTTCGTACAAGTCAGTAACAAACACCAATAAGTACTAAAACGTATGCAAGTAAGTAATGTAATCTGTCACTCACACCTATCCTGAGCAATCCAAGTACTCAAGGAACATGCAGCTGCAGTTGTCCAGTTTCAGCAGTGTCTATCATACGTTCCTAACATACAATTAATTAATCAATGAACAAGCAGCAGTAGATGTTTCCATACAAGTCAGTAACAATCACCAATAAGTACCGAAACATATGCAAGTAAGTAATGGAATCTGTCACTTACACCTGTCCTGAGCAATCCAAGTAATCAAGGAACATTCAGCAGCAGTTGTCAAGTTTCAGCAGTGTCTATCATACGTTCCTAACTTACAATTAAGTAATCAAGGAAACAAGCAGCAAGCTGATGTTTCCAATAAAATCAGGGTAACAATCCACCAGATAAGTACCGAAACATATGAGTAAAGTAATTGCAATCTGTCTACTCACAGCGTCCTGGCGCAATGCAAGTATCAAGGAACATGCCAACAGCATAAGTTTGTCCAGTTTCAGCAATGTCTAATCAATATGTCCTAACATAACAATTAAGTAATCAAGGAACAAGCACAGCAGATGTTTCCATACAAGTCAATAACAATCACCAATAAGTACGAAACATATGCAAAGTAAGTAATAGTAATCTGTCACTCACACCTGTCGCTAAGCAATCCAAGTAATCAAGGAACATGCCCAGCAGCAGTTGATCCAGTTTCAGCAGTGTCTATATCATACGTTCCTAACATACAATTAAGTAATCAAGGAACATGCAGCAGCAGTTGTCCAGTTTCAGCAGTGTCTATCATACGTTCCTAACATACAATTAAGTAATCAATGAACAAGCAGCAGCAGATGTTTCCATACAAGTCAGTAACAATGACCAATAAGTACCGAAACATATGCAAGTAAGTAATGGAATCTGTCATTCACACCTGTCCTGAGCAATCCAGCTAATCAAGGAACATTCAGCAGCAGTTGTCAAGTTTCAGCAGTGTCTATCATACGTTCCTGACATACAATTAAGTAATCAAGGAACAAGCAGTAGCAGATGTTTCCATACAAGTCAGTAACAAACACCAATTAGTACCGAAACATATGCAAGTAAGTAATGGAATCTGTCACTTACACCTGTCCTGAGCAATCCAAGTAATCAAGGAACATTCAGCAGCAGTTGTCCAGTTTCAGCAGTGTCTATCATACGTTCCTAACATACAATTAAGTAATCAAGGAACAAGCAGCAGCTGATGTTTCCATACAAGTCAGTAACAATCACCAATAAGTACCGAAACATATGCAAGTAAGTAATGCAATCTGTCACTCACAGCGGTCCTGCGCAATGCAAGTAATCAAGGAACATGCAGCAGCAGTTGTCCAGTTTCAGCAGTGTCTATCATATGTTCCTAACATACTATTAAGTAATCAAGGAACAAGCAGTAGCAGATGTTTCCATACAAGTCAGTAACAAACACCAATAAGTACCGAAACATATGCAAGTAAGTAATGGAATCTGTCACTCACACCTGTCCTGAGCAATCCAAGTAATCAAGGAACGTTCAGTAGCAGTTGTCAAGTTTCAGCAGTGTCTATCATACGTTCCTAACATAAAATTAAGTAATCAAGGAACAAGAAGCAGCAGATGTTTCCGTACAAGTCAGTAACAAACACCAATAAGTACCGACACATATGCAAGTAAGTAATGGAATCTGTCACTCACACCTGTCCTGAGCAATCCAAGTAATCAAGGAACGTTCAGCAGCAGTTGTCAAGTTTCAGCAGTGTCTATCATACGTTCCTAACATACAATTAAGTAATCAAGGAACAAGCAGCAGCTGATGTTTCCATACAAGTCAGTAACAAACACCAATAAGTACTGAAACGTATGCAAGTAAGTAATGTAATCTGTCACTCACACCTGTCCTGAGCAATCCAAGTACTCAAGGAACATGCAGCAGCAGTTGTCCAGTTTCAGCAGTGTCTATCATACGTTCCTAACATACAATTAAGTAATCAATGAACAAGCAGCAGCAGATGTTTCCATACAAGTCAGTAACAATCACCAATAAGTACCGAAACATATGCAAGTAAGTAATGGAATCTGTCATTCACACCTGTCCGGAGCAATCCAGGTAATCAAGGAACATTCAGCAGCAGTTGTCAAGTTTCAGCAGTGTCTATCATACGTTCCTGACATACAATTAAGTAATCAAGGAACAAGCAGTAGCAGATGTTTCCATACAAGTCAGTAACAAACACCAATTAGTACCGAAACATATGCAAGTAAGTAATGGAATCTGTCACTTACACCTGTCCTAAGCAATCCAAGTAATCAAGGAACATTCAGCAGCAGTTGTCAAGTTTCAGCGGTGTCTATCATACGTTCCTAACATACAATTAAGTAATCAAGGAACAAGCAGCAGCTGATGTTTCCATACAAGTCAGTAACAATCACCAATAAGTACCGAAACATATGCAAGTAAGTAATGCAATCTGTCACTCACAGCGGTCCTGCGCAATGCAAGTAATCAAGGAACATGCAACAGCAGTTGTCCAGTTTCAGCAATGTCTATCATATGTTCCTAACATACAATTAAGTAATCAAGGAACAAGCAGCAGCAGATGTTTCCATACAAGTCAGTAACAATCACCAATAAGTACCGAAACATATGCAAGTAAGTAATAGTATCTGTCACTCACACCTGTCCTAAGCAATCCAAGTAATCAAGGAACATGCAGCAGCAGTTGTCCAGTTTCAGCAGTGTCTATCATACGTTCCTAACATACAATTAAGTAATCAAGGAACAAGCAGTAGCAGATGTTTCCATACAAGTCAGTAACAAACACCAATAAGTACCGAAACATATGCAAGTAAGTAATGGAATCTGTCACTAACACCTGTCCTGAGCAATCCAAGTAATCAAGGAACATTCAGCAGCAGTTGTCAAGTTTCAGCAGTGTCTATCATACGTTCCTAACATACAATTAAGTAATCAAGGAACAAGCAGCAGCTGATGTTTCCATACAAGTCAGTAACAAACACCAATAAGTACTGATACGTATTCAAGTAAGTAATGTAATCTGTCACTCACACCTGTCCTGAGCAATCCAAGTACTCAAGGAACATGCAGCAGCAGTTGTCCAGTTTCAGCAGTGTCTATCATACGTTCCTAACATACAAATAAGTAATCAATGAACAAACAGCAGCAGATGTTTCCATACAAGTCAGTAACAATCACCAATAAGTACGGAAACATATGCAAGTAAGTAATGGAATCTGTCATTCACACCTGTCCTGAGCAATCCAGGTAATCAAGGAACATTCAGCAGCAGTTGTCAAGTTTCAGCAGTGTCTATCATACGTTCCTGACATACAATTAAGTAATCAAGGAACAAGCAGTAGCAGATGTTTCCATACAAGTCAGTAACAAACACCAATTAGTACCGAAACATATGCAAGTAAGTAATGGAATCTGTCACTTACACCTGTCCTGAGCAATCCAAGTAATCAAGGAACATTCAGCAGCAGTTGTCAAGTTTCAGCAGTGTCTATCATACGTTCCTAACATACAATTAAGTAATCAAGGAACAAGCAGCAGCTGATGTTTCCATACAAGTCAGTAACAATCACCAATAAGTACCGAAACATATGCAAGTAAGTAATGCAATCTGTCACTCACAGCGGTCCTGCGCAATGCAAGTAATCAAGGAACATGCAACAGCAGTTGTCCAGTTTCAGCAATGTCTATCATATGTTCCTAACATACAATCCAAGTAATCAAGGAACAAGCAGCAGCAGATGTTTCCATACAAGTCAGTAACAATCACCAATAAGTACCGAAACATATGCAAGTAAGTAATAGTATCTGTCACTCACACCTGTCCTGGGCAATCCAAGTAATCAAGGAACATGCAGCAGCAGTTGTCCAGTTTCAGCAGTGTCTATCATACGTTCCTAACATACAATTAAGTAATCAAGGAACAAGAAGTAGCAGATGTTTCCATACAAGTCAAGTACCGAAACATATGCAAGTAAGTAATGGAATCTGTCACTTACACCTGTCCTGTGCAATCCAAGTAATCAAGGAACATTCAGCAGCAGTTGTCAAGTTTCAGCAGTGTCTATCATACGTTCCTAACATACAATTAAGTAATCAAGGAACAAGCAGCAGCTGATGTTTCCATACAAGTCAGTAACAAACACCAATAAGTACTGAAACGTATGCAAGTAAGTAATGTAATCTGTCACTCACACCTGTCCTGAGCAATCCAAGTACTCAAGGAACATGCAGCAGCAGTTGTCCAGTTTCAGCAGTGTCTATCATACGTTCCTAACATACAATTAAGTAATCAATGAACAAGCAGCAGCAGATGTTTCCATACAAGTCAGTGACACTCACCAATAAGTACCGAAACATATGCAAGTAAGTAAATTCACACCTGTCCTGAGCAATCCAGGTAATCTAGGAACATTCAGCAGCAGTTGTCAAGTTTCAGCAGTGTCTATCATACGTTCCTGACATACAATTAAGTAATCAAGGAACAAGCAGTAGCAGATGTTTCCATTCAAGTCAGTAACAAACACCAATTAGTACCGAAACATATGCAAGTAAGTAATGGAATCTGTCACTTACACCTGTCCTGAGCAATCCAAGTAATCAAGGAACATTCAGGAGCAGTTGTCAAGTTTCAGCAGTGTCTATCATACGTTCCTAACATACAATTAAGTAGTCAAGGAACAAGCAGCAGCTGATGTTTCCATACAAGTCAGTAACAATCACCAATAAGTACCGAAACATATGCAAGTAAGTAATGCAATCTGTCACTCACAGCGGTCCTGCGCAATGCAAGTAATCAAGGAACATGCAACAGCAGTTGTCCAGTTTCAGCAATGTCTATCATATGTTCCTAACATACAATTAAGTAATCAAGGAACAAGCAGCAGCAGATGTTTACATACAAGTCAGTATCAATCACCAATAAGTACCGAATCATATGCAAGTAAGTAATAGTATCTGTCACTCACACCTGTCCTGAGCAATCCAAGTAATCAAGGAACATGCAGCAGCAGTTGTCCAGTTTCAGCAGTGTCTATCATACGTTCCTAACATACAATTAAGTAATCAAGGAAAAAGCAGTAGCAGATGTTTCCATACAAGTCAGTAACAAACACCAATAAGTACCGAAACATATGCATGTAAGTAATGGAATCTGTCACTTACACCTGTCCTGAGCAATCCAATTAATCAAGGACCATTCAGCAGCAGTTGTCAA
Organism: Centrapalus pauciflorus; assembly: GCA_020465985.1. Taxonomy (NCBI): domain Eukaryota; kingdom Viridiplantae; phylum Streptophyta; class Magnoliopsida; order Asterales; family Asteraceae; genus Centrapalus; species Centrapalus pauciflorus. Next base: position 59,834 of record JAANYP010003706.1, on the reverse strand, counting down.
GTTTCAGCAGTGTCTATCATACGTTCCTAACATACAATTAAGTAATCAAGGAACAAGCAGCAGCTGATGTTTCCATACAAGTCAGTAACAAACACCAATAAGTACTGAAACGTATGCAAGTAAGTAATGTAATCTGTCACTCACACCTGTCCTGAGCAATCCAAGTACTCAAGGAATATGCAGCAGCAGTTGTCCAGTTTCAGCAGTGTCTGTCATACGTTCCTAACATACAATTAAGTAATCAATGAACAAGCAGCAGTAGATGTTTCCATACAAGTCAGTAACAATCATCAATAAGTACCGAAACATATGCAAGTAAGTAATGGAATCTGTCATTCACACCTGTCCTGAGCAATCCAGGTAATCAAGGAACATTTAGCAGCAGTTGTCAAGTTTCAGCAGTGTCTATCATACGTTCCTAACATACAATTAAGTAATCAAGGAACAAGCAGTAGCAGATGTTTCCATACAAGTCAGTAACAAACACCAATAAGTACCGAAACATATGCAAGTAAGTAATGGAATCTGTCATTTACACCTATCCTGAGCAATCCAAGTAATCAAGGAACATTCAGCAGCAGTTGTCAAGTTTCAGCAGTGTCTATCATACGTTCCTAACATACAATTAAGTAATCAAGGAACAAGCAGCAGCTGATGTTTCCATACAAGTCAGTAACAAACACCAATAAGTACTGAAACGTATGCAAGTAAGTAATGTAATCTGTCACTCACACCTGTCCTGAGCAATCCAAGTACTCAAGGAATATGCAGCAGCAGTTGTCCAGTTTCAGCAGTGTCTATCATACGTTCCAAACATACAATTAAGTAATCAATGAACAAGCAGCAGTAGATGTTTCCATACAAGTCAGTAACAATCATCAATAAGTACCGAAACATATGCAAGTAAGTAATGGAATCTGTCATTCACACCTGTCCTGAGCAATCCAGGTAATCAAGGAACATTTAGCAGCAGTTGTCAAGTTTCAGCAGTGTCTCTCATACGTTCCTAACATACAATTAAGTAATCAAGGAACAAGCAGTAGCAGATGTTTCCATACAAGTCAGTAACAAACACCAATTAGTACCGAAACATATGCAAGTAAGTAATGGAATCTGTCACTTACACCTGTCCTAAGCAATCCAAGTAATCAAGGAACATTCAGCAGCAGTTGTCAAGTTTCAGCGGTGTCTATCATACGTTCCTAACATACAATTAAGTAATCAAGGAACAAGCAGCAGCTGATGTTTCCATACAAGTCAGTAACAATCACCAATAAGTACCGAAACATATGCAAGTAAGTAATGCAATCTGTCACTCACAGCGGTCCTGCGCAATGCAAGTAATCAAGGAACATGCAACAGCAGTTGTCCAGTTTCAGCAATGTCTATCATATGTTCCTAACATACAATTAAGTAATCAAGGAACAAGCAGCAGCAGATGTTTCCATACAAGTCAGTAACAATCACCAATAAGTACCGAAACATATGCAAGTAAGTAATAGTATCTGTCACTCACACCTGTCCTGGGCAATCCAAGTAATCAAGGAACATGCAGCAGCAGTTGTCCAGTTTCAGCAGTGTCTATCATACGTTCCTAACATACAATTAAGTAATCAAGGAACAAGCAGTAGCAGATGTTTCCATACAAGTCAAGTACCGAAACATATGCAAGTAAGTAATGGAATCTGTCACTTACACCTGTCCTGTGCAATCCAAGTAATCAAGGAACATTCAGCAGCAGTTGTCAAGTTTCAGCAGTGTCTATCATACGTTCCTAACATACAATTAAGTAATCAAGGAACAAGCAGCAGCTGATGTTTCCATACAAGTCAGTAACAAACACCAATAAGTACTGAAACGTATGCAAGTAAGTAATGTAATCTGTCACTCACACCTGTCCTGAGAAATCCAAGTACTCAAGGAACATGCAGCAGCAGTTGTCCAGTTTCAGCAGTGTCTATCATACGTTCCTAACATACAATTAAGTAATCAATGAACAAGCAGCAGCAGATGTTTCCATACAAGTCAGTGACAATCACCAATAAGTACCGAAACATATGCAAGTAAGTAAATTCACACCTGTCCTGAGCAATCCAGGTAATCTAGGAACATTCAGCAGCAGTTGTCAAGTTTCAGCAGTGTCTATCATACGTTCCTGACATACAATTAAGTAATCAAGGAACAAGCAGTAGCAGATGTTTCCATTCAAGTCAGTAACAAACACCAATTAGTACCGAAACATATGCAAGTAAGTAATGGAATCTGTCACTTACACCTGTCCTGAGCAATCCAAGTAATCAAGGAACATTCAGGAGCAGTTGTCAAGTTTCAGCAGTGTCTATCATACGTTCCTAACATACAATTAAGTAATCAAGGAACAAGCAGCAGCTGATGTTTCCATACAAGTCAGTAACAATCACCAATAAGTACCGAAACATATGCAAGTAAGTAATGCAATCTGTCACTCACAGCGGTCCTGCGCAATGCAAGTAATCAAGGAACATGCAACAGCAGTTGTCCAGTTTCAGCAATGTCTATCATATGTTCCTAACATACAATTAAGTAATCAAGGAACAAGCAGCAGCAGATGTTTACATACAAGTCAGTAACAATCACCAATAAGTACCGAATCATATGCAAGTAAGTAATAGTATCTGTCTCTCACACCTGTCCTGAGCAATCCAAGTAATCAAGGAACATGCAGTAGCAGTTGTCCAGTTTCAGCAGTGTCTATCATACGTTCCTAACATACAATTAAGTAATCAAGGAAAAAGCAGTAGCAGATGTTTCCATACAAGTCAGTAACAAACACCAATAAGTACCGAAACATATGCAAGTAAGTAATGGAATCTGTCACTTACACCTGTCCTGAGCAATCCAATTAATCAAGGACCATTCAGCAGCAGTTGTCAAGTTTCAGCAGTGTCTATCATACGTTCCTAACATACAATTAAGTAATCAAGGAACAAGCAGCAGCTGATGTTTCCATACAAGTCAGTAACAAACACCAATAAGTACTGAAACGTATGCAAGTAAGTAATGTAATCTGTCACTCACACCTGTCGTGAGCAATCCAAGTACTCAAGGAATATGCAGCAGCAGTTGTCCAGTTTCAGCAGTGTCTGTCATACGTTCCTAACATACAATTAAGTAATCAATGAACAAGCAGCAGTAGATGTTTCCATACAAGTCAGTAACAATCATCAATAAGTACCGAAACATATGCAAGTAAGTAATGGAATCTGTCATTCACACCTGTCCTGAGCAATCCAGGTAATCAAGGAACATTCAGCAGCAGTTGTCAAGTTTCAGCAGTGTCTATCATACGTTCCTGACATACAATTAAGTAATCAAGGAACAAGCAGTAGCAGATGTTTCCATACAAGTCAGTAACAAACACCAATAAGTACCGAAACATATGCAAGTAAGTAATGGAATCTGTCACTCACAGTGGTCCTGAGCAATCCAAGTACTCAAGGAACATGCAGCAGCAGTTGTCCAGTTTCAGCAGTGTCTATCATACGTTCCTAACATACAATTAAGTCATCAAGGAACAAGCAGCAGCAGATGTTTCCATACAAGTCAGTAACAATCACCAATAAGTACTGAAACGTATGCAAGTAAGTAATGGAATCTGTCACTTACACCTGTCCTGAGCAATCCAAGTAATCAAGGAACATTCAGCAGCAGTTGTCAAATTTCAGCAGTGTCTATCATACGTTCCTAACATACAATTAAGTAATCAAGGAACAAGCAGCAGCTGATGTTTCCATACAAGTCAGTAACAATCACCAATAAGTACTGAAACGTATGCAAGTAAGTAATGTAATCTGTCACTCACACCTGTCCTGAGCAATCCAAGTACTCAAGGAACATGCAGCAGCAGTTGTCCAGTTTCAGCAGTGTCTATCATACGTTCCTAACATACAATTAAGTAATCAATGAACAAGCAGCAGCAGATGTTTCCATACAAGTCAGTGACAATCACCAATAAGTACCGAAACATATGCAAGTAAGTAAATTCACACCTGTCCTGAGCAATCCAGGTAATCTAGGAACATTCAGCAGCAGTTGTCAAGTTTCAGCAGTGTCTATCATACGTTCCTGACATACAATTAAGTAATCAAGGAACAAGCAGTAGCAGATGTTTCCATTCAAGTCAGTAACAAACACCAATTAGTACCGAAACATATGCAAGTAAGTAATGGAATCTGTCACTTACACCTGTCCTGAGCAATCCAAGTAATCAAGGAACATTCAGCAGCAGTTGTCAAGTTTCAGCAGTGTCTATCATACGTTCCTAACATACAATTAAGTAATCAAGGAACAAGCAGCAGCTGATGTTTCCATACAAGTCAGTAACAATCACCAATAAGTACCGAAACATCTGCAAGTAAGTAATGCAATCTATCACTCACAGCGGTCCTGCGCAATGCAAGTAATCAAGGAACATGCAACAGCAGTTGTCCAGTTTCAGCAATGTCTATCATATGTTCCTAACATACAATTAAGTAATCAAGGAACAAGCAGCAGCAGATGTTTACATACAAGTCAGTAACAATCACCAATAAGTACCGAAACATATGCAAGTAAGTAATAGTATCTGTCACTCACACCTGTCCTGAGCAATCCAAGTAATCAAGGAACATGCAGCAGCAGTTGTCCAGTTTCAGCAGTGTCTATCATACGTTTCTAACATACAATTAAGTAATCAAGGAAAAAGCAGTAGCAGATGTTTCCATACAAGTCAGTAACAAACACCAATAAGTACCGAAACATATGCAAGTAAGTAATGGAATCTGTCACTTACACCTGTCCTGAGCAATCCAATTAATCAAGGAACATTCAGCAGCAGTTGTCAAGTTTCAGCAGTGTCTATCATACGTTCCTAACATACAATTAAGTAATCAAGGAACAAGCAGCAGCTGATGTTTCCATACAAGTCAGTAACAAACACCAATAAGTACTGAAACGTATGCAAGTAAGTAATGTAATCTGTCACTCACACCTGTCCTGAGCAATCCAAGTACTCAAGGAATATGCAGCAGCAGTTGTCCAGTTTCAGCAGTGTCTATCATACGTTCCAAACATACAATTAAGTAATCAATGAACAAGCAGCAGTAGATGTTTCCATACAAGTCAGTAACAATCATCAATAAGTACCGAAACATATGCAAGTAAGTAATGGAATCTGTCATTCACACCTGTCCTGAGCAATCCAGGTAATCAAGGAACATTTAGCAGCAGTTGTCAAGTTTCAGCAGTGTCTCTCATACGTTCCTAACATACAATTAAGTAATCAAGGAACAAGCAGTAGCAGATGTTTCCATACAAGTCAGTAACAAGCACCAATAAGTACCGAAACATATGCAAGTAAGTAATGGAATCTGTCATTTACACCTATCCTGAGCAATCCAAGTAATCAAGGAACATTCAGCAGCAGTTGTCAAGTTTCAGCAGTGTCTATCATACGTTCCTAACATACAATTAAGTAATCAAGAAACAAGCAGCAGCTGATGTTTCCATACAAGTCAGTAACAAACACCAATAAGTACTGAAACGTATGCAAGTAAGTAACGTAATCTGTCACTCACACCTGTCCTGAGCAATCCAAGTACTCAAGGAACATGCAGCAGCAGTTGTCCAGTTTCAGCAGTGTCTATCATACGTTCCTAACATACAATTAAGTAATCAATGAACAAGCAGCAGCAGATGTTTCCATACAAGTCAGTAACAATCATCAATAAGTACCGAAACATATGCAAGTAAGTAATGGAATCTGTCACTTACACCTGTCCTGAGCAATCCAAGTAATCAAGGAACATTCAGCAGCAGTTGTCAAGTTTCAGCAGTGTCTATCATACGTTCCTAACATACAATTAAGTAATCAAGGAACAAGCAGCAGCTGATGTTTCCATACAAGTCAGTAACAATCACCAATAAGTACCGAAACATATGCAAGTAAGCAATGCAATCTGTCACTCACAGTGGTCCTGCGCAATGCAAGTAATCAAGGAAAATGCAACAGCAGTTGTCCAGTTTCAGCAATGTCTATCATATGTTCCTAACATACAATTAAGTAATCAAGGAACAAGCAGCAGCAGATGTTTCCATACAAGTCAGTAACAATCACCAATAAGTACCGAAACATATGCAAGTAAGTAATAGTATCTGTCACTCACACCTGTCCTGAGCAATCCAAGTACTCAAGGAACATGCAGCAGCAGTTGTCCAGTGTCAGCAGTGTCTATCATACGTTCCTTACATACAATTAAGTAATCAATGAACAAGCAGCAACAGATGTCTCCATACAAGTCAGTAACAATCACCAATAAGTATCGAAACATATGCAAGTAAGTAATGGAATCTGTCATTCACACCTGTCCTGAGCAATCCAGGTAATCAAGGAACATGCAGCAGCAGTTGTCCAGTTTCAGCAGTGTCTATCATACGTTCCTAACATACTATTAAGTAATCAAGGAACAAGCAGTAGCAGATGTTTCCATACAAGTCAATAACAAACACCAATAAGTACCGAAACATATGCAAGTAAGTAATGGAATCTGTCACTCACACCTGTCCTGAGCAATCCAAGTAATCAAGGAACGTTCAGCAGCAGTTGTCAAGTTTCAGCAGTGTCTATCATACGTTCCTAACATACAATTAAGTAATCAAGGAACAAGCAGCAGCTGATGTTTCCATACAAGTCAGTAACAATCACAAATAAGTACCGAAACATATGCAAGTAAGTAATGCAATCTGTCACTCACAGTGGTCCTGAGCAATGCAAGTAATCAAGGAACATGCAACATCAGTTGTCCAGTTTCAGCAGTGTCTATCATACGTTCCCAAAATAGAATTAAGTAATCCTGGAACAAGCAGCATCAGATGTTTCCATACAAGTCAGTAACAATCACCAAAAAGTACTGAAACGTATGCAAGTAAGTAATGGAATCTGTCACTCACACCTGTCCTAAGCAATCCAAGTACTCAAGGAACATGCAGCCGCAGTTGTCCAGTTTCAGCAGTGTCTATCATACGTTCCTAACATATAATTAAGTCATCAAGGAAAAAGCAGCAGCAGATGTTTCCATACAAGTCAGTAACAATCACCAATAAGAACTGAAACGTATGCAAGTAAGTAATGGAATCTGTCACTCACACCTGTCATGAGCAATCCAAGTAATCAAGGAACATGCAGCAGCAGTTGTCCAGTTTCAGCAGTGTCTATCATACGTTCCTAACATACAATTAAGTAATCAAGGAACAAGAAGCAACAGATGTTTCCATACAAGTCAGTAACAATCACCAATAAGTACCGAAACATATGCAAGTAAGTAATGGAATCTGTCACTCACACCTGTCCTGAGCAATCCAAGTAATCAAGGAACATGCAGCAGCAGTTGTCCAGTTTCAGCAGTGTCTATCATACGTTCCTAACATACAATTAAGTAATCAAGGAACAAGCAGTAGCAGATGTTTCCATACAAGTCAGTAACAAAAACCAATAAGTACCGAAACATATGCAAGTAAGTAATGGAATCTGTCACTCACACCTGTCCTGAGCAATCCAAGTAATCAAGGAACGTTCAGCAGCAGTTGTCAAGTTTCAGCAGTGTCTATCATACGTTCCTAACATACAATTAAGTAATCAAGGAACAAGCAGCAGCTGATGTTTCCATACAAGTCAGTAACAATCACCAATAAGTACCGAAACATATGCAAGTAAGTAATGCAATCTGTCACTCACAGTGGTCTTGAGCAATGCAAGTAATCAAGGAACATGCAACATCAGTTGTCCAGTTTCAGCAGTGTCTATCATACGTTCCCAACATAGAATTAAGTAATCCTGGAACAAGCAGCAGAAGATGTTTCCATACAAGTCAGTAACAATCACCAAAAAGTACTGAAACGTATGCAAGTAAGTAATGGAATCTGTCACTCACACCTGTCCTGAGCAATCCAAGTACTCAAAGAACATGCAGCAGCAGTTGTCCAGTTTCAGCAGTGTCTATCATACGTTCCTAACATACAATTAAGTCATCAAGGAAAAAGCAGCAGCAGATGTTTCCATACAAGTCAGTAACAATCACCAATAAGAACTGAAACGCATGCAAGTAAGTAATGGAATCTGTCACTCAAACCTGTCATGAGCAATCCAAGTAATGTCAAAAGTACGTTTCTATGATACAATATAGTATTAAAGAAACATGCAGCAACAATCGGAAGTTTCCATACATTCACCAATAAGTATCGAAATATATGCAAGTAATTAATGAAATCTGTCACTCACAGTGGTCCGTAGTCAGATAATGCTTAACGAATTAAGCGGTTCAGTTTACTCTGTCAATCGACGGGTTCCTGCATTTCAGTTTCAAGTCTGGCATATTAATGTCAAGTCTGTGACATAATCTATATAACCCTAGTTACATATTCAGGTTATTGTCAATTCTGGCTGTCGAGTCTGAGGTAGTTCCTATCGTCCCAAGGTGAGTCTATTCTTATCAGATTAATACGATTCATCTAATTACATATGTGTGGCCTTGAAATAAAGCCAATCATATTACTAGCTAGGTGCATCATGACATACGATTTCTAAGAGTTCATTCAATGTCTGTTAATTCATTTGTGCATAAAACAGATGTGCAACTTGAATTTGTGAGTTTTATCACAATCATATTATACTTTTAATTACAATAGGTTGTTTAATAACTTAATCTGATTTAGGAATTAATCTTAGGCTTGGAACAAAAACCAGAATTGAATTGATACAGATTCGAACAACATTAGATTCAAATAGGATTAGATTCGAATAGCATTAGATTCGAAATAGGATTAGATTCAAATAGCATTCTCGAATCTGGGGGTTAGATTCGAAATCAACAGATTCTAAACTAGGGAAGATATATTCGAAGGCAGCTAATTCGAGTCTAAGGGATTAGATTCGAAAACATACATCTTCGAGTCTAATGGATTAGATTCGAAACACATATATTCAAGACACACATTCGAATCTAGACAATCAGATTCGAAACAACCAATTCAATGTCAAAGGAAGATAGACTCGAAGGTCACTCATTCGAATCTAGGGGGTTAGATTCGAAACCAACACCTTCGAGTCTATACATGAATTTCTCGAATTTGTTCTTCTAGTTCATCGTTTTTCCAGGTTTTTAGCAACTAAACATGAGCATAAATGAGGGAAAAATAGTTACTAACCTTCGTCCAAGCTATATCCTTCGACTATAGATGATTTCCAAGCAAAAACAAGTCCTAAACGAGAACAAATCAGCTTCAAATGAAGGGGATATGAGCAAACTCGAATTTGCTCAACAAAACCGAACCAAAAGTCAGAAAAAGGGGTCGATTTTACCTTAAATTCGGACGAAATCTAACATGCAATGGTAGATTCTTGTAGAGCTCGACGATATCTAACCGATGGCGTATAAATCTCGAGAATCCGACGGATCGTTTAGGAGAAAATCTAGAGAGAAGGTGAGGGTGTAGAGAGAGAAGGAGAGAGAGTTCAAGCTTCCAAACTCAAGAAATAAGGAGGAGTGCTCTATTTATAGGAAAATAGGGAAAATCAGATTTTCTACTGAATTTCCAGAATCGACCAACTTGTATTCCCATCAATCTGATTTGCATTTCAGATGCAAATAATAGCAAAGGAGTTCTAGATTTGCTATATTTGTCTTTTAGTCATATTTTTATTCATTTTAGTCCGTTTCGATATTTTCAGTCTTTAATTTGACATTTAGCTGAATTTTAATTATCAACTTTATTTCAGCTAAATTTTGGGGCAACTTTTCATAATTAATTATAACTTAATATAATTAACTATTTAAGATTCATGTTTTCGGTTAATTACTAATATTTTGATAAAATTGCTTTATTATCCAAAGTCTGATGCTGTAATTTATATTTAATAAATTACGGGCTGTTACAATCTTCCCCCGTTAAATTGATTCCGTCCTCGGAATCGACTAAGACAGGAATAACTTCGGATACTTTTGCCTAATCTCGTCTTCTCGTTCCCAAGTTTGCGCAGATCCCTTATGATATTTCCATTGAACTAACACCATTGGGATTTCCTTGTTGCGCAATTTCGTAACCTTATGATCGATTATACGCTCGGGCTCTTCTTCGTATCGCAACTGCTCATCAATTTGCACGTCTTTCCAAGGAATCACAGCTTCAGCGTCAGCTAAACACTTTCGAAGATTACTGACATGAAATACATCATGAATCCCAGTCATTTCGGCAGGCAACTTCAATCTGTAGGCCTGCAATCCTACACGCTCGAGAATTTCAAAAGGACCCACAAATCGAGGGCTCAACTTCCCCCGTTTGCCGAACCTTACTATTCCTTTTCTTGGCGAGACCTTCAGCAACACTTTATCTCCAACTTCAAACGCGATTGGTTTCCGTCTTTTATCATGATACTTCTTTTGTCTGTCTTGAGAAGTCTGAATCTGCTGTCGAATCAACTGTAGTTGGTCATGGGCTTCTTGCAAAATCGCTGGTCCAGAAATCGGCCATTCACCTGTTTCCCTCCAACAGGTTGGAGTTCTGCATCGACGTCCGTACAAAAGCTGATATGGAGGCATACCAATAGTCGAGTGATAACTATTGTTATAAGCAAACTCCACAAACGGCAGGTGAGTATCCCAACTTCCACCGAGATCAATCACACAGGCACGTAACATATCTTCTAAGGTCAAAATTGTCCTCTCACTTTACCCGTCAGTTTCAGGATGATAGGCGGTGCTCATCTTAAGTTCAGTTCCTAGTCCATTCTGAAAAGCCTTCCAAAAACGAGAAGTAAATATGCTGTCACGGTCCGATACTATAGACAATGGCACACCATGTCTAGACACGATTTCCTTTACGTACAATTCAGCTAACTTTTCGAGGCGTTCATCTTCACGTATGGGTAGGAAATGGGCTGACTTAGTAAGTCGATCCACTATTACCCATATAGAGTCATGATTCCGCTTAGTCCTGGGCAGCTTTGTCACAAAGTCCATGGTTATGTGGTCCCACTTCCATTCCGGGATCGGCAATGGTTGTAGTTCCCCATACGGCTTCTGATGTTCAGATTTGACTTGTAAACAAGTCATGCAATTTTCTACATATCGTCCTATGTCCTTCTTCATTCCAGGCCACCAATAATCCGTTTTCAAATCTTGGTACATTTTAGTAGAACCAGGATGTACCGAGATTTTTGACATATGAGCCTCCGACAGAATTTGATCACGAATTCCTCCTAATCTAGGGACCCATATTCTATTCATGAACCGTCTAAGACCACGATTATCAAGGGTCAGCTTGGTCGCATAAGTAACCATACGTTCAGATTTCAAGTTCCCATCCCAAATGGCTTCGGTTTGAGCGGCAATAATCGACTCAGGCAAGGCAGACTCCAAAACAACAGAAGTCAAAGCATAACATCGGGTATAATGGTCTTGTCCGGTTTTGCGGCTTAGGGCATCTGCTACAATGTTTGCTTTACCTGGATGGTAAAGGATCTCACAGTCATAGTCTTTAATCAATTCCATAGATCGCCTTTGTCGCATATTCAACTCTTTTTGGTCAAATATATACTTCAGACTCTTGTGATCCGTATATAATTTACACCTGGTCCCGTACAGATAATGCCGCCAAATCTTCAATGCAAAAGTCACGGCTGCAAGCTCCAAGTCATGTGTCGGGTAATTCTTCTCATGTGTCTTTAGCTGCCTTGATGCGTAGGAAATTACTTTATCCCTTTGCATCAGCACACAGCCTAATCCCATCTTAGAAGCATCACTATAGACTACAAAATCATCATTACCCTCAGGTAAGGCCAGAATCGGTGCTTCTACTAGCTTACGTTTCAGAGTCTCAAAGGCTCGATCTTGAGATTCATTCCATTCAAACTTAACTTCTTTCTTCGTTAGACTGGTTAAAGGCACCGCAATCTTGGAGAAATCACGGATAAATCTTCTGTAATAGCCCGCTAAACCCAAGAAACTTCGAACTTCAGATACGTTTTTCGGCGCTTCCCACTTCTGAACCGCATCAACCTTTGATGGATCTACGGCTATTCCCTCACCCGAGACAATATGTCCTAAAAATTGCACCTGGCGTAACCAGAATTCACATTTGGAGAATTTTGCATAGAGTCGCTCCTTTCGTAACAATTCTAGCAATTCTCGCAAATGCATCGCATGATCAGATTCAGACTTGGAGTAAATCAAGATGTCATCAATGAAGACTATCACTGATTTATCCAGCATTGGTCTACATACCCTATTCATGAGGTCCATAAATGCGGCCGGGGCATTTGTGAGACCGAACGACATTACTAGAAACTCAAAATGGCCGTAACGAGTACGAAATGCAGTCTTCGGTACGTCAGACTCAAATACTTTGAGTTGATGATATCCAGATCGGAGATCAATCTTTGAAAAATAACTAGCCCCTTGCAGTTGGTCAAACAAGTCGTCAATTCTAGGCAGAGGGTATCGGTTCTTAATAGTTACCTTATTTAACTCCCGATAATCTATACACATGCGAAAGGTACCATCCTTCTTCTTAACAAAAAGAACCGGAGCACCCCAAGGAGAAGTACTCGGACGAATAAACCCTTTTTCCAATAATTCCTGCAACTGACTCATCATTTCCTTCATTTCATTCGGAGCAAGATGGTAAGGGGCTTTCGCGATAGGAGCAATACCCGGTACAAGGTCAATGTGGAATTCGATTTGACGATCTGGTGGCAAACCAGAGATGTCATCCGGGAATACGTCAGGGAATTCTTGGACTACAGGTACTTCAGACATGGTCTTTTTAACTTCCTTAGCATCTATGGCATATGCTAAATAGGCGGAACAACCTTTGGTTAGACATTTTCAGGCTTTCATTACAGAAATGAGACCTAAATCCCGAGTCTTTCTGTCACCATAAACATAACGTTCACTTCCTTCGGGAGTTCTAATTCTAATTATCCTTTTGGCACAAAGGATTTCAGCATTATTCATCATGAGCCAGTCCATTCCTATAATAACATCGCACTCTCTAATCCACATCGGTATCAGGTCAACGTCCGAGGAGAGGTCATCGATTACTAGCTTACAGGAACGAAAGACTCTATTCACAGTCACAAAATTCGAGCTAGCAGTTTCTATGTCTAAGGGTGCAGGTAACATTACAGGGGCAAAATCAAACTGTTTAGAAAACTTTTCAGACACATACGACAGATTAGAGCCAGAGTCAAATAAGATTAAGGCAGGCATATCATTAACAAGAAATGTACCCGTGACGACGTCATCAGTCTCTTTTGCCTCTTCGGCTGTCATCTGGAAAGATCTTGGCTGATTCCTCGGGGCAGAAGAACCCTTGACGGATTGCTGAGGTGAAGATGCAGGTGGAGGAACAAATCGAGGTCGGGTACAGTGTTTAGCATGGTGCCCCAACGTAATGCAGTTTCGACAAGCCTCACTGCGCCTGGGACATTCTGACCTATCGTGACCGCTCTGTCTACAGCAGTAACATTTAACGAACGCAGGATCGCATTTCCCCTCATGAATTTGCTTGCAGCGAAGACAAGCAGGTTTTGGCGTCGAGGTCACAGCATACGACTTAGCTTTCTTGGAAGACTGCTTATCTCCCTTATTCGAACTTTCACTCTTCTTTTCAGCTCTCTCAGATTTTTCCTTCTTATTAGATTTAGCAATAAAAGGACATGTTCGCTCAGGATAGATTTCAAGTTCACCTACCCTAGCAATTTCAACCGCTTCGATATAACTTCTCGGTCTGCCGGACTTTACAAACTTCCGTATTTCTCGATTCTTTCCATCCACAAACAAATCTCTTCGCCTTTCGTCAGTATCAACAGGGTGATCAGATAATAGCGAGAGCCTGGTAAATTCCAGCTCATAGTTCGTCACGGATCTTGTACCTTGCTGAAAAGATAGCAGGGTTTTCTCCATCTGGCGCTTAACATCCTGAGGGCAGTATTTCTCCTTCAGATGAATCTTGAATTGATCCCAAGTAATGGATTTCTCCATTGCATCAGACATGGGATTTGTAATAGACTTCCACCAACGACCAGCTCCATCTTCCAACATTCCCGTCGCAAATGTGACCTTGTCTTTTTCACCACACTTGGAGAGTTTAAACGCCTTCTCCACATTTGCAACCCAATCCATGGCTTTAACCAGATCCGATGACCCCGCAAACGTACGAGCTCCACACTTCTTGAAATCAACAAACGTACACTCACGTCCTACCTTAACGTGATGGTCAGAAGAGTCAGTCTCACTTTCATCAGATGACACATGCCTATGTTTCCTCTTCCGATCCTTTTTGGGCTTCGCCAACATCTCTTCCCTATATTTCAACTCTAGCTCCTGTAACTTAAGTTCTCTTAACCTAAGTTCTTCTTCACGGCGCTTAAAGTCAATTTCTCGCTGGTCTTCCTCACCAGATTGCATCACCGCTTTACCCTTAGTCAGCAAGTCCTTAATCTCCTTAAATCGGTCTTCAATTGCCATATCAGTCTGTAATCGATTCCTATCCATCATAAGCTGCATCTGCCTACGGTTATCCTCATTCAACTTATGAACGAGGTCAATCAATTGAGCCTGCTGAGGAGGCACAGGGGTGGCAGTACTGCTTGAATCATTAGCAGTATTTTCAGGGTCAGTGCCTAAGTCCTCTACATGAACAGATTCTTTGTGTTGATCAGCTGCAGCATCAGCAGCTTTACCAACAGTCGAGGTACCAGCAACATTTGGGTTCTTATCAGCCATTGGCTGAAAATATAAAGGAAATAACTATTATTTCCTAATTCAAATAAGCACGATTCGAGTCATAATTCCTATGTCAGATAATCACATCTAAATTTCATAGATATGAAGGCAGTCAGTCAGGCTGGCACAAAGTCAAGTCAAAGTCAAGTCAGTATCAAGCAGTCAGTCCCTCCCCCATCCTATCAGTCATCATTTGCCTATCTTAGGTCAAGTTGTGTGGGTAGTCCTTTACAAATTAAGTTACCCTAGGCCTCGGTGACTTGTTCGGGAATTCAGAGTCACATAGTCCATATCATACCAGTAGTTTAAGTATCGGGTGGCCAATCCGATGATTAAACTGCTGCTCTGATACCAACTTTGTAACATCCATGTTACCACAAACAGTACACGTCATAAAATTTCATTTCATTAAGTAATAAATATTACTAATTGTTTGATACCACAGGTCCATCTGCCTGAATTCTTAATTACAACAATATATTAAAGAATAATGGTGGTCTAAACTAGCTTCTAAATCTTCAATCAGAGTGCGAAAGACTGAACAAGCTACCCGAGACCGCATCATCTTTTCAAAATAGGCATCATCAAAAGTCCAAAAGTCTGCTATTCATCAAAGTCCAGATTCACTTAGCCTGGGACGAACTACCTGCTATGGTCTTCCCTTTATCAGCTTTTCCTGAAAAAGAGTTGTCATGACAGAGTAAGCTAACAATGCTTAGTGAGTAAACAGAGTTCCATTAGTTACCACACACATATAACATACTATCAGCTCCTGTCGGCAAGTCACTACGTCAGAGACGTCAAAAAGGTTGGGAGACAACCCGGTCGGTATTCCCATGTGTAAGGCCGAAGCCCTACGGGAAGTGTATGGAAACAAGTCAAATAGGAAAGGAATCTGCAGAATTCCCTCCTGTGAATGGAGATCTCACATTCGGTCCTGTCGGATAATGCAGTATGCAGCGGCAAGTATATAAACAGTCAAGTAAGCAGTAAGCATGATACGTATTTACATAAAATGTAAAAGTGAACATGCAATCAAGGCAATTCAAGTGTCTAGCTTCAGTAATGTCAAAAGTACGTTTCTATGATACAATATAGTATTAAAGAAACATGCAGCAACAATCGGAAGTTTCCATACATTCACCAATAAGTATCGAAATATATGCAAGTAATTAATGAAATCTGTCACTCACAGTGGTCCGTAGTCAGATAATGCTTAACGAATTAAGCGGTTCAGTTTACTCTGTCAATCGACGGGTTCCTGCATTTCAGTTTCAAGTCTGGCATATTAATGTCAAGTCTGTGACATAATCTATATAACCCTAGTTACATATTCAGGTTATTGTCAATTCTGGCTGTCGAGTCTGAGGTAGTTCCTATCGTCCCAAGGTGAGTCTATTCTTATCAGATTAATACGATTCATCTAATTACATATGTGTGGCCTTGAAATAAAGCCAATCATATTACTAGCTAGGTGCATCATGACATACGATTTCTAAGAGTTCATTCAATGTCTGTTAATTCATTTGTGCATAAAACAGATGTGCAACTTGAATTTGTGAGTTTTATCATAATCATATTATACTTTTAATTACAATAGGTTGTTTAATAACTTAATCTGATTTAGGAATTAATCTTAGGCTTGGAACAAAAACCAGAATTGAATTGATACAGATTCGAATAACATTAGATTCAAATAGGATTAGATTCGAATAGCATTAGATTCGAAATAGGATTAGATTCAAATAGCATTCTCGAATCTAGGGGTTAGATTCGAAATCAACAGATTCTAAACTAGGGAAGATAGATTCGAAGGCAGCTAATTCGAGTCTAAGGGATTAGATTCGAAAACATACATCTTCGAGTCTAATGGATTAGATTCGAAACACATATATTCAAGACACACATTCGAATCTAGACAATCAGATTCGAAACAACCAATTCAATGTCAAAGGAAGATAGATTCGAAGGTCACTCATTCGAATCTAGGGGGTTAGATTCGAAACCAACACCTTCGAGTCTATACATGAATTTCTCGAATTTGTTCTTCTAGTTCATCATTTTTCCAGGTTTTTAGCAACTAAACATGAGCATAAATGTGGGAAAAATAGTTACTAACCTTCGTCCAAGCTATATCCTTCGACTATAGATGATTTCCAAGCAAAAACAAGTACTAAACGAGAGCAAATCAGCTTCAAATGAAGGGGATATGAGCAAACTCGAATTTGCTCAACAAAACCGAACCAAAAGTCAGAAAAAGGGGTCGATTTTACCTTAAATTCGGACGAAATCTAACATGCAATGGTAGATTCTTGTAGAGCTCGACGATATCTAACCGATGGCGTATAAATCTCGAGAATCCGACGGATCGTTTAGGAGAAAATCTAGAGAGAAGGTGAGGGTGTAGAGAGAGAAGGAGAGAGAGTTCAAGCTTCCAAACTCAAGAAATGAGGAGGAGTGCTCTATTTATAGGAAAATAGGGAAAATCAGATTTTCTACTGAATTTCCGGAATCGACCAACTTTTATTCCCATCAATCTGATTTGAATTTCAGATGCAAATAATAGCAAAGGAGTTCTAGATTTGCTATATTTGTCTTTTAGTCATATTTTTATTCATTTTAGTCCGTTTCGATATTTTCAGTCTTTAATTTGACATTTAGCTGAATTTTAATTATCAACTTTATTTCAGCTAAATTTTGGGGCAACTTTTCATAATTAATTATAACTTAATATAATTAACTATTTAAGATTCATGTTTTCAGTTAATTACTAATATTTGGATAAAATTGCTTTATTATCCAAAGTCTGATGCTGTAATTTATATTTAATAAATTACGGGCTGTTACAGAAACATATGCAAGAAAGTAATGGAATCTGTCACTCACACCTGTCCTGAGCAATCCAAGTAATCAAGGAACGTTTAGCAGCAGTTGTCAAGTTTCAGCAGTGTCTATCATACGTTCCTAACATACAATTAAGTAATCAAGGAACAAGCAGCATCAGATGTTTCCATACAAGTCAGTAACAATCACCAATAAGTACTGAAACGTATTCAAGTAAGTAATGGAATCTGTCACTCACACCTGTCATGAGCAATCCAAGTAATCAAGGAACATGCAGCAGTAGTTGTCTAGTTTCAGCAGTGTCTATCATACGTTCCTAACATACTATTAAGTAATCAAGGAACAAGAAGTAGCAGATGTTTCCATACAAGTCAGTAACAAACACCAATAAGTACCGAAACATATGCAAGTAAGTAATGGAATCTGTCACTCACACCTGTCCTGAGCAATCCAAGTAATCAAGGAACATTTAGCAGCAGTTGTCAAGTTTCAGCAGTGTCTATCATACGTTCCTAACATACAATTAAGTAATCAAGGAACAAGCAGTAGCAGATGTTTCCATACAAGTCAGTAACAAACACCAATAAGTACCGAAACATATGCAAGTAAGTAATGAATCTGTCACTCACACCTGTCCTGAGCAATCCAAGTAATCAAGGAACATTCAGCAGCAGTTGTCAAGTTTCAGCAGTGTCTATCATACGATACGTAATCATAGCAGCAGCTGATGTTTCCATACAAAGTAATCAATAAGTACCGAAACATATGCAAGTAAGCAATCTATCTGTCACTCACACAATTAATCAAGGAACATACAGCAGTTGTCTAGTTTCAGCAGTGTCTATCATAGTTCCTAACATACATTAAGTAATCAAGGAACAAGCAGCAGCTGATGTTTCCATACAAGTTAGTAACAAACACCAATAAGTACCAAAACGTATGCAAGTAAGTAATGTAATCTGTCACTCACACCTGTCCTGAGCAATCCGAGTACTCAAGGAACATGCAGCAGCAGTTGTCCAGTTTCAGCAGTGTCTATCATACGTTCCTAACATACAATTAAGTAATCAAGGAACAAGCAGCAGCAGATGTTTCCATACAAGTCAGTAAAAATCACCAATAAGTACCGAAACATATGCAAGTAAGTAATGGAATCTGTCACTCACACCTGTCCTGAGCAATCCAGGTAATCAAGGAACATACAGCAGCAGTTGTCAAGTTTCAGCAGTGTCTATCATACGTTCCTAACATACAATTAAGTAATCAAGGAACAAGCAGTAGCAGATGTTTCCATACAAGTCAGTAACAAACACCAATAAGTACCGAAACATATGCAAGTAAGTAATGGAATCTGTCACTTACACTTGTCCTGAGCAATCCAAGTAATCAAGGAACATTCAGCAGCAGTTGTCAAGTTTCAGCAGTGTCTATCATACGTTCCTAACATACAATTAAGTAATAGAGGAACAAGCAGCAGCTGATGTTTCCATACAAGTCAGTAACAATCACCAATAAGTACCGCAACATATGCAAGTAAGCAATGCTATCTGTCACTCACAGCGGTCCTGCGCAATGCAAATAATCAAGGAACATGCAACAGCAGTTGTCCAGTTTCAGCAGTGTCTGTCATTTGTTCCTAACATACAATTAAGTAATCAAGGAACAAGCAGCAGCAGATGTTTCCATACAAGTTAGCAACAATCACCAATAAGTACCAAACCATATGCAAGTAAGTAATGGAAACTGTCACTAACACCTGTCCTGAGCAATCCAAGTAATCAAGGAACATGCAGCAGCAGTTGTCCAGTTTCAGCAGTGTCTATCATACGTTCCTAACATACAATTAAGTAATCAAGGAACAAGCAGTAGCAGATGTTTCCATACAAGTCAGTAACAAACACCAATAAGTACCGAAACATATGCAAGTAAGTAATGGAATCTGTCACTTACACCTGTCCTGAGCAATCCAAGTAATCAAGGAACATTCAGCAGCAGTTGTCAAGTTTCAGCAGTGTCTATCATACGTTCCTAACATACAATTAAGTAATCAAGGAACAAGTAGCAGCTGATGTTTCCATACAAGTCAGTAACAATCACCAATAAGTACCGAAACATATGCAAGTAACTAATGCAATCTGTCACTCACAGTGGTCCTGAGCAATGCAAGTAATCAAGGAACATGCAACAGCAGTTTTCCAGTTTCAGCAGTGTCTATCATACGTTCCTAAGATACAATTAAGTAATCAAGGAACAAGCAGCATCAGATGTTTCCATACAAGTCAGTAACAATCACCAATAAGTACTGAAACGTACGCAAGTAAGTAAAGGAATCTGTCACTCACACCTGTCATGAGCAATCCAAGTAATCAAGGAACATGCAGCAGCAGTTGTCTAGTTTCAGCAGTGTCTATCATACGTTCCTAACATACTATTAAGTAATCAAGGAACAAGCAGTAGCAGATGTTTCCATACAAGTCAGTAACAAACACCAATAAGTACCGAAACATATGCAAGTAAGTAATGGAATCTGTCACTCACACCTGTCCTGAGCAATCCAAGTAATCAAGGAACGTTCAGCAGCAGTTGTCAAGTTTCAACAGTGTCTATCATACGTTCCTAACATACGATTAAGTAATAGAGGAACAAGCAGCAGCTGATGTTTCCATACAAGTCAGTAACAATCACCAATAAGTACCGAAACATATGCAAGTAAGCAATGCTATTTGTCACTCACAGCGGTCCTGCGCAATGCAAATAATCAAGGAACATGCAACAGCAGTTGTCTAGTTTCAGCAGTGTCTATCATATGTTCCTAACATACAATTAAGTAATCAAGGAACAAGCAGCAGCAGATGTTTCCATACAAGTTAGTAACAATCACCAATAAGTACCAAAACATATGCAAGTAAGTAATGGAAACTGTCATTAACACCTGTCCTGAGCAATCCAAGTAATCAAGGAACATGCAGCAGCAGTTGTCCAGTTTCAGCAGTGTCTATCATACGTTCCTAACATACAATTAAGTAATCAAGGAACAAGCAGTAGCAGATGTTTCCATACAAGTCAGTAACAAACACCAATAAGTACCGAAACATATGCAAGTAAGTAATGGAATATGTCACTTACACCTGTCCTGAGCAATCCAAGTAATCAAGGAACATTCAGCAGCAGTTGTCAAGTTTCAGCAGTGTCTATCATACGTTCCTAACATACAATTAAGTAATCAAGGAACAAGCAGCAGCTGATGTTTCCATACAAGTCAGTAACAATCACCAATAAGTACCGAAACATATGCAAGTAACTAATGCAATCTGTCACTCACAGTGGTCCTGAGCAATGCAAGTAATCAAGGAACATGCAACAGCAGTTTTCCAGTTTCAGCAGTGTCTATCATACGTTCCTAATATACAATTAAGTAATCAAGGAACAAGCAGCATCAGATGTTTCCATACAAGTCAGTAACAATCACCAATAAGTACTGAAACGTATTCAAGTAAGTAAAGGAATCTGTCACTCACACCTGTCATGAGCAATCCAAGTAATCAAGGAACATGCAGCAACAGTTGTCTAGTTTCAGCAGTGTCTATCATACGTTCCTAACATACTATTAAGTAATCAAGGAACAAGCAGTAGCAGATGTTTCCATACAAGTCAGTAACAAACACCAATAAGTACCGAAACATATGCAAGTAAGTAATGGAATCTGTCACTCACACCTGTCCTGAGCAATCCAAGTAATCAAGGAACGTTTAGCAGCAGTTGTCAAGTTTCAGCAGTGTCTATCATACGTTCCTAACATACAATTAAGTAATCAAGGAACAAGCAGCAGCTGATGTTTCCATACAAGTCAGTAACAAACACCAATAAGTACTGAAACGTATGCAAGTAAGTAATGTAATCTGTCACTCACACCTGTCCTGAGCAATCCGAGTACTCAAGGAACATGCAGCAGCAGTTGTCCAGTTTCAGCAGTGTCTATCATACGTTCCTAACATACAATTAAGTAATCAAGGAACAAGCAGCAGCAGATGTTTCCATACAAGTCAGTAACAATCACCAATAAGTACCGAAACATATGCAAGTAAGTAATGGAATCTGTCACTCACACCTGTCCTGAGCAATCCAGGTAATCAAGGAACATACAGCAGCAGTTGTCAAGTTTCAGCAGTGTCTATCATACGTTCCTAACATACAATTAAGTAATCAAGGAACAAGCAGTAGCAGATGTTTCCATACAAGTCAGTAACAAACACCAATAAGTACCGAAACATATGCAAGTAAGTAATGGAATCTGTCACTCACACCTGTCATGAGCAATCCAAGTAATCAAGGAACGTTCAGCAGCAGTTGTCCAGTTTCAGCAGTGTCTATCATACGTTCCTAACATACAATTAAGTAATCAAGGAACAAGCAGCAACTGATGTTTCCATACAAGTCAGTAACAATCACAATTAAGAACCGAAACGTATGCAAGTAAGTAATGGAATCTGTCACTCACAGTGGTCCTGAGCAATCCAAGTACTCAAGGAACATGCAGCAGCAGTTGTCCAGTTTCAGCAGTGTCTATCATACGTTCCTAACATACAATTAAGTCATCAAGGAACAAGCAGCAGCAGATGTTTCCATACAAGTCAGTAACAATCACCAATAAGTACTGAAACGTATGCAAGTAAGTAAAGGAATCTGTCACTCACACCTGTCATGAGCAATCCAAGTAATCAAGGAACATGCAGCAGCAGTTGTCCAGTTTCAGCAGTGTCTATCATACGTTCCTAACATACTATTAAGTAATCAAGGAACAAGCAGTAGCAGATTTTTCCATACAAGTCAGTAACAAACACCAATAAGTACCGAAACATATGCAAGTAAGTAATGGAATCTGTCACTCACACCTGTCCTGAGCAATCCAAGTAATCAAGGAACGTTCAGCAGCAGTTGTCAAGTTTCAGCAGTGTCTATCATACGTTCCTAACATACAATTAAGTAATCAAGGAACAAGCAGCAGCAGATTTTTCCATACAAGTCAAGTATGTCTTCAATAAATTGACGTAACCATTCGGCTTCTTCACCACATTTATCTAATGCGATGAATTCAGATTCCATCGTAGATCTAGCTATCACTGTTTGCTTGGAAGACTTCCAAGAAATAGCAGCACCACCAAGTGTAAATACATATCCACTTGTAGATCTAGAATGTTTTATATCGGATATCCAATTCGCATCGCTGTATCCTTCTATCACAGCTGGATATCTCTCATAACGCAGTCCGTACTCTCGAGTATATCTCAAATACCGAAGTACTCGTATCACACTTTTCCAATGAATCCGACTCGGATTACTCGTGTACCTACTTAGCCTGCTTACAGCATATGCTATGTCCGGTCTGGTACAAGACATTAGATACATTAGACTGCCTATAATTCTTGAGTATTCTAGTTGATTAACACTTTCACCTCTATTTTTCGATAGATCTTGACTAGTGTCAATTGGAGTTCTAGCTATACTAGAATCACCATTACTAAATTTCTCAAGAATTTTATCCACATAATGAGTTTGACTTAACACAAGACTATCTAGGGTTCGTGTGATTTTAATACCAAGAATCACTTCCGCTAAACCCATGTCTTTCATGTCAAATTTGGATTTCAACATCTCTTTCATCTCTTTCGTTGAATTAATCATTCTTTCGTTACTACCAACGATAAGCATATCGTCTACGTATAAACAAAGAATGACATATCCATGTTTTGTATCTTTCGTGTACACACACTTGTCGCATTCATTAATTTTGAATCCACATTCTAGCATGACGTGGTCAAACTTTTGATGCCATTGTTTGGGAGCTTGCTTCAAGCCATATAATGACTTAACAAGCCTACAAACTTTCTTTCCACATCCAGGAGCACTAAAACCCTCGGGTTGCTCCATGTAGATTTCCTCTTCTAAATCATCGTTTAGAAAAGCCGTCTTCACATCCATTTGGTGCACTTCTGGATTTCTTATTGCGGCAATCGCAAGCACCAATCTAATGGATGTTATTCGCGTCACCGGCGAATATGTATCAAAGTAATCAACACCCTCCTTTTGTTTGTAACCTTTGATTACCAACCGTGCTTTATATTTATCAATGGAACCATCAGGTTTCATTTTCCTCTTAAAAAGCCATCGGTAACCTAGTGGTTTACAACCTTCAGGAAGGTCCACTAGTTCCCAAGTATGATTTTGTAAAATTGACTCAATTTCACTCTTGATGGCTTCTTTCCATTGAGGTCCTTCAGAAGAAGTTACCGCGTCTCGGTAAGTTTTGGGTTCACTTTCAACCATGTAAGTGACAAAATCATCTCCATATGATTTTTCAACCCTTTTCCTTTTACTTCTTCTAGGCTCAACCTCTTCTCTTTCAGGTTGTTCTAATGTCTCATCTTGGACATTTTCGTCAATTGATTTAGACGAACTAGCACGATCCTTTTGTAAACAAGGAAATATATTCTCAAAGAAGGATGCATTCCTTGATTCCATGATGGTATTCTTGTGAATTTCTGGATTTTTAGACTCATACACAAGAAACCGATAGGCACTACTATGATGTGCATAACCAATAAATATGCAATCAACCGTTTTAGGTCCTATCTTTTGAGCCTTAGGTGCCGGTACAACAACCTTTGCTAGGCACCCCCACACTCGTAAGTACTTATAGGATGGCTCTCTTCCCATCCAAAGTTCATACGGTGTTTTATCCATTTTCTTGCGGGGTATCTTATTCAAAAGATAAGTAGCCGAGAGGATAGCTTCCCCCCACATTTCTTGGCTCATTCCCGAACTTATTAACATGGCATTCACCATTTCTTTCAATGTTCGGTTTTTTCTTTCCGCAACACCATTTTGTTGAGGTGAGTAAGGAGCGGTGAATTCGTGTCGGATTCCATGTTGAGCACATAAATCCGCAAACGGTGACACATATTCACCACCTCGATCACTTCTTACAACCTTAATCTTTTTGTTGAGTTGGTTCTCAACCTCTTGTTTGTATAAAACAAACTTCTTGATTGCTTCATCTTTACTTTTCATCAAGTAAACATAGCAATATCTTGTACAATCATCAATAAACGTGATGAAGTACTTATTACCACCTCTCGTAGGAATGGATTTTAAATCACACACATCCGTGTGAATCATATCAAGTGGTTCGGTTATTCTTTCAACCGATTGGAAAGACGATCTTGTAAGTTTGGCTTCAACACAAGTTTGGCATTTATAATTTGAATCAATATGAAAAGATGGAATGCAATTTAACTTAATTAAACGACGTAAAAAATTAAAATTGACATGTCCAAGACGACCATGCCATACGTTAGAAGACTCAATCAAATAAACTGAATTTGTAGTCGTTTTATTAAAATTGCTTTTCAAAATCATCAAATTTATTTTGAACATTCCATTCAAAGCAAAACCTTCTCCAACAAAATGACCATTCTTGGTCAAAACAAATTTATTAGATTCAAAAACCATTTTAAATCCAAACTTGTTTAACAGCCATCCGGAAACCACATTCTTTCGAATTTCCGGTACATACAAAACATTTGTCATCTTAAGATCTTTCCCGGATGTCATCTTCAAGATCACATCGCCTTCACCTTTGACATCAACCGTATCAAAGTTTCCCATGAAGATCTTTTTTCCATTAACTACTTTCAAAGTAGTAAACAAACTTTTCTCCGAACACACATGCGGGGTAGAACCAGTGTCAATCCACCATTCATTCGATTCAGATTTTACCAATTCTACATCAGAAACCATTGCGGTGATATTTACATTCATCACACTTGCAACTTCATCGTTGCCTTCAAGAACCACGCATGGTTCAAGATTTAATTCAGAAAGCAATTCTGATTTCTCAATATGATTGGCAAAATTATTCTCATTTTGAACTCCAATCAAATTAACCATCTTCTTAATCGATGGTTTAGCAATAGATGTTATAATTGAAGTCATCGGCCGTGACACAATTCCACCAAACATTTTCATTTTTCTTTAACGCCAAAGAAAATAATTATAAGTAGTTGTGAATCTTCTTTTCAAACAAATACTTTATAAATTTTCAATAAAGAAAATTTTCTCACTTTATAATAAAATTACACTTTTATTATAAACAACGTCAAATTAATTGATCAAACTTGATTCAACCGTTCAATTTAATCACTTTATAACAAAATTAAATCTTTTGTTATAAACAATGTCAAATACTTCAATTGACAAAACTTGAATCAACCGTTCAATTTAATCACTTTATAACAAAATTAAATCTTTTGTTATAAACAATGTCAAATACTTCAATTGACAAAACTTGAATCAACCGTTCAATTTAATCACTTTATAACAAAATTAAATCCTTTTTATTATAACCGATTTTATCACTAAAATTGAATCTGCCGTTCAATTTAACACCAAAGTGATAACACCAAAGTGAAGAATGAATCAACCGTTCATTCAAACACTTGTAACCCGAACGAGAATAGTAACAAATTTTATATTAAAAGTTAAAATTGAATCATCCGTTCAATGTTTAAGAAACCAAAAGTGAATAATCGAATCTGCCGTTCAAATTAAACACTTAATCAAGACAGTTGCAAAAATTAAATCTGTCTCGAAACCAAAACTCGTTTGTAACGAAACAGAAATAATTAAATGAAATGGAAACACAATTGCTTCGAGACAAAACTCGTTTGAATCAAAACAATAATGTAATAGAAACTTTTACTTCGAAACAAAACTTGTTTGAATCGAAGAAATAATTTCTTTAAAATTCCTAATTTTATAACCGGTATCGTGGTTGTAGAATCTGTTTTAAGATTGTAGGGATATTGTGCCCGATACCAATTATAAAATATAAGAAATGTATTACGAATTACAATTCAAGAAATGAAATTACAATACACGGAAATAAATAAAGTACGGAAATTAAAATTACAAATAAAAGAAATAATAATACGGAAAGTAAATTACAATACGGAAAATAAAGGCTGAGTCTCGTGTTTGATACGATTCCCTTAAAACAGATTCGAAGTCTGTTTCCCAGGGTACAACAGCCAAAGCAGTGTGTACTGCCGGAGGTAACCAACTTGTCTGAAAGAACACGTGAATTCAAAGTGATCTTCGTTCTTGGAAGCAGCAACGTCTTGCCGTTTAAAGTGCAAAATCTTTCAAGAATGCAAAGTGTTTTCCAAATCTTTCAAGTGTTTCAAGTATATCAAAATGTGTGTTTTGGTGTTTGCATCTCCATCCCTTTTATAGGAGATGAGTTGTAACAACAACTTAATTATATTCAATTGTAATAATAATAAAAAACCATTTTTTTATTAATAATTAAATATAATAATTCTATCATTAAACCATGAGTTGTAACAACAAATTAATTATATTTAATTGTAATAAAAAAATATTTTTTATTAATAATTAAATATAATAATTCTATCATTAAACCATTTCTGTAACGGCTCTAGAATTGTCTAGATTCGTTCAAGACACGAACGAGGCTCGCACAAAAAAAACACCTTATACAAAATACGAGGCAGATGCGAGTGCACACAAGTTTAATGATTTGCTATTGTTTGGACCCAAGTTTTGTCTTAGAGTAACTTGTCATGCTTGTCAAGGCTCCTCATTATAAACCACTCATGGTTTGGTCCATCTTCCTATGTGGGACAAGTTTTCACACTTTTAACTTGCATTTTCCCACATCAAACACCAATCTTTGAGCATCGATATCTCATTCATCTTAGCTCCGTTTTGGACGTTCTTTATATCGTTGTAATCCTCTCTTCAAGGAGAATACACACCCATAAAATATTAATTATATATCTCACAACTATATATAATTATATTTGGTCCAAAAACATGGAAAATACACTTTTTCCTTTGAAAAATTCACACTTTTTTCCAACACAAACTGCTCCTCACCTCACATGTACTTTGGTATGGTTTTTGTTAGAACTATGACCGTGTGTTTATCCATATTGCTGCAAATCTCTCAAGTTTTGTAATTTTATTATTTATTGACGACACGTTAATGTAACTTCCGTTGATAATGATGTTTGATAATATTGTGAATGAGGTGTTCGATGAAATGCCTAAATGAAACATTGCACCCACGGCTACTATTTTGTTCCATCCACCTCTGCAAGGCAACTTTGAGCAGTTCAACTTCTCGTATAATGATTTTGACGATTGAGCATCCGACACGTTAAACTACCGTATGTCTTTTGTTCAAGAACTTAAAGTTTATGTGTAATTCATATTAAATAAAACAACTAAGTTGACACATATTTGATTTAAGGTACTTAGGATTGTTACTAAAAGTAATTGGTCATGAAAAGTTAGCTTATAGATGTTACTTTAAATATTGTTTCAAAATACTCATTTAAGCTATATGATTGGGAGTTCCCATTGAAACAATTGAGTGTTATATTCTATATATGTCGTGATAGATCCATAATCAGAGCACCCATATATTTATGGGTGAATTGTGGTCTGATTCAAATTAAATCTTCTATTTGTAAGTGAAACAATAGTTTTTTTAACCAATAGTATGTGATACAATGTGTTCAGTGTATTTGTACCATGGATGCATGTGATACTATTGAGTAACAAATCAGTTGACTTTGGAATGTAGATTTACAAATAGTAATGATTTTGAACTATGTTTGTAAGGATCTTCTATTTGTAAGTGAAACAATAGTTTTTTTTAACCAATAGTAATGATTTTGAACTATGTTTGTAAGCAATTTCAAGTGGTCTAAATGATCAGACATGAATGATGTTATGTTTTAAATGTTTTTTATAATGATTTTCAAGTGTTATAAACGATCAAAACAAGATGCGATGTTTTTTGCTTGATTATGCAAGATTTTTAAGTCTATAAGGACATCAAAGATCCAAGTGGAATCGAACTACTATCCTTCTATAAGAGTGCTCTAACCATTGAGCTATGGCTCTACATACAACAATAATTTTAGTTTTTCAACTTGTAGGATCGTAGTGGAAATACAAAAGATATGTATAATGTAGCATCACATCTGTACCACCAAAACAATTTTATATAGAAACAAACATCATGCATAAACATTCCATCTGACGTTGAAGTTGAGATATTTAAACCTGCCTTTCTTTCAGCTCATCTGCAGTCAGATCCCCACGGCTGCTCGGTTAATTTGTTGTACGCAGCTGACAATGACGAGCAAGCAGCCATAGGTAAATCAGGGGGAACACCAAGCAAAATTAAATAATAGAAAAATATTGTGTTAGTTATACCTCCTCACACCGTCCAGCAACTTGAGGTTTTGAGGATCGTGCTTTAAACCCTTGTGATATGTTTCTAAAGCTATGTCGAATTCTTTCATGAAAAACTGGATTGCGCCTTTTCGGGTGTACCCCTTTGCAAATTTTGGATGAATGTCTATGCATTTATCTGCATCCTACAAACCTTCTGGCATCGCCCAAAGTTTTGTGTAGCAAGCAGCTATGTTACTATGTGCCTGTAAAATGGAAGGCCAACCACCACCACCGTGTGGACCTAATCTCGATTTATTGCTTTTACTATAATATATATGTAATAGTTATATTAACAGGAAGTTATTTTCGGTTTAAGTTAGTTAAACCGAAAGGGTGCGACTATTAAACGAACAGACTTGACTTTTCATAAAAAGTCGCAATGGTTCATCGCAATGGTTCGGTGTCTCTAAATAGAAGATTTATGTAACAGATTAAAAATCTTTTTAAATATTCCGATCAGGGGCGGATGCAATTGTTAATGATGGGTGTCACTCGACACCTATAAAATTTTAAAATACTGAGTTACGTATGTATCAAAAAGTCGAGTGACACCTAAGATTTTTTTTGAGTGACACCTATGAAAAATTTATAAAAGTATTATACACAAATCTAATTTATATTTGTTGATTTCATTACCCAAACTTATTAAAATATTACCTAGTTTAATCACAAAAACTTAAAAGAAAAATAGAAGCCCAATAAAAATAAAAAGCATAAGAGACAAAATTCAAGAACCAACCCAAAAGATTAAAAAAAAACTAGCCCAAACCTTGTTGAAGACACCGGTCTAATTGGTCGAAAAATTCCTAATCGATATCATCGCTTCATCGATTATGGAGGTACTTAATATGTTGAAAAATCCCTAACCGTGTGGTTCTTTTCGGGACTTTGATACACAAAGTTATTAACGTTGGCGGAGATGTATCCGAATGATTTTAATTATGATGAGAATGTTAATCTACTACATCAACTTGAATACTATATTGATAATGTGAAAGACGATCCAATATTTTCTAACTTGAATGTAGTCTGCAAGCTTGCTAGATAAATGGTGGAAATTATGAAGTATCTTTCGTATCCTTTGGTTTATCAATTACGTGTTGAAGCTAATATTGGTTTTGTCAGTTGCAACTGTGACAGTTGAGAATTGGTATTAACTATGTACTTTTGTAATTATAATAATCTTGTTATTTGTTAATTTTGTGTTGGCAACCCGTTTCAGTGACTCGGTCCATCTTAGAAAATATTTTGAAAACATAACTATTAAACTTACTTTTAAAAAGTGACACCGATAACCAAAAATCTTGGATCCGCCCCTGATTCCGATTCATAATACGATTTCTTTTATGGTAAACCTTCATTAATATTTTGTAATTAACTGATTAGGGACAACAACTGGTACCAGAGCATAGGCTCGTTTATTACCAAACTGTGACCGGAAATAGAACGACACCAATGGAAAATACTACGGCGGTGGAATACGGTAAACAGGAAGAAGGGAACTTACCTTGAAATCGATTGGAAGAATGCCGACTACGGTGACAACCGGAATCAAGGCAGTGGCAACAGTGGTAACCGGAAAGAGTTGCAAACAAAGACCGGACTTCGATCATACTCTTCGGAGGAACAACCAATTAAAGGAATTGCAACAGAGACGAAACTTCTATCACACTCTTGAAGGAGGAATTAATCGATTGAAGGAATTAGAGACTTCGATCACACTTTTGAAGGAAGAATTAAACGATTGAAGGGTTAGGAATCGCGAAGGAGAAGAAGCGATTCAGTTAAAGGAGAAGCATCGATTAAGAAGAAGCACCGATTGCAGGAAGACGCATCGGTTGAAGAAAAAAAGAAGGGCTGCGATTTTTCTTCATGAAGGAGGCGACGTCTTTTGGATGATACTGTTACACAACAAAACATCTCACTGTTGGATAACACCGGTACATGACAAGAAAAAAAAACAAGTTAACTTTTGATTTTTTTTGTTGAATGCGTGCAACACAAAAGAAAACCAATAATGAAAGTTTTCTTTTTTACAAAAAAAGGAAAAAAGTTTTTTTGTTGTTGAATTTTTTGGTTCAAAATTATTTTGGATTCTATTTTAAAATTATTTCTAACATATTTTAAATTTGAGACTTAGTCACTTTTATTATATCGACTAGATGATGACGCTTTTACTTGGAAAACAATTGTTTTAAAAGGAAATACTTTCTATAAAGTTGGGTACTGACGATATTCAGGTTTGAAATCTTAATTATTTTTGATTTCTTGTATATTGGTAGTATAAAATTTTATTTTCTATACTATTAGGAATTCCCATATTATAAAAGGTGAAGATTATACGAATAGAAACCATGCCGGGTGAAAATCTTGAAAACACCCTAGTCACACATAAACCCCTTACTCATTATTAGTACCCTATTTTAAAACCTACAAATTTTACCGTATGGGCCTTTCAAATTAAAATTATACTCGACGCAAATGGGTTATGGGAGATGACAGCACCAAAAGACGATGTGGAACCAGATGTGAAAAAGGATAAGGCAACGATTACCTATCTATATCAAGCATTGACCAAAGACGTAATATTACAAGTCGCGGGATGTAACAGTGCAAAAGAAATCTGGGAGGCGTTAAAAAAGAGACACGTCGGAGTAGATAAAGTACCAAAGGCACGTCTACAATCTTTGATGATTGGATTTCAAACACTCCAAACAAGGGAGGACGATAAGTTGGATGCTTTTACCGCTAAACTAAACGAATTTGCCACCGAGGCAAAGGAATTAGGAAAACATTGGATCAACCATTACTTGTACGAAAATTATTGGATTCAATGCCAGATAAGTTCATCCAAATTGTGGCATCCATAGAACAAAACACTGATATAGACGAGGTTACCTTATATGAGATCATTGGAAAATTGAAAGCCTACGAGGAAAGGATAAAACTCAGACAAGGCGGACACGGTGAAAGCCTGGATAATTTATTATTCGCACGAGGCGAACACTCAGGAAAAGGAAGACGATTCGGTAATTGTGGACGTGGTAGGTCCAACGATTCACGAGGAAACTGGCAAAAAAACAGAAATAAACAATACTCGATAGAGAAAGCCTCGACTCACAAACCAAAAACAAACACAAAGTGGAACAAGCAAGTGAGGGACACGAGCAAAGTACAATGTCACAAATGCAGAAAGTTTGGACATTACAAAAAAGACTATAATGAATTGCCTAGAACGCAGGAACGATCGAATCTTATTCAAGAAGATGGAGAGCCATCATCGTAAATGGCAACACACATAACTGAACATGAAGAGGTACTCTTAAATGAAGGACAATTTCAACCCGGATAATATGCTATTGCAGATGAAAGCACTTGGTACTTGGATAATGGGGCAAGTAACCACATGATGGGGACTAAGAGTCACTTCACTGATATTGATGAAACGATAACAGGACATGTTCATTTTGGAGATGGATCGTATGTAGAAATAGAAGGAAGAGGTTCTATTTTATTGAAATGTAGGAATAATGACCAGAAGGTTATATCAGAAGTATACTACATTCCAAACCTCAAGAGCAACATACTGAGTTTAAGACAACTCACAGAGATTGGGTGTAAATTCATCATGGAAGAAAATCAATTAACTTTACATGACAAGCATAAGAGGCTGTTGATAAAGATTGAAAGATCAAAGAACAGACTTTACAACACCAGACTGAAAGTTGGTACACCCATATGTCTCTTAGCAAATATTGATAGTTAAGCATGGTTGTGGCATGCTAGATTGGGTCATCTAAATTTTGAGAATATAAATGAAATGACACGGAAGAATCTAGTGGAAGGAATTCCAAGAATAAATCATGCAGGTCAGCTTTGTGATGCTTTCTTATCAGGAAAACATAGTAAAACACCATTCCCAAATCAAGCTACGTTCATATCAAAGAAACCTTTGGACTTAGTATAAGAAGATCTATGTGGCCCTATAAGTCCAGCTACACACTCTGGGAAGCAATATATTTTCTTGTTAGTGGGCGACTGTACATATTTTATGTGGGCCTACTTTCTGACATCGAAAGATCAGGAATTTAACACTTTCAAGGAATTCAACAGAAGATAGAAGAGGAAATGAGGATGAAATTAAGGACGCTGAGAACAGATAGAGGTGGTGAGTTCACTTCAAATGAATTCCCAAACTACTGTAAGGAAAATAATATAAGACGACAATTAACAGCACCTTACTCACCCCAACAAAATGGAGTCATGGAAAGAAGGAATAGAACAGTGTTATCAACTACGAGAGTATGATGAAAGCAATGAAGTTGCCACTGAACTTTTATGCTGAAGCAGTCAGACACGCCATATACATACTGAACAAGGTACCGACAAGAGCCCTGGTGGATAAGACTCCATATGAAGCACTCTACAACAGAAAACCAAGTTTGAAACAACTAAGGATATTTGGGTGCACATCTTATGCCAAGGTAACAATACCTCATTTGCAAAAGCTTGATGATAGAAGTCTTCCCATGATTTACTTTGGAGTAGTGGAAGGATCAAAGGCATACAAATTATATGATCCAGAAAAGATCAGGATACATGTAAGAAGAGATGTTAACCTTATGGAAACCAAGCCATGGAATTGGGATAACAAAAGGGAGGAAACAGGTACACAAGACTCAAAATGGACAAGTTTTGTGGTTAGAGGAATTGATGATGGAAGTACTACATTAATCAACTCAGAAAGCAATGAAGATGCTTAGCAGGAACAACTCCAGTTACCGCACAAACATACACTTACAATCCAAATTCAGAGGATGAAGAAGCAACTATTGGTTCATTGAGAAACTCAACAAGAATATTTGATGATACACCAATACGAGGGTTCAGAGACTTCACTGATATATATATGAAAGATCACAAGTAGTTGAAACTAAAAGTCTGCTACTTACGGAAAAAGAACCACGTAACTACAAGGAGGCATCAACAAATAAGGACTGGATCGAGTCCATGCAAGCTGAACTGGATTTAATTAACAGGAATAACAAATGGATTCTTACTACTTTGCCGGGAAATCATAAGGCAATACGACTCAAGTGGTTCTTTAAAACCAAGAGGGATGTAGAAGGAAATGTCATCAAATACAAAGCACGCCTAGTTGCAAAAGGATATGTGCTGGAACAAGGAATAGACTTCGATGAAGTATTTGGACCACTTGCTCGTATTGAGACAATGTCTAATTTTAGCACTGGCTGCATACCATGAATGGCAAGTACATCATTTGGATGTCATATCAGCATTTTTACATGGGGAATTAAAGAGAGAAGTCTACGTTGCACAACTTGAAGGTTTCATACAACAGGGAAGTTCAGGGAAAGTTTACAAGCTCTCAAAGGCTTTATATGGTTTAAGGCAGGCACCACGAGCTTGGAATGTAAAAATTGATCAAACCTTAAAGTCACTGGACTTTAAGAAATGTAATCTCGAACAAGCAATCTACACGAAGAGAAATAAGAGTTCTACACTAAAAGTTGGAATTTATGTGGATTACTTGATAGTGATAGGCACTTCAAGGAAGGAAATAGACTTGTTCAAATCCCTAATGGAAGACAAATTTGAAATGAGCGATCTATGATTGTTGGCTTATTACCTTGGGATAGAAGTTACTCAGACAGGAAGTGAGATTACAATCAAGCAAACAGGTTACATCAACAGGATCTTGAAAGATGCAAATATGATGGGAAGTAATGACACAAAGATACCTATGGACCTGGGAACAAAGTTGGTCAAGACAGAAGATGGAAATCCAGTAGATGCAGTTTATTACAGAAGTTTAATTGGATGTCTCAGGTATCTACTACACATTAGACCAGATCAAAGTTACTTGGTTGGATTACTTAGCAGATTCATGAAAGAACCAAAGGACCACCATTTAAAGGCGATAAAACAAGTAATCTGGTATATCAAAGGAACTAAGGAGCATGGTATTATATACAAATGAGACGGCGGCTGCAAGATAACAGGTTATAGCGACAATAGTTATGGGATCAATACTGATCAAGGAAATGGAACTACTGGAATAGTATTTTATTTTGGAGAATCACCTATCATCTGGTGCACTCAGAAGCAACCAACAGTAGCACTCTCATCATGTGAATCAGAATTCATGGCAGCTAATGGAGCAGCATGTCAGGCTCTATTGTTAGAACGTTTACTTAGTGAAATAACGGGTTGGAAGGAGGAAAGACTATCGTTGAAGGTTGATAACGTTTCAGCAATTGCACTAGTCAAGAACCCAGTTTTTCAGTGAAGAAGTAAGCATATCGACATTCGTTACCATTTCATTCGTGAATGTGTAGAGAATGGACACATCAATGTGGAACACGTTAGTGGCGAATTTCAAAGGGTAGATATATTAACTAAAGCATTGCCAAGGCTGAAGTTTGTAAATATGCGGCAGATTCTCGGAGTTCAAGATCTAGGACAAAGCAACGATCGAGATTAAGGGGGAGAATGTGGACCTAATCCCGATTTTTTGCTTTTACTATCATATATATGTAATAGTTATATTAATAGGAAGTTATTTTTGGTTAAAGTTAGTTAAACCAAAAGGGTGCATCGAAAGGGTGCGACTATTAAACGAACGGACATGACTTTTCATGAAGAGTCACAATGATTTGTCGCAATGGTTCGTTGTCTATAAATAGAAGATTCATGTAATAGATTAGAAGTCTTTTTAAATATTCCAATTGATAATGCGATTTTGTTTACGGTAAACCGTCATTGTTCTTTTGTAATCAACCGATTAGGGACAACACACCAAAATGAGTTGAGCACAAAGAACATTATATCAAAGCTGACAACAACAATGTCAATAACCACTACCTTTGCATCTTTGGGGTTTCTTCTCAAAGCTTCTGGCTAGTGCTTAATAGCATTTGGGTAACTCTGGTCTTTAAAGTATTCATTTATTGATATATGTTTAAAAGTCAATTATCATCGACATTGACAAGCAATTTGAAGAATGCGGAAAAATATAGGAGAAACCTATAGGAGAAACAACAAGAAGACCTTTTTCACGCTCTTTTTCGCCAAGTTCAGGCTTATAATAATCCTGTTGCTCCAATTCCTTCTGGGCTCTCGCTGCATCATTAAGTTTCTTTAACGTATCCGGGTTGTGATGCTCTTAATAGCTTTTTGGAAAGTCTCGATTGCAGTTCATAATCTTTGGAGGCCTTTGCCATTTTTGCCAAAGCAGTTGCTTTTCTTGTCAAAGCCCTTGCAATCATCTTATAATCTGACCGGAGTTCTCGTCCTCTCTCCACAGCTTTTTCACAATCTTTTATACATTCATCATACTGTAAATAGAAGTGACTAACACTTCAGATCATACTAAGTGGTGTGATCTCAATTTTTAATACCACAATTCAAGGAAGAATATCATACAAATGCTAACAAGGTGCTTATAGATTAATTTTCATTTGATATGCTAGCATTACCATGATGTGTCATTCCTATCATCACACATAAGAGCAAGCAACAAAAGAACGATACAAAGACACAGAGCTGAAATCAGTCATATCTACCATGATGAACAGTAGAAGCAAACATGCAATGAAGTTTTTCTAAATTTTATTATTATGGAGGCAATTTTGACCCATCTAATTTTGAGATGAGTCGATTTTTGCCAAAAGGAAACAACCCACCACCGAAAGAGTATTTTACTATTTTAATGCATCCAGCTTCCTAAAATGGTTCTATTAAAAAATATATTATTAATCTAAAAGTTTATTATTTTTTTTAATATTCAATACATCGGTTATTTATAAAAAAACTCTAAAATGTTCTGGCCTGTTTTGGATGATACAATTAAATTGCCATTTTTTTTTGCTAAACCCATTTCAACCAGCCCATTTTTGTGGTTTCAGATTTGGGGTTGAATTGAATGGTTGACGCATTGTGGCAATTTACATGAAGAGATTAAAATAATCTGGAAAACGAGTGGACGGCGAGACACAAACAGATCCATGATTCAATATGATTATGATATGATAAAATAGTATTTGCGAGGTGGTCAACAGGATCAGACCATAATGTATACCCTCGGTGTTGCTCTTGCGTTTACAAGTACCAAACTGAGTCAGTGGTAAGTGGTACTGCTAGCCAATGTATAGTCATGATTTGGTACAATTTTAGTTTATTAGTGTCTTGAAAATAAATAAATACATAAAATGTCAATAGAACTTACAACATAAAGATTGGCAGGCATGGATGATCCTAGTGGTATTATTTAGAAGGTTAAGTCGGTTCATTTTGTTTGAAGAGGCTACCCATATGAACCAATACTAAAACCATCTAAGCACATAATCACTGATTTAATCGGTTAAACAAAGAGCATACAGTATGGCCTTATGACAACGCTTATATATGGGCTATTATGCATCATGCAATGTGAATTCCATTAATTGTAAACCTCGACATATCATTAACACAAAACTAAAGTGTGGTCCGTAACTCCTCTATATACCAACACTTGAGCAATAATCACATGTACCTTCAATGGCAACCAATTTCAGACTGCATCGTTGCATGAATAGCTTTGTAGGCTTGGAGGCTAAATAGAGGAAGATTGGATTTGGAATCTCGATACTTGTATTCATTGGTACATGATGTCCCATCACATTTTTTCCCTTGGTGGGGGATAACTACAATAACAATTAGTAAATCAATCTTAATAAAACGAAACAACGGAGAATGAATTAGGCACCACTTGTAGGGTTGAACAAACAAGCTAGGTTTGGAGTCAGAGATACAAGGCTGGCTGATATCTTCAGCAAATGCAACAACAGTTCCATTTGGGCCAGTAACCGTTCGAATAGTGTTGGGGGCAATCATCTTTGAATGGGCAGCTTGGGTATCAGCCTTTGTTTGCAATAACAAAATACAAATCAGATACACTACACACACACACACACACACAGATATATATATATATATATATATATATATATATATATATATATATATATATATATATATATATATATATATATATATATATATATATATATATATATATGCACTTATGAATAAATAGAGAGTGAGAAGGATACTCAATGCAACAACATCATACTAATTCCTATTTGTTCCTCAAAGACCAAGAAAAAGCAAACTAAGCAGCATCATCCAAATCCCTCTTGACTTAAAAAAGTGAGCTAAATGAACTTTGTAGTCAGAGAGTGACGAAATTGGGTTTTTCACATAAAATAATGCACACATATTTGAATTTGATTAGAGGAACCATATTGGAAATTTGAACATTCAATGAAGCAACTATTTGTAGTTTGTGATTAATCAAAAATTGCAAAGATGAACAATTAAGGTGCATCTTGAGACTTAGAGTTACTCGTCAATCCTAATCATCATTGGCCTGGAAGAAACATAAGTATAGTTGTGTAATTTGGTCCTATCTAGTCTCCTGAAATAGTGTATCCAGACAAAGGCAACACCATTGTTAAGTGATTCCAGGATATGAAGATAGAAATGACATTTCCAATGTTTTCTAGAAAAATACCCTAGCCGTGCAGTTAACCCATTTAAAAGAGCCTCACATTTTCGTTCCTTGAATTTTTAAATGCACCTTCAGTCAGTGTCAACAAGCCCTTGCACTTGGTAGAAGTACAAATGATCACAACTGAAAATAATTTGTCCTAAACTTACAAAAATGTTGTCTATTACTCACCTACACATGCCTAAACTGTTCATTTTGTGTGATTCTTAGCTTTTTTCATAAATCAACATAATACATAAATAGCTCCAATTAGAAACTAAAAGACATGTTATAATGCATGAATAGCTCCAATTAGAAACTAAAAGACATGTTATAATGCATGAATAGCTCCAATTAGAAACTAAAGGCACCACATCAAGTGTACCAAGTACAAATTGTCATACTGTTGTAAATCCCAACATAACACAAAAGCTAAAAGAAACAAATAATAAGTGAAGTTCTTGTAAATAAATATCAAAAGACAAAAATATAAGTTAGAAGCAGTCACAAAAAGAAAATGAAAAAATGTCTGTTAAGTGAGAAGGTGATCAATAAATGTTATAGAAGGCGTGCAATAACAAATATGTGTCATTTCAAATGTATAAGAGAGGGAATGAATAACAAGTTAACTTCATTGATTGATTGTTGTTAAATGTAATATCCATTTTGGAGGAGATGGCATCCCAAATCATTCAGCATGACCTCTCATTGAGAGGAACTGTCCTTCAATCACTACAAGAATCTGCATGCAAGATTTATATGGATTATGGACTCAAGAAAATTATAACCCATTGCTTGAGAAACTATCCGTCAAGAAAATTATTTGGGCCCTTCTATGTTACTAAAGTCATAACAAGAAAAATAGTAAAGGAGACTTGGATGCCAAGGCCTTGGTTAATATTTAAATTTACAAGGGATATTCAAAGATATGTTAAAAATATGCATATATTGATAAGAACCAATAAACCAACACCTACAATATGAAAAAGAAAAGAAAAAAGAAGTTACTGAATTCTATTTGGTGAAAAAAAAGAAATTGGAGTCCACCTTTTTCGTCGAGATATATTAGCATTGGAACTTTATAATGAATCAAACTGTTTTGAGAAAACAAGACTCCAATGGAACAGAAGGAAAAGAGGGTATAACTTACTTGGGAGTGGAGGAAGTATTTCATGATCCTTGTAAAAAAAATCTATCTTTCCACCTGAAAATCGGTTATATTCATTTATGTTAGTATGTCACTGAATATTCAATTTTTCTGATTGGTTTAAAACCCCAGACCTATATATATGTCACTGATAACATACAGGTTGATCTACTTATCTTATCACAATTCACAATTTATAAATACCCAGAATAATAATAAATATTAGTAAGATTTCAAATGTACAATCTCTTATAACATATAAGAACCATCTAAAATCGATTTAAAAATTTTATACTTGAACAAATATGGATATGTATTTTTTATAGATAATGAGACCAAGGAAAAATTTTTTGTGATATGTTGAACTTAGGTGTTAGTTATCAGTTTTGCATAAGTTTCTTATGTTGTCACCGGCTTCTAAAAACTATTTGCGAAATCAAAGAGGATCAACTATTGTAATTGTCATAAGTAACAAAACAACAAAGAGATTGTTGTACATTTGAACATCAAATTATTAGCATCCAGTGAAGTTAGGAACTGAATTGAAGCAAAATCAGTCCAGTTTTGACCTACAACAGCAGAGCCTTGAATCCAAGCCCCAAGAGTTCGTTGATTCTGTTCGTTAATTCAAAAATCACTCAAAGATTTTTCCATATTTGGCTCTGATACCAATTATTATTTCAAAATCAACAATTTAATACTAATTAAGTAACAAGAACATTAATCAGATCAACAATCACGACTGAATGATTAGATTGAGAATGAGAATATTACAATGAACTATGTGGTTTCTTCTTTGACAATCTTGCACAGAATGCTAGACAATTGACCTATCGGTACTGAATTCGTGCAATTCATACGTACAAAAGTACCACCTACTTCAATTTATACACATTACATGTTTTTGATATTTACAATATGCCCCCTGAACTTTTACATTCATAAACAAAATATAAAACCCAACATATCCCAATTTTCAAACAAACATTCACACATACACGGAATGAAAGGAAAAGTTTTTGCTGAGAACAATTTTTGATGGAAGCATTAAACTATGTCGGAGCTAAGAACAATTTTTATTAATTAATGATTGAAATTCAAAGTAAACAACTAAACAACTATCATGATTAGTTATGTTATGCAGAATAACATGCATAGGTTGTTCATTCAAACAGGGTGAAAATGTTAGACAATAGATTGATCAG
Source organism: Centrapalus pauciflorus (assembly GCA_020465985.1). Lineage (NCBI taxonomy): Eukaryota > Viridiplantae > Streptophyta > Magnoliopsida > Asterales > Asteraceae > Centrapalus > Centrapalus pauciflorus. Next base: position 18,962 of record JAANYP010003706.1, on the reverse strand, counting down.
TGATAAAGCCATCTTAGGGTACTTACACATCAAATTGATCAATTTTAGATCCATATTTGAGTACTTCAAGGAAATGATTATGGCACGGAGTTTCACACCATGGAGGAATCTTATATGGGATTGGTACTGCACCACCAACATTGATTCATGGTTTCTTCTCTTTTTCGTAGTCTTTGTAGAACTATTCTCTTCACCGGTGGTGGAATCGGCAGCAGCGTCCTCATGGTTCTTCAGGTTGTAGGTTCTAGGGATTTCTCTGGTTCGATATTTGGAAGGACCGAGTGTATTAGAGGTAGAGGACCCATAAGAGTCTTGTTCATATCGTTTAGCATTTTGGTCGGAAATTTTGTGGATGGAGATTGATCGGAAGTGGAGGAGGGAGTAGGGTTACGGGGATGAGGAGGACTCATGTCAGTGGTCATTTTTGGGGTTTCAGGCAGCGAAAGGAGGTGACGATTTTAAATATTTTCACTGTTCTTGAACTCAACGACCTTTGAATACTCCGTTGTGTGAAGAGTCAGTTTGTTCCACGATGCACGTTTGTTTCCAAGGTTAAGCGTGTAATAGATTCAAAGGAAATTCAAACCATGGAGTTAAACTTGTTTTTTTTATTTGAATGCAATACTAAGTTGTACATTTTGTTTTATATATTTGTACGTCTTAAAAATTCAAGAATGTGAATTAAATGATTGTACACAATGCAATACAAGTTGTAAGCATCTAAATGCTTTAGTAGTAGTAGTAGTATATATATATATATACATACACACACACACACACACACACACACACACACACATAATTCCATGTGATGCATCAAAGAACCTCCATGCAACACCACCAATACATCACAATTCCGACGTGATGCATTACGATCTACCGATGCATTGTAGTTCTCCAAGGTTCTTCGATGCATAGAGGTTCTCAATTGAACCCAACCTTAGCCTGTATATATATATATATATATATATATATATATATATATATATATATATATATATATATATATATATATATATATATGAAACTGTTTTGCTTTTTAAATATCCCGTACATCTTGAAGTTGAATTTTAGTTTATTTTTATTTCAAATATTTTACCATGATTAGTACTTTTGTTCCAAAAGTATTTTCATTCAGATCTCCTATACACTGTAGTCATATAATGTTGCAAAATTTGATGTTGTCAAGTTTTGTTAATTAATCCCACATGGAAAAAAGGAATCAGCGTGGTGGGGGTTTATAAGGGATTTCTCTCCCTTATCATTCAAACTAAATAGTGGGGGTCAAGTAGGTTCTCCTCGAGCGAGCCGCGTGCCCGCGAGTGGCGCGTGTAGGCACACGAACGCATCGTCACTAGGAGCTAAGGAGCTTTTAATTTTTCCAGTTTGAATTTTGAATTTCATAACTCTTGTAATAATGGTTATTGATGCGATGTCAGTTACAAAAGATTGAAACGACTGTGTTAATGGTTTTTTAATTAAGGTCTGTCACGAAATTGTTGGGAAATATTTTAAGTATGTCAAGCTGTTAGTTAGATTTCTCAGACTGTTAGTCGTTTTTCTGTGTAATTACAAAAGTCAAGCTGTTAGTTGAGTAAGTTCGAGCTGCTAGTTCAAAAGTTCAAGCTGTCGGAGTTAGAAGTTCAAGCTGCTCAACAGATAAAGTTCAAGATGCTCAACAGATTAACAACAGAAAGTGCTGAAATTCAGGAAGTGTTTTATATTTAAAGATTCAAGCATATCTACTACCAGAGAAATCAGAGTTCCTCAAGGAAACAAATCAGAAGGCTATATATATAGATAGAATAGGTTTTTCTATTGTAAGTCTGTACGTGCAAATTTTGTAATCGTGTGCTTCAATTGTAATTGCTTTCTGATTAAGTTCCTCAAGCCTCTAAGGTTGTAAAACCCTAAGAACAGTCTGTGTTCTTCGTCTAATCAAACAGATTAGACGTGATTGTAATCAGTGAGTTTGGTAATATAAAAGATTTGAATTTTGATTATATTTATGTGTTATTTATTCTGAAAGTTTTTCTTAGAACAATTAAGTGTTATTCTGCAAACTTCTTAATTGGACTTTGATTCAATACAAGGTTATTGGTTTACACTCTGCTTTATTCAAACCAGTTAATCTTAGGTGGTGATTTTGATCTTGACAAGTGGTATCAGAGCCACAGGTTTTTCTTTGTTTTCGAAGTCAGAAAGTTTCTTTTAAAATTTTATTTTTCTGCAATGGAATTTGAAAATAGCAGTAGCGGATCTGGGCAAGGACTCAAAGTGCCTATCCTCAAACCCACTGAGTTCGAGATGTGGAAACTCAGGATTCAACAGCACATTCAATTTATTGATTATGCCATATGGGAAGCTGTTGAATATCCTCCTGTAGTTGATTCTGAACTAGATGCTGAGGGCAAGCCCATAAAAACACCTCCAAAGAATGAACTTGAAAGAAAAGCTAGAATGAATGAAGTGAAAGCTCTTACTCTCTTACAAATATCCAATCCTAATGCTTATCAATATCAGTTTAAAAAGTTCTATATTGCTCATTTTTCTTTGGATTGCTTTAGAGAAAAGATTCTGTAACAACCTAACTTTTGATCAGTTATGTAATGTTTATTTTGAGATAATAATATAATTTTTGTTATATTATGTGTATTTGCAAATATTGATTAAGAATAAAAATATATTAAGTAAATATAATTTTATATTATATTTATGATATAATATAATTAGGATGATAAAAATCAAGAGATGTAAAATACAAACATTTAGTGGGTTAAATACACAAATAGATGAAATGAAGTATATAAACCTAATTTAATGGTCATAAACACCATTTTAAGAATCTAGACTCTCTCTCACTAATCTCTCTCTACCCCATACGGTTCTTCAACAAAATCAAACAAAGAAATCATTAAGCTTGCAATTAATTGAAGAATTTAATCAAGAAGGAGTTACAAGAGAGATTCATCAACAACAATCCACAAGATTTTTAGGTAAATTCACTTGTATTTTCAATCTTTATATATATTTGGTTCGGTTTTAGTAGAAACCGAAACCAAGAATGTTAATTGTGAAAAATGTGGTTGCATGTATAAAATTATGAAAGATTATAATGAATTGAAGTTAATAAATGATAAAGAAACAAAGATTTTAGTTTAGATCATTCAAAATATTAAAGAAATCGGAAATTTGGATAAAAATATGTTTTTGACAAAATGATGAGATTTTGGATGATCTTGTTATATTTATGATGTTTTTTATCAAAATAATTATATAAAATTACTCAAATTATGTTAATACAACTAATTGGTTAGTTGCATGTTGATAAAAAGAAATTTTGGGAATTATTATGAAAAATCCGAATGTATATTACTCAAGAACACCAAGAACAAAATTCTGGAAAAAATTCTAAGTCCTTGAGTCCGAATTCGGGTGGAACCGAATTCGGATGATGGGTCCAATTCGGATGCTTTCCCAAAATTCGGATATCGCTATTTCGGGTTTAAAGATCCGAAATTCGGTACCTATGTAGATTTTAAACCTAATTCGGATATGTCAATCTCGGATCTATTGGACCGAATCCGGATGGTCCATCTCGGTTGGATCATAATCCGAAATCGGGTGTATACATTTCGGGTGAGGCCAATTCGGGTCCTCAATTCGGAGAGGCTCGGATCCGGATGATCCGAATCCGTATCCCAATCCGGGCTGATCCGAAATTTAATGGTCCGAAATACCATTATTATATTTTAATATTTTAGTTAAAATAAATGACTATATAAATATATATATTATTATTTATATTTAGAGAACTTTTGGAGAATTTAAAAGAATAAAGAATATGAACGAACAAAAGAGTGATGAACTGAAAATTATCAGAATCAGATAGAATTACAGATTTTAAATGATGATGATAAGGATGATGAAATTGACATGATATTATCATGAATGATTTTGAACAGGTTCAGTATATTCTGAACAAAGATTTAAAGACTTAAAGACTTGAAAGCGGGTATCTGATTTGAAAAGAATTGACAGAACAGATTGACAAAGATAAAATCCTGAGATAACTCAGGTGGTAGATTTTTATATCTGTTTGATAAAGACCCAGACCTGTGAGTTATAGATATTCAGATTGAACATGCATAAGATCCGGTTGAGATATATTGCTGCTGTTAGATTTATTGACATTCATTTATCAGCTGGATTGAGACCTGTGCACACCAAGGTTGGGTGTTGCCCAGTGGATCATGATAGCTAATTGATTATCATTTCATATTGCATTGAATACTTCTCCAGACATTGCTTATGATTTATTGCTATCATGACTTCGATGACTTTAGCTTTCATTATTTGATCAGACACTTGATAGACTTATTCAGCTTGACTAGCCCTGATGGTCTATTGTTCTAGACCTGACTATTTCACCAGTTCTTATGAACTTGGTAATGACCTCCGATGTTCCGCCATATTGACTTACTGGTAGCTAGCCCAGTATGTGGCTGATCCCCACGATTTAAGCGTGAGTGTGGCTTGAACATCATCCGATTCTATGATTCTATATCTCAATCATGAGGACTGTAGCGGCAGCCAAGACATATCACGCTTAGACTGATGACCCGCTTGACACGCATGTTGATATTGAAAATCTATAAACTCACTAAGCTTTGCTTACAGATGTTGCATTAATATTTTACAGGAAAAGCCAAAGGAAAATCACCTGCAGGACCTAGTACTTAGGTCATTCAAGATCCAAGTTTTGAAGCTTTCTTAGACCACTACTCAACAAACTCTCTGGTACTGATTGGAAGACAGCAAATGTGGTGGTTCTGGGTAGACTTGACGTGATGTACGATGTTATGACTAGATTAGATGTTACCCTTTTATAACTTTATTTTAAATGTAAACTTAAATTCTAATCTGTAATGTACATGTAATTTTATTATTCCGCAATTAATTACCCTATCTTAGTATGGTTGATATCGTATTGCATATTATGGGACCTAGACTCTGAGGACTGCCCCGTAAGGGAAGGTCTTCATAGATTTGTTGGCAATGCTAGCACCAAAAGGAATCAAAAAGATCTTTTAAAACAGCAGTATGAAAACTTTTCTGGTGGGAAGAATGAAAACCTTACTCAAATTTTTGACAGGTTTAATAAGCTGATAGGTGAATTGGATAGTGCCAAAGTCAGCTTGGATCAAGATGAAGTAAACAGAAAATTCCTTAGATCACTTGGTGAAGAATGGACAGTCTATGCCGCCCAATGGAGAACCAAAGATACTCTTGATGAAATAGAGTTGGATGACCTTTACAACAGCCTGAGAGTGTTTGAAACTGAGATTGAAAATAAAAATAAATCCTTTTTCTTACAATCACAACACTGCTCTACTGTCATCAGCATTAACTGATAAATCAAACTATTGTGATTCCTTTTCAGGTGCTGATGGTAACTCCACTAAAGTTCATTTTGAAGCTTTTGTTGCAAGTGATGGACTGTTTGCTCTAAATGCTGAATATTTAGAACAAATCCATCCAGATGATTTAGAAGAGATGGACTTGAAATGGCAGCATGCTATGTTAACTATGAGGGCCAAAAGATTTCTGAAAAGAACTGGTAGACCAAACTTTCAAGCCAGATAAGAAGGCAAACCAGCATTTGATAAATCAAAAGTTGAATGGTTTAAATGCCACAAGCTTGGACACTTTGCCAGAGAATGAAGATCCCAAGGTCAACAGCCACCAAGACCCCAACAAACTAATCAAGCTTCATCATCACAAGCTCTTGTCTCTCAAGAAGACAATGTGTTTGACTGGATTGATCAGACAGAAAAGGAGTTTCAAAATCAAGCTCTTATGGCAGAAACATCAAATGCCACTTCCATTGAACTACCATCTGAGGTAAATGCTAAACTTTGCTCTCAAACATGCAAAAATATGGTTAAAAAGTACAGAGATCATAATGAGAGCATGTGCAAAACTCTAGCTAAGATGGAAGAAAGGAGATATGAGTACATGCAGGCTATAGAAGATCTTGAAAAACAGATCAATGACTATAAGGATAATGAGATCCAGATGGGACATGATAGAACATATCATGAGTGGGAGAAAAAGGAACTGAATAAGAAAATAGAGACCCTAAATAAGAAACTAGATGAGGCTGAACAGAAGGTGTTACAAGCTAACAAGAAAATAGAATCTGTCACTATAGATTTAGGAAGCTTCAAGCTGGCAAATCAAAAGCTAGAACACCTAATGGAGGTTTAATTTAAAGATAGGGTAAAATCTCAGCTCAATCCCAAAGAAGGTATAGGATACAGAGCCACTCCACTCCCATACAACAACAAATACATTCATCCCATGAGTGAAGTTGCTGATAGGCTTGTTAATGAACCATTAGATGAGACAATGACAACTGTAGATCCTATCCTTGAAAACAGTCCTGAATCTAAAGAAGAACTGATTCTAAATGAAGGATGTGAGTGTAAAGAAGTTGAGAGAGAACTCAAAACAATGAGTGCACCTATAGAAACCCCTACTTCCAGTTTCATCAAAGCCCCCAGTGAGAAAGGAAAAGAGAAGATGAGTGTATGCAACAATGCTCCACATGTTTCTGTACCTTCTAACTGTAACATTGCATCTTCCTCAAAAACTAATAAAAGGGGTAAGAGTGTTCCAATCTGGACATGCCAAAAGCTTGGTGTCCAAAAGTTTCCCACACAACAGCAGGTAAGGGGAAATCAAAGGAACAAGAACCAATTATGGTCTAACAAAACTGGTTCTACAATCAAAGCAGTCAAAAGATGTTTCCATTATGGCAGGAAAAACCATTTGGCCAGAAATTGTCTGTATAAACCATCTGTTGCAAAACAGATTGTGGTTCAAAAACAGGCATTTGTTCAAAACACAAAAAATTCAAAGGCCAAACCACCTGTTACACCAGTTCCAAAGAAGACAGTTGACCATAGGTTCTTAAAAGTCAACAAAAGACAGCCTACACACTAAAAACAAGTTTTAGCAAAATCTAAAGCAAACATTAAACAGATATGGTGTGTTAAAGGCAAAAACACAGATCAAACTGTTGATACAAATGTTGAGATTGTTAAGTCTAAAATTGGAACTGGTAGTGCAAACTCTGAAGCTGTTAGCACTAAAAACTCAGTTCAAACTGCTAAGCCTAAAACTGGAACTGGTAATGGGTCATCTGAGACTGTTAATGAAAAGGTTGGAAAGAACAGTTGGATACCTCATGTCATAACTAAATACTCTTCACAAAATCCACCAGTGGATCTCACTAAGTTTAAAAAGACACAGACAGTGTTTAGTTACGTCAATGCACAAGGACAACCCAAAACCAACTTGGTTTGGGTTTACTCCACTACTAATTAAGCTTTTTTTTTGTGCAGGGCACCCACAGGACCCAACATAAAACAAGATGGCATATGGATAGTGGATGCTCTAGGCACATGACAGGCAATTCTGAATGCTTGTCGAATTTCAAAAGATTTGAAGGAGGATTTGTTGCATTTGGTGGAAATTCCAAGGGAGGTAAGGTAACAGGTAGGGGTACTGTCAAAGCAGGCAATATGATCTTCAATGATGTTTTGTATGTTGAACAGCTGAAGTATAACTTACTAAGTGTGTCTCAAATCTGTGATAAACAAAATATTGTTCTATTCACAGACTCTGAGTGTATTGTTCTTTCAAAAGATTTTAAAATCCCTGAAAAATCTTGTTTTACTTAGAACACCAAGGAAGGACAATGTCTACTGTTTGGACACAGATCTTTTGTCAAAATCAAATACTTTGAGCTGTTTGATATCCAAAGCATCATCTAATGAGTCTGCTCTTTGGCACAGAAGGATGTGTCACATGAACTTCAAATCTATGAATGTTTTAGTCAATAATAATTTGGTAAGAGGTTTACCACAAAAGGAGTTCATATGTGATGATCACTGTGTAGCATGCCTCAAAGGCAAGCAACACAAAACTTCTCATTAGGCCAAAGAAGTAAATTCAATCTCATCTGCTCTTCATCTTATTCATATGGATCTGTTTGGTCCAACATCTGTTTTGAGTTTGAATAAACGAGCTTACTGTTTAGTCATTGTTGATGATTTCACCAGATTTACATGGGTTTACTTTCTTAGGACTAAGGATGAAACTGCTGAGCTAGTCAAATCCTTTATCCTTAAGATAGAAAACCAATCAAACTTAAATGTTAAGGTGATCAGGTCAGACAATGGAACTGAGTTTAAAAATCATATCTTAAACAGTTTCCGTGAGTCTAAAGGTATTACAAGGCAATATAGTGCACCAAGAACACCACAACAAAATGGTTTAGCTCGAAGAAAGAATAAAACTTAATAGAGGCTGCTAGAACCATGCTAGCTGATTCCAAACTGCCAATGACCTTTTGGGCAGAGGCAGTCAATACAGCTTGTTATGTGCTAAATAGGGTTCAAGTTGTTCAATCACAAGGGAAAAGTCCATATGAGTTATTCCATCACAGAGTTCCCTTAGTAGCCTTTCTAAAGTCATTTGGTTGTTCATGCACTATTCTTCACACTAAAACTCACTTAGGAAAGTTTGAAAGTAAGGCTGAAGAAGGTTTCTTTGTAGGTTACTCTATTCAAAGCAAAGCCTATAGGGTATATAACAGTGTGTCTAAAACCATTAAAGAAAGTGCCAATGTTGAGTTTAATGAAAACACTGCTAATGTCAAAGGCACTGGTCCTGATTGGTTGTTTGATTTAGATTCACTAACAAATTCTCTGAGCTTTGTTGAGTATTCTGCAGGAGCAGTTGGAAACAATGCTGAAACTGCCAGCACAAATTCTCATGCTGGTCACACAAACATTCAAGCTGTTGGCACAAAGTTTCAAACTATTGAAGATTCTGATAAATGGGATGAGTATACTGTCCTACCACTTCTATCTTGTGACCCACCAGGGGTACTGGATGCTCAACATGATACAAATCCATATTATGAAATGCCAATCTCAAGTCCTGATGTGACAGCTCCATCCAATAGGGAAACAGTCCCATCTTCTGATCAAACTGTCACTGGAGCAGAATCATCAAGTGGTCCTGAAGGTGATGATACAAATCTAGGAACATCATTTCAGATAGAAAGAGAACCCACGCTCAGGGTTCACAAGTATCATCCTCTCAACCAGATAATGGGAGACCCACGCACACCTGTGCAGACAAGGACAATGGTTCACAAGGAGTCCACTAATGCTGAATCAGCAGTTCCTGAATTCAGTCTAGCTGCCTTTGAACATGCATGTTTCATGTCCCAAATAGAACCTAAGAAGGCATCTGAGGCTCTGAAAGATCCATCTTGGATTGAGGCAATGCAAGAAGAACTTCTGCAATTCAAGATTCAGAATGTATGGACTCTAGTTGACTTACCTAGAGGAAAGAGAGTAATTGGTACAAGATAGATTTTCAGAAACAAGAAGGATGAAAGAGGTGTGGTAATCAAGAACAAAGCAAGATTGGTAGCACAAGGATACACTCAAGAAGAAGGAATAGATTATGATGATGTCTTTGCCCCGGTAGCAAGGATAGAAACCATCAGACTGTTCCTAGCCTATGCCAGCTTCAAAGGGTTCAAAGTGTACCAAATGGATGTGAAATCTGCATTCCTGTATGGTACAATTGAAGGAAAGGTTTATGTGTGTCAACCCACTGGATTTGAGGACTATAAGTATCCGGATAGAGTCTACAAATTAGACAAAGCCCTCTATGGACTCCACCAAGCCCCAAGAGCGTGGTATGAACTTTGTCCTCATACCTTCTACAAAATGGATTCAAGAGAGGTACTCTGGACAAGACATTGTTCACATAGTCCATCAAATCAGAGATTTTTCTTGTTCAGATCTATGTTGATGATATCATTTTTGGGTCAACAAATGACATTCTGTGCAAGGAGTTTGAAACATTGATGCACAAAAAGTTTCAAATGAGTTCAATGGGAGAACTCACCTTCTTTCTAGGATTACAGGTCAAGCAGAAGCCCACAGGACTTTTTCTAAGTCAATCAAAGTATGTAAATGACATCCTAGAAAAGTTTGGCTACAATGATACCAAAGTTGCTAGTACTCCAATGGACACTCACAAGCAGCTTGATGCAGACAAAGATGGAGTGGATGTGGACATTCACTTATATAGATCATTGATAGGTTCACTAATGTATCTCACATCTTCTAGACCTGATATAATGTTTGCTGTTTGTGTTTGTGCCAGGTTTCAATGTGCTCCAAAGGATTCACATCTGTTTGCTGTTAAGAGAATCTTTATATATCTCAAGGGCCAACCACAGTTGGGACTATGGTATCCTAAGGACTCTCCTCTTGAACTAACAGGTTATTCTGACAGTGACTATGGAGGTTGCAACATAGACAGAATATCCACAACTGGTGGATGTCAATATCTAGGAGCAAGACTGGTCTCTTGGCAATGCAAAAAGCAGACAACTGTCTCCACCTCATCTACTGAAGCAGATAATGTAGCAGCTACCAGCTGCTGTTCCCAAGTGATATGGATTCAGAATCAACTGAGAGACTATGGTATGAACTTCCTATCTATTCCTATTTACATTGACAACTCAAGTGCAATAAGCATTGTACAAAATCCAGAGAAATTTTCCAAAAACAAGCACATAGACATTAGATTTCATTTTATAAGAGATTGTAATGAGAAGAAATTAATCCAAGTTACCAAAATTCATACGGATGATCAGTTAGCTGATCTATTTACAAAACCATTTGATGTAGGAAGATTCACCTTCCTAGTATCAACTATTGGTATGGTTAATATGGATTAATTTGTTTTTCATCGTTCTCTCTTATTTTATGAGAAACATACTTATTTTATGTGCTTGATTAAGGGGGAGACACTATTTCATAAGAATATGCTTAATTTTCAACTAACAGCTTGAGTCATTTCTCAAGCTGCTAGTTCATTTTACTCGAACTGTTAGTTGTTTTCACTTGATCTGTCAAAGTGTGTAGGGTAATTCTGTAATTTCTTATAAGTATGTGCGCGAGACTAGATATTTTCGAAATGTCCAAACCTTTAAAGGTCCCAGTTTCGTTCAATTCCAACTACCAGTTGCAAAAATATTTTCCAACGATCTGTTCTTTCTCTCTCTGAGCGATTCACACACAGTCGATTCAAACCCTAAATCACCGTTTTGATCTCTAATGAAGTTTGTCAAAGAACACAACTGCCTCCCCTATTCTCTCAAACATACCGACCTTCAACCATTCCACGCCATGATGGATTTTCTACGAAGTTCCCATATCTATCATGCTCTCACTATTAATCCCACCATCTATGTGGCTCATATAGAGCAGTTCTGGAAATCTGCCACGATCAATACTCTCAATGGAGTCACTTCATTTGTATCCATAATCGATGGCAACCCTATTAACATTACTGAGGAGACCATACGCTAACATCTACATCTTCAAGATGCCTCAGGTATATCAGATCTATCTCTTACTGCCTTACATGAAGGACTTTTTGCAATAGGGTATTGGGGCCCTACTGATTCCTTTACTTTCTTTAAAGCACACTTTGCCCCTAAATGGAAATATCTTGTGCATATCATTCAGCAATGTATAAGTCCCAAAAGAACTGGTTGGTCTGAGTATTCTTCAAACATAGCCACTTCTCTAGTGTGTCTTTCAACAGGCCACATTTCAACTTTTCAAATATGATTTTTCACGGGATATTTAGGCATCATGCCCTAAAGAATGGGAAATTTTTGATCTATCCATGATTTTTGGCTGAAATAATTGCAAACTCTTGCAAAAATTTTAGAATACATAAAAGGATACATGTTACCCATAGGCACTCTTTACCATCAATCAAAAGACTTTTAAAACCTAGTGCCAATTTTCTTAATGTGGATGTCCCATAGCCTTCTGCAATGCTGGAAATCAATCCAAGAAGTAGAGGAGAGGATCCTGAGCAGGCTCAGCCATCCATTACTGCTTCACCCCCAGGACCCCAACCCACTCCTCATGATATAAACATCCGATCTGCTCCTTCTGTTACACATAAAATCCCCAGCCCCCACACTCCTAAAATACAAAAGACAAAGGGTTTCAAGAGCTCCTTCCTCCTCAGCCCAGGCACAAGTGCCAAATATCCCTGTGCAGGAGGACACTTCTGCACAGAATATCCAAAGGGAACCCACTGAGGACTCTCCCACCCTCAATTTGGAGGTCGACATTCCATTAGAGGATGTCCATATGGGATTTATGGCTGACACTACTGATGTCTCTGCACAAGAGGCACAGGCCAGTGTCAACATATCTAAGACCACACCCATGAAAACAGAAGGTGTGCAAGCACCTTCTGGAAGTCCCCAGTACCAAGAACAAAGGGGCCCAGATGTTTCTACCTCTAGAATTCCTGTCAGTGATAGATCTCAAATACCACTATCATTTGAAGATCTTGAGGCTAGTCTGCAATTCATGGCATTAATGGATCAATAGCTGAAACCTGTTGTAGCTATATTGGAACATTATAAGTTCATTATTGCTGCACAGGGGGCACAAATCACAACTCTGTAATAGACTACAGCAGCCCAACATCAACGATTGAACTATTTTCATCAAGGATTCACACTCTGTGGAAACAAAATTATCCAGCTTGAGAAATTGGTTCGAACCCTGCTTGCAAAGGTCTTTGGTCCACCTGGCCAAACCAATGCATCCAAAAAGGGGGAGAATCCGGGGATCCCTCCTTCAGTCCAAACAGCTTCAACCTCCCCTCCAACAGTCCTAGTTTCTAGGCTAACAGTCCTAACAGCTACTCAAGCTGTTAGCCTAGAAACTCAAGCTGCTCCCATCAGGACAACTGGAGTTGTCATCAGAGAAGGTTCTCAGGCTCCTGTCACAACAGTCCAATCTACAACATCAGCTTCCAGAGATAAGGGTAAAGGTATTCTAATTGAATCTCCAAAGATAAAATTCTTTTCTAAAGAAGCCCAGGTTGCTCATGATGTTGAACTAGCAAGGAAAATAGCAGAAGAACAGGATGAACTCTTAGACCAGCAAACTAATGAACAAATAAAAGATGATGAAACCTTAGGTGACTATCTAAGAGGGTTTGTGATCAAGCAAAATCAGAAGAAAAGGAAAATGCCAACAGGGCATTCAAAGGCAGATCACAGAAAATTTTTGATAAACTTCTCTGCATCAGTTGGACTATCAAGAGTAATGGCTCAGTCATGGCCAAAAGAAAAGCTTCAGGCCTTATATGACAAGGAGAAGGAAAAACAAGAAGCAGCCAAAGTCTCCCAACAAGTCCAATGTCAACAAGAACCAGTTCAAGTTGTTGCTAGTGACCCTCCTCATCAAGCAAATATTGATCAGGTTAAAAGAGTATTGTTTGAACAACAGCTTCAAAAGGCAATAGAAATCGAAAAGGCCCTTGATCAGTATGACTTCTCCAAACCGCCTATTACTTACTGGTATGCTAAATCAATGGATGACATTGATTTTGATTATCATTTTGTAATCAGAAGAGAGGCTGTTCCAGAAGAAGAATATAAGAGCCTAGCTCAGATGGCACAAAGGCTAACCAGAGATGATCTGATAAAAATGCATCATATTTGGACTATTAGCCATTCAAGATCTTAATGTGTATGGGTTCAAAGAAATGTTAAAGATCTTAGAAGCATTTTTGATCCAGAGTCTACAAGAGTAGAAATAGAAGCTGCTAAGGAGATGAAGATTGTACAGGTTGATGTATATGCCAAGTCAATGACATATAGACTCAAGCTTGCAGACGGATCCAGTAGGTTCTATAATTTTGAATTTTTCAATCTGCTAAAAGCTTGGCTACTCCAAATAAGCTCAATGAAGATTCACTGTGATAAAGAGGAGTTGAAAAGAGATTTCATAAAGGCAATAAAGAAGAAACTTTCACAATTGTAAGTTTTTGGATGCCTTAGTTTGTAAATAACAGTTTTACTTTGTTTATTTTCTTATTTGTATAGAAACTTAAAGTCTTGTTTAAAGAATTTAATTTAGGGGGAGATTGTTGGGAAATATTCTAAGTATGTCAAGCTGTTAGTTAGATTTCTCAGACTGTTAGTAGTTTTTCTGTGTAATTACAAAAGTCAAGCTGTTAGTTGAGTAAGTTCGAACTGCTAGTTCAAAAGTTCAAGCTGCCAGAGTTAAAAGTTCAAGCTGCTCAAGTTCAAGCTGCTCAACAGATGAAGTTCAAGCTGCTCAACAGATTAACATTAGAAAGTGCTGAAATTCAGGAAGTGTTTTATATTTGAAGATTCAAGCATATCTACTACCAGAGAAATCAGAGTTCCTCAAGGAAACAAATCAAAAGGCTATATATATAGATAGAATAGGTTTTTCTATTGTAAGTCTGTAGGTACAAATTTTGTAATCGTGTGCTTCAATTGTAATTGCTTTCTGATTAAGTTCCTCAAGCCTCTAAGTTTGTAAAACCCTAAGAACAGTCTGTGTTCTTCGTCTAATCAAACAGATTAGAGGTGATTGTAATTAGTGAGTTTGGTAATATAAAAGATTTGATAATTTTGATTATATTTATGTGTTATTTATTCTGAAAGTTTTTATTAAAACAATTAAGTGTTATTCGGCAAACTTCTTAATTGGACTTTGATTCAATACAAGGTTATTGGTTTACACTCTGCTTTATTCAAACCAGTTAATCTTAGGTGGTGATTTTGATCTTGACAGAATTTGTGTATATAAAGGCAAACCACTCCACCCATTTGAAACTTATGAAAATTGCTACATCTCTCTCGAATTTCTATCCAATTTGCTATCTCGAAAAACACTGTTGCTGCTACGATATTCTTCTTTAAAAATATGTATAATCCTGGGTTTTATTACGATTGGAGTCTGAAGCAGTAAGGAGTCGTAATCACCTTTAAGGACATGAAGATTATCTCTTCTGTGTAGTTCTTCTGACTTCTTTCGAGGCATCTTGCGCAATCAGGTTGGTTATTTTATTTATCTATTCGCTATTAAATAAGTCAGTCGTCCAGACGATCTTACTTCTACCTTTCTTTTGCTTTGATCGAGTAGGATCAGTTAGTTGACGAACATAAAAATATTTATAAGTATTGAAAATATTATTTGATAAAACTTTTATATCATTTTTGGTTTTATACAAAGTACAAGTTTCAATTGAAAGTATAAATTAATATTTATTGAACAATGTAAAAGGTGATTAGTTTTTTTTATCATATTACTTTATTGGTAAAAGAAACTTGTTTTTTTTCCTGTTTTGAACCAAAATGGAATCCACTCTTCCTTTTGCAAATCTTCATGTCATGGACCAAGAATTTGTCCGACTTGATCGTGTTGATGGTCAGCACTATACTCGTTGGGCTGACAAGGTCAAGTTCATGCTGATGTATCTTAAACTTTACTATCTTTTGGACTCAAGTTTGCTTGCTAATCCTGAAAATCCTGTCCCTGCAGCGGGTGAGGCGCTAGATTAAAATGTTATAAATGATTTGGAAAAGAAGCGCCTTCTCCGTATGGAAGATCAAGAACTGTGTCTTGGTCATATAAAGAATACTCTCTCTGATCGTCTTTTTATTCTGTACGCACCGGTCACAGATCCAAGGGAGTTGTGGAAAGCTTTGGAACTTAATTATAAGGTGCATGAAGAAGGTATCAATTAGTATCTTGTATATAAATTTTTAGAGTTTAAAATGGTTAATGAAAATCCGATTATGGAGCAAGTGCATGAACTTCAGGTCTTAGTTAATAAGTTGACTACACTTTCCCTTCCACTTCCTGAAATTTTCCTAGTAGGCGCTATTATTGCAAAATTACCTCTTTCCTGGAAAGATTTATCTAAAAGAATGATGCATAAATCTGAAAACTACATTCTTGATGAACTCATGAAACATCTCCGAATTGAAGAAGAGACTCGTAGTAGGGATATGCGTGGTAAATGCATATATACAAATGTGCATCATGTGACATAGAGTTCCAATTCTGGGAAAAAGAACAAGGGTTGCAATGAAAACAAAAGGAACTTGGGTGCAAATAAGCAAATTTCCAAAAAATCATCTAATCCCCAATAAATAAAAATCAACCAGCCAACAAATCAAAGAGGATTGGTCTGTGTCATGTCTGTGGAGAGATAGGACATTACGCACGAGAGTGCAAAGATCGTAAATCTGGACCCGTGGAAAATGTGGTTGAGGATGTGGCTAAAATGGTTTCTAATGTGAACATCGGTGGAGTTCACATGATATCCTCATTGACTAGAGCTGTTGCAGCGAGAGGTTGGTTTGTGGACAATGGGGCCACAGTGCATGTTTGTGGGGATAGAGATAGTTTTAGCACTTACAGTCCTGTATCAGTACTGGTGGTGTGTGCTGATGGACATCGTGCTGAAGTGCTAGGTATTGGAAATGTTGTTCTAAAATTCAAGAAAGGTCTTACAATTACTCTTCTTGATGCACTTCATGTTCCAACTATCTGAAATTTGAGCTGAAAGAGAATTTTTTTTTTTAATGATTCTCTGAACATATCATTGAGGTTAATTGATCTAATCTCTTTGATTTTTCATAATCTCATTACTTCTGAGATTCTCTTTGTTATAATTCTTTCGATTTATTCATACCAAATTCTCCCATAATCTCCCATGAACTAATTCTTTCATGAAAATCTGATTCATTTCATATCATATATCAGATTTTACATTTCATAATAATATCTTCCAACTCATCATCCTCCAAATTCATTCTAGATTTCATCTCCTAGTTCATCTGAGCTGAATAATGCTAATCATTTTATCTGCTGACTCCGATTATGCACCAAATTGTGTGATAGGCATAAACATCGCTTCTATGGTCTAACCAAAACCGAAAGACCTACCCAATGAGAAAACCATCTATAGTTTGTGTGGGAGAGGGTTCTTTAGGTCTATTAGTTGAGAAATATCAGTTATCACGGGATACTAACATGGTCAAGCAGAGGTAAAATGTAATTGAGAGGGGTATATTGAACGGACATGGGGGTGCATTAGATCTTGCTTTCGCTATAAAGCTGACTGAATTCATTTCTAAAAAGTGAGCTGGAGGGAGCTTAGTTGAAAAATACTGAGAGCTGAGAGTTGACAAAGGATTTGAAGAAAATATAATCCTACCTACATTGTGTCTGTTGGGTAACCATAATCTATCAAGCCCTAGGCGACTTGATATTTAAAAAGACGTCATGGACCCAGTGACGCATGCACTTAACCCCACCAACCACTTAGTTATCTCTCAAAAGATTAATGTTTCAATAATCACGGAGATATAGCACAATTCTATCGATACATCATTTTGATATTATTGATATTGAAACAAGGAAGACATTTGCTCCGATCTCCGACTTCATTTGATGCACATTGTGTCTCGAGCTGATTATATACACTTTTAGGAAACATCGAGTCTAACAGTCTACGTGACTATAAAATGCTAGTCCAAAGTGACTAAGCCGGAACAAATAAGAGTGATTCTTTCATGATAAAGGATTTCACGATTACTATTTGGAAATCCTACCAGTGTTAACATCACGCCAGCGCTGAAAGTGGGTCACATAGATAATGTCTATTGTGTAAACTGGAATCCTATGTGGACCTGGACTCTGTTACTTAAAAATGAATGTGTTTCATTTCTTTCAAAGTTGAAAAGCTTTGTTTGCTTTTGTAAAGAGAGAGCATAAATTTGAGGGGGAATGTTATATTTGTTCAGTATAGGGGGAGAGGATATCAGTTTGAGAGGAAGAGACACAACTTGTAATATTTTTGTGGTGTAATTGTTGTTGTAATTCTGCTATTGTAAATTCACTGCATCATCAACTCTGAAGATTCTGCAAGATTTCATATTTATTATGATCATCATGAGGGGGAGAAAAGTTGAATTTTAGAGGCATCTGCTGAATACTTTGAAGACATTGGCAATAACTATTTAAGTCAATTGCAACTACGGTTCAAGACAATTGAGGCAATTGCAGAAGATTTTAAGATGAAAGATGATAAAGTTGGCTATGATTGATCGAGGGAGAAAATCGAAAAGTATTCATGATTCAAGGGGGAGAGTTTGCTCATAAGTGTAGGTCCCGAGAGGTTCCCAAAGTATATAGTTATAAGCTGTAGAGGGGGGGGGGTGAATACAGCAATTTAAAAACTACACACTCTTTTCTCAATGTTTGTATGTATTATCAACAATTTGTTAATTACAAACAAGCTTGAATGCGGAAGAGTTCAAGCTGAGATGACAGATACAACAGTATGCTTACTAGTCTAAGACAGACTCGAACTAGTATACAATGAATACACTCACTAAGAAGTACTCACTGTGTTTACAAGACTTAAGGAACAGCTTAAGTAAAACAGCTTAATCACACAGATGCTGTTTTACAGAAGACTTGCATGCGTGAAGATCACACTTGCACGTTCACTCTTGGTTTAAGCACTTAGCTTTCTTCACATTCTTTCTGACCTTAGAAGCTTCCTTTTATACTCACTTAGAGGATCTCAGAGAAACATCTTCATTGGACAGAAGGAAAAGGAAAAGTCTTGTTGAAAAGACAACATAACCTTTTCTGCACTTTTCTGAAAAGCAGACTTGTCTTCATATGTGCAGAACTTTTGTCTTTTTACTTTGTCTACTGTTGCATTGCCTTTAACTAATTTAGGAATGTCAACTTTGCGTCTTTCTTCCCTGTAAAGGCCTATTTTGATATAAGAAAAAGGTCTGTCACCCTTTTTCAAATATCCTTTTGTCTTCATGTTACAGAACAGCGTGGGCAGGCTGAGCAGTTCTGTTTTCCACTTTGTCTTCGACTTTGTAAACTGATCTTGTAGTCAAAAACAATACATGATGACTTGGAAACATATTCCATAAAGTGTTTAGCCTGTTCACAAAGAACAAGTTCTGTTCA
>JAANYP010003705.1:0-243499 GCA_020465985.1 Centrapalus pauciflorus | reverse complement strand
AATTAAATGACAGAAATGAAACGAAAGTACCCGATATTAGAGTTGCCTCTCATCTAGGATGGTGGCCCAAAGATGCCACTGAAGAAAGCCGCAAAACCATGTTGATCTCGTGTTTGGGGTGCAGATGGAGGCTGATGGAATGGTGCCAAAGCAGGATGTGGCACCGGGTTACCCGTGCTCCTGTCAATAGTCTCATAACTTGGTGCCTGGTACCTATCGAGTGGTGTGTAGGGCAGGCTGGCCCTATAATCACTGTAGTGCCTCAACTCGTCCTCGTACTGCCACTGCTGGCTATACATATATGCATTCAGGAATGCACCGGCCCTTACACCTAAGTAGATATCATCTAACTGCCTCCTCTGCGCTCCTACTTCAGACTGCAACCCATTAATTTGCCTTTGCTGCTCCTCCATTACCCTATCTTGTCTCTCTGACCTCTCTCGTTGCTCAACTCTCATGGCAGTGACTTCCGTGCTCAAATTCGATAACATCTGTACAATGTTGCTTAAATCTCCTGCCTCACCCCTCCGAACTGCTCTGCTTTGTTGTCTCTCCATTCTCTCTTCTTCCGGGTATGGTGTCACCACACTTTTCTTCGTCTCAGTGTCATAGATCTCGTACCCGTCCTCGGCTTCCCTCAGTACAATATCTTTCATAGAGCTGACCTTGATCCATAAACTACTCTCCTTGATGAACTTAGCAAGGGTATTTTTAGCCATAGCACCTTTTACCTTCAGGTATCTGGACAACAGCCACATATGAGGTATAACCCGTCTCTCCCGGGTGTTGTACATATTCCACAAGTCGTCCATTACAACCCAAGCAAAGGATAGAGGTTCCTCTCCGGTCATTAGGGCATGCATAATACTAACATCCTTCAATCTCACCTTGCTCAGATCTCCTGACCTTGGTAAGATATTCGTGATCACGATCTTGTGAAGTACCTTGGCCATCGGCTGCAAATCACCTCGTTTGAAGTCCCTATACTTGGATACCCGATCCCTGGGAAGATCAAAAGCTGCCATCACCTTCCTCAACCAGACCTCGGAGTACATCATCCCTGTACCGGCTAAATATCCCTCGGTTCTGTACACATAAGGCTGTCTCTCACCGTCTCTCATGCATCCAGTGTCTACTGCAAAAACTTCCCTCAACTCTGCGGCTGACATCCTAATCTCTGTATTGCCCACTATGCCAATTAGGGTGTAATTACAGTCATCGACTCCTCTCCCGAGTCGTAGGTTTGACATCCATTCAGCTACCACAAAGGGGTACAACTCCTCTCCGCCTAAATCCAACACTCTCTCCCAACCCAAGGCTTGAAACAACTCGACCACACCATAATTGCCGAATTCATCCCTATCTAGCTTCTTCTCATAGACGAACTTCGTGTCCTCCCCCCATTTCTCCATAAACAATTCTGCCCTAATTCTCTCATCATGCTCGGACAGAAGCTTGGTTGAATCCCATACAGCAGGAGGACGCACATCTGGCGTGGTTGAAGCTGTTTTCTTTCGCTTTGCAATGCTCTTTTGCCTCTGAGATGATGATGCCCCCGACATATTGAATCCTGAAATGCACATCAATACACGCAACCATGGTAATGAACTGTTAGTATCAAAATACTAGTGTATCCACATATAGCCTGCTGCTCACAACACGGTTTCCTGTTACACATTCATCTCACATATGCAAAAAGGGCACCAAAATCAAAAAATTGGACACCCCCTCCCCAACTTAGAGGAAAGTGATGTCCTCATCACAAATAACACAGATAAGCAACACATATGGGTACAAAATTCACACAAGCAGATATAGAAATAGCAACCGGCACCCAAGCATATTATAGGCCATAGCAAAAGAAAGAGCCGGTGTCAAAGTTAAGTACACATAATATTGTTCATCGCCACACACGGCGGAAGTAATCATCAACCCCAAAAGAAACAAAATGTTTTCATGACAACAACCTACGAAACCAACTCCAAGTACTTGATGAACCACACATAACTACACCACATCCTTATCCTCCTCACGAATTGGAGCTTTGTCTTTCCGTGCGGGTTCCCTCCTTGCTAACACCTGTTGCTCCCGCAACTCAGCTTCATATTTGGCAGCATCATTTATTGCTTCAGCCATTTCGTATAGACGATCCACTTTCTTCTCCACGAGTTCCAGAGTGATCATTACCTGGTGTTGCAACTGCTCATGCATTCTTCCTACTACAGCAGTGAGGTCCTGAATGCTCTTCTGCATGCTTTCTAAAGTGGTGGTATTGGATGATGATTCACCAAGTACCTGATCGGGGGAAACAGCTGGAGAACGAGGGCGATCCAAAGTAGTCTCGAAGCCACTCATCAAATCCCGAATAATAGACACATCACCTGCTCGAATGAATTGAGTACGACTAAAGAGTTGCTTGGTGAAGTATTTTTTCCGATCGGGAATCAAAGCAAAACGTGGAGTGGAGGGAAGTGTGCGCATACGTTCCAGAAGTTCCGATATCATTCGGACGTGTACAAGTTCAGTGCGGCTAGAGGAGAGTATAGAGTTCCAGATGTTTGCCAGTACCAAATGACTCAACGAAATACACGGTGATCCAGTCAACAAAGCATTCACAACCACGATTTCTTTCACTTTCACGCTTGTAGTGTCGACATTTCGGGGCAGCACATTATACAACACAAGCTTCCATAACACCTTAGCTAAGGGCCTAAGATCTTTACGTGCGTGGGCATTATATGTTCTAGCCTGAGTGGGAGTGAGTTCAAACACGGTCGTCAAATATGTCTGCCAAATTCCCGGGGACACGAGAGGGATTTCCTTTGGACTGTCCTCATCCCATATCTCGTGTTCCAAGATGTTTCCATCAGCTGCAGTAGGTGCATCAAAACCCAAGAGTTGCTTTAACGTCTCCGCAGAAATCTCAACTTCATGACCAGCTACTGTTGCCTGAAGAGTTAGAGGTGCTAACAGGTCTCCTCTCTTCCTTGTGACCGTAGTGCAAAACTCCTCCAATACATCTTGGTATATCACATCCTTGGTCCAGTCTAGATCCGCTGACCAACCTAAGCGCCCAAAAGCGTCGAAAACTCCGTAGTCTTTAAATTCGCCCCTATGCACACCTTTTTCCAAAAGGAACTTAAAATTCGAATCAATCTCCAGCACCTCCACTGGTTGTTCTACTTCTCGTACTGGAGAAGGCGTTGGAGACACGGTTTGGCGGGAACGCTTTCGTGTGCTGGATGTTGCAGTTTGTTTCTGCTTCCTCGCTGAAGCCCTAGTCATGGCTATAGACAGTGATACAAATTATATCAGATGCTATGCCCCACGTGATGGATCGAATGCAAATGATGAATGCCTACTGGAAGTGATGATGGACAATGCACTCTAACCCTAAGTCAATGAAATACTGTGCTTACTAAACACCATGACCACTGTGGGTTTGTGTGGTTTGACCTTAACAACATGTACCCACATGGTTAGTGTAGCGACAACCTGTGCAACAACTCACCCCTCCCCAACTTAGTTGCAAAGGGGGAGGTTACTACCGCTGTTACTGAAATTCTATGGGTGAGAGTACCCAACACACTCATAGGCTGGAGTATACACCAACAACGCTATTACACACTCACAATGACCACAAAGAACATATACACGCATCATGCCACTTAATCACATACAACCCATAGCAAACAAGTTCACACAACCCTAGCTTCTAAAATCGGACCCCTAACTTCATAAAACCGCAAATGTGCGTGATGTACATGCAAGATACGAGAAATACAACCACATACATACATGAGCAACATAGAATTCCAAAAGTCACACACAAATCCACAAAAAGCCCTAATCGGTTCATGAAAACCACAAGAGAAGCATAAATGCTAAAGATGAACTTGAAATTGTTACCTGATTGATGGAGAGAAGGAAATGCGTGAGGGATGAGATCAACAATGGAAGAAACCGTCGGCTTCGCAAGAGAGAGGGACGAGAGCGTTTTTGAGAGAGAGGGAGGACGGTAGGTGCGAAATAAATGAGGTGGGTGGGAGTTTAAATGACGAAAATCGCTTGGGCGTCCTACCCAGCGTCTAAGACGCTGTCCAGCGTCCGTGCGCCTATTCTCGGCATCCTAAAGACGCTAACCCTCGGTTTTGGAATTTATTCCAGCGTCTAAGACGCTCACTCAGACGCCGCCCACTTAAGCTCACATGTCCCGCGTCCCCAGCGTCCCACCTGGCGTCCCAAACGCTACTCAAGCGTCTGAACCTCCTTCAGGGCGTCTTGGAAACGCTCACACTCTGTTTGATAATTAAATTCAGCGTCCCCGACGTCCACTTGGACGCTGGTGCGTCAAATTCACTCAACACTCTTTCTAAAAACTTTCCAACTCCCATTTGCTCAGTAACGGCCACTCCCGCTCATTTCCGAATTAAAACACACATTAAATTAACCAACACAACTTTAAACAAAAACAAAACAACCATTTTTGTAGGGAACACGACTATACTTAGCACGTATAGCAAGCCTTTAAACCACCTAATTACTTAGATGGACGAGTTTAGTCTCGTGAGGGTTTGCAGTGAATATACCCACAAAATTCGTAGTCATTTTACTTACAGAGATGAGTCGGTTGGCTCTTTGAGAGCCACTACCTCTATCAAGGTTGCTTGATTACCATCAGTGCTTACCGGACCTTCAATGTACATCTTGAGCCTATGACCATTCACAGTGAACGAATGTCCATGCTTAAGATCCTTGACTTCCACAGCTCCATTGTCATATACGTGAATTACCTCATAAGGTCCCGTCCATTTACTCCTCAGCTTTCCTGGAAACAATTTAATGCGTGAGTTATAGAGCCAAACCTTATTGCCGACTGCAAAAGTCTTCCTTCTCAAGCATTTATCATGGAAATGCTTCGTCTTTTCCTTGTAAATCCTAGCACTTTCGTATGCCTCCAATCTGATCTCTTCCAATTCTGCCAATTGAAACTTCCTCATCCTTCCTGCATCAGAAATATCAAAGTTAGCATTTCTAATTGCCCACGTAGCTCTATGCTCTAACTCTACAGGTAGATGACAGAGTTTCCCATAGACTAGCCTATAAGGTGACATTCCAATAGGGGTCTTGTATGCAGTCCTATAAGCCCATAATGCGTCATCTAATCTCAACGACCAATCCTTGCGATTAGGCTTAACAGTCTTTTCTAAGATTCTTTTGACTTCCCTATTGGACACCTCAACTTGGCCGCTCGTCTGTGGGTGATAAGGAGTGGCAACACGATGAGTTACCCCATAATGCTTTAACAAGGTGTGAAACTGAAAATTTTTAAAATGAGTTCCTCCATCGCTAATAATAGCTCGGGGAATCCCATGGCGTGAGAAAATGTTCTTTTTCACAAATTTGCACACCACCTTGTTGTCATTATATCGCGTTGCCTCAGCCTCAACCCACTTAGAGACATAATCTACGGCTACCAAAATATATTCAAAACCAAAAGAGACAGGAAAGGGACCCATAAAATCTATTCCCCAAACATCAAAAATTTCTACTTCTAATATGGGAACCATGGGCATTTGATCTCTCTTATAAATCCCCCCAACCTGTTGGCATCTCAGACAGGACTTAACATACTCATATGCATCTTTAAACAATGAAGGCCAAAAGAAACCACAGTCTAACACTTTATGGGATGTTTTCTTGGCACTAAAATGCCCCCCACATGCTAAACTGTGACAATGAGTAAGGATATCAAGTTGGTCCGTCTCCGGAACACATCTTCTAATCAACTGATCAGCACCAATCTTGAAAAGGTCAGGATCGTCCCAGATGTAATACTTGGTTTGAGCGTAGAAACTTTTCCGCTGCTGTGACGTCCAATGGCTCGGTGTCTTACCTGTCACAAAATAATTAACCAAATTAGCAAACCACGGCAATTTAGACACAAATAACAGCTGTTCGTCAGGAAAAGATTCCTTGATCACTTCAATAGAATTTGGAACCAACGTGGGCAGCCTTGACAAATGATCAGCCACCACATTCTCCGACCCCTTTTTATCCCGTATCTCCAGATCAAACTCTTGCAATAATAAAATCCACCTGATCAGTCTTGGCTTGGTATCCTTTTTGCTCAAGAGGTACTCAAATGCACTATGGTCCGAGTAGATTATCACCTTGGCACCCCATACATAAGCACGAAACTTGTCTAAGGCATACACAACCGCCAATAACTCTTTTTCTGTGGTAGTGTAATTCTGCTGAGCCTCAGAAAACGTTTTGCTGGCATAATAAATCACAACCGGCTTCTTATCAACCCTCTGTCCCAGCACTGCTCCCACCGCGAAGTCACTTGCATCACACATGATTTCGAATGGCTTCGTCCAATCAGGTGACTGCAAAATGGGAGCATCCGTAAGCTTAGCCTTTAATAGCTCAAATGCTTTTAGACATGCTTCGTCAAACACAAACTCAGCATCCTTAGCTAAAAGATTACACAACGGCTTTGAAATGGTGCTGAAATCCTTGATAAATCTTCTATAGAATCCCGCGTGCCCCAAGAACGATCTCACCCCTTTAACACTGGTTGGTGGTGGCAAAGATGAAATAAGCTGAATTTTCGCCTTGTCCACTTCCATACCTTTCTCAGAAACTACGTGGCCTAAGACAATACCCTCCTTGACCATGAAGTGGCTCTTCTCCCATCTCAACACCAAATTCGTTTCGGTGCATCTTTTCAAGACTTGCTCCAAATGGTACAAACAACCCTCAAACGTCTTATCAAAGATAGAGAAATCATCCATAAAAATCTCTAGCGAGCCTCCTACCATATCTGAGAATATCGCCATCATGCAACGTTGAAACGTGGCAGGAGCGTTACACAACCCAAATGGCATCCGTCTATAGGCGAATGTCCCGTAAGGGCACATGAACGTGGTCTTTTCCTGGTCATCAGGGTGGATAGGAATCTGATTGTACCCTAAATATCCATCTAGAAAACAATAGTACTTCTGGCCTGTCAGCTTCTCAACTATCTGATCTATGAAAGGCAACGGGAAGTGATCCTTTGATGTGGCCGCATTCAACTTCCTATAGTCTATGCAGACCCTCCAACCTGTTACTGGTCTGGTTGCAATCTGCCCATCTTCGGTGTTTATCACTGTTACCCCTGACTTCTTGGGCACGGTCTGTGTAGGGCTGACCCACTGGCTATCAGAAATGGGGTAAATGATACCCGCATCTAACCACTTCAACACCTCCTTTTTTACCACTTCTCTCAAGTTTGGGTTGAGTCTCCGTTGTGCATCCCTTGATGGTTTACTATCAGCCTCCGTGATAATTCTGTGCATACAAATGGTAGGACTTATCCCTTTTAGATCAGAGATTGTCCAACCCATAGCTGCCTTATGCTTTCCCAAAACTTCAATCAGTGCCTCCTCTTCCTCTTTTGTCAAATCCGAAGCTATAATCACTGGCAAACTCTCTTGTGGCCCCAGAAATACATATTTGAGATGTGTGGGTAAGGTCTTGAGTTCCAGTGTAGGAGCCTGCTCCAAAGATGGTTTGTTTGACTCCGGGAGATTTTCTGGTAGCTTCTCAAACTTGATTGACCATGGAGGTTGCTTACTCGACTTTTTTCCTCCAAACATCTCTTCTAAGCTCATCAACCAACCCCAATCAACCTTTTCATTCTCTTGGCATGACAATGCATATCCCAACTCATCCCTGCTAGTCATGAGTGATGTCTGTGATCCTGCTAACTCATCAAGATAATCTATAAAATAGCACTTTGAATCATCAGAAACATTAGAAACAGCATTGAAAACATTTAACTTCAACTTTCTATTCCCGAAGGCTAAGTCCAAGGCACCGGTCCTACAATTAATTTGGGCATTAACAGTGGCCAAAAATGGCCTACCCAAAATAATTGCGGGCTGGTTATCCCGACTTCTTTGATCTGAATCTAACACAAGAAAGTCCACCGGGTAATAGAAATCCTCAACTTTTACAATCACATCGGTTAACATGCCCCTTGGAATCTTAGTGGATCGATCAGCTAATTGTAACACCACATCTGTGGGTGTTAAGCTTCCTAAATCGTGCTGATCGAATAAGTTTCCAGGGAGTATGTTAACACTTGCTCCCAAATCTAGCAATGCTTTTTTAATTCTGATATCACCTATAGTAACAGAGATAAGAGGTGAACCTGGATCCTTAAGCTTGGGTGGCAATGAACTTGAAACTACTGCACTTACCTGCTCCGTGAGGTGAATTTGCTTCGGCAATACCGTAGGATACTTGCGCTTCTGAGTGCACAAATCTTTCAAGAACTTTGCATATGCCGGAATTTGCTGCAATGCTTTCACCAGTGGAATGTTGATCCTTACCTGATTGAATGTGTCCCATAGATCCTCTAGCTGTGGCCCTTTCTTCCCATACATTGGTCTATTCGGGTCCTCTAGAGCTGATGGGTATGGAGGTGTCGGTTCAGGCTTTGGCTGCTCTTCTTTTTGCACCACAACCTCCTCAAACTGAACTTGCTTCTTCAACTTTACCTCCTTCTCAGATTCTGAATGTGGAACTTTCTTTCCATCATCTATAGTCTCCTCAACATCACTATCTTCATCCTCCATTTCCGGCATCACAACTTTGTTATCAACCTTCTTCCCACTTCGCAAGGTAGTAACTTTCTGCAACTCACTCACTTCGTTCAACTCTTCCACCTCATGTACTGATTGTTTTTCTTTGCCTTTTGAATGAGACGGATTGACTTGGGTATTGCTCGGTAATCTTCCTTCATCTCTTTTCGTAAGCTGATCTGCGATCTGCCCCATTTGCTTCTCTAGACTGGCCATTGACTTCGTCTGCACATAAGATTGTTGCTTTAGGTAATCCATAAGCTGATCCATCTTTGAATCCTTAGGAGCTTCATGAACAACTGGTTCCTTTTCTTCCTTAGTACCCGATGATGTACCACCATAAAAATTCCTACCCTGTGGGTACCGGTTCCCTTGATCAAATCTGGGTTTTCGATACTCCTCTGCTCTTTGATCATCTCTCCAACGAAAGTTAGGATGACGCCTCCATCCAGGATTATAAGTTTCTGAATGAGGGTCAAACCTATCTTGCCTTGGTCGAAAACCCGAGATCTCACTTGCTTGTTCGCCTTGCACATGATAGCAAAATTCTGAAGTGTGAGTGTACTCCCCACAAGTGACACACATCACCGGTAATCGCTGTTCCATCTGCTCCTTTTTCATCAAAACATCCAACTTCTTGCTAAGAGCTTCCATATTCGTTGTGACGTCCCTTTTCCAAGCATTGTCAATTCCCAATACTTGAACTCCAATTGGCGTTACAGACCCGGCTTGCACCTTTGACCCCTTAGCTAACTGTGCCAACAATTCCCATGCCTCATCATGCTCTTTGGCCAAGGATGTACCCCCTGAGGCTGCGGTAATCATATTTCTGCTCTCTTGGCTGATACCATCGAAAAAGTTCTTCACCAACATCCACTTGGGTACCTCATGATGTGGACATGCCCGTAACATCTCATTCAGTCGCTCGAAAGCCTCATGAAATTGTTCCCCCGGCTTTTGCTTGAAACTGGTGATGCTATTCCTCTTTTCAGTGGTCTTACTAATCGAATAAAACTCGTTGAGGAAAGCCCTCTTCATCTCCTCCCAGTTACGAATACTGTTAGCTGGTAGAGACGTGAACCAGTGCTTTGCTTTGTCTTTAAGAGAGAACGGGAACAATCGTAGTTTGAGAGTATCTACGGGTAGTCTTTGCACTCTGTTAGCTTTGCATATTGCTGAAAATTCTGCTAGGTGATCGTATGGTTCCTCGCTCTTTGTTCCATGAAAATGAGGAATGATGCTGAATAAGTGAGTCTTTATTTCCGGTTCATTCTCAATTTCAGGATAAAGTATCGGTGACATATCAGGAACATCACCCGGTCTGTAGTGAGACTCCACAGTCCTCCTATCATCTCCCATGTTTACGATGGGTTCGGTGTCACTTTCAGGTTCCTCTGAATGTATGGATTGCTCTTCTGAATCAGATGTCTCCAGTGTGTTCGGATTACCACTGGTCTCACCACTAAGCCAATAACCTCTGTGTAGCTTCCTCAATGAGCGAGCAGTCCTTTCAATTTCTGTTTCGTATTGCAATGGAGAAGTTCGCCCTGAGTAACGAGTATGCATATACCTGAGATACACACACACACACGTGAAGATTCTGAACTTTGCTGTTCAGAATGTTAAAGAAAATGAACAATACTAAAAATACTAAAAAGTAAACTAAACTAAAACAAACTTAACTAACTACTATAAACAAAAATATTTACAGAAACAGTTAATCCAAACTACTTTAACAAGCGCTGCCATTCCCCGGCAACGGCGCCATTTTGATAGACCCAGTCGTATGAGTATCAAAAATATAACCCAAAAACACTATATAGATAGGGTAAGTGGGATCGAATCCACAGGGAATGTTAGGTTGCTAAACTAGTCCAGAGACTGTTTGGATTAGGATTGAAATCATTTGTTTTGAACTAATTTCCTACTGTAAAATACTATTATGGCGATGTCACACACAAGAATTGAAATTACGAAGTGTCACTAGAGGAAAGAGGGTGTTTGCTCTCTTGTTTTACACACTATGGTGATTCAGAATGTTATGGATTCCATTTACACGAATTGATACGAATTTGCAACTTATGCTCCAAAACAACGTATACCACTCTATTGACTGTCTCCCTCCCCTATAGAGAGTGGGCACAATCAATGACATGGACATCAACCATTTTAGATACACTTACTATTCATTCACATTTACTCATACAAATATAATCCCCTTTTTACAGTTTCCATATAAATGAATTGGTTTTCACAACAAATACTCTTAAGACGAAGTATGCGCTGTCTATTAATTGTCTTCCCCATATGAATGAGCCGGCACAACTAATGATATCGCTATACCTCGTTACATACAATATCCATTGATTACAACCATTCATTCACAAATAAGATCCACAACCCCTTTAAGCGCAATTGGAAACTGAAATTAATTAAACATTCATTCAAACCATAGTGTGCAAACTAAAGAACAAACACCACTAAGTATTTAGCCAAGCATAGCTTGGGTTAACTTACTAACAATGTCAAACACGGATGAAAACATTAAAACTACCGATAATGTGTAAATACAATCGATCGGATGCCAATCCTTGATCTTCGTTTGATTCCGGTTGCTTTCCTCCTCTGATTTTTCTCCCAAAATCGCACCTTTGTGTGGGTGAAACTGCCCAAATGCGAACTCACTTGAAAATGGTAACTGCCTCCCTCAAAAACTGCAGGTTTCGCCACATTTCCGCACCAGCGTCGCCCCCGGCGTCTGGGACGCTGGCTAGGACGCTCAGACTCTGTTTCAGGGAGTTTTGGGCGTTTCCTGGGCGTCTGGGACGCTGGCTAGGACGCCCTGCACGAAATTCCCCTTTCAAACTGCTATTTCCTTTACTTTCTTGCCAAGCAACTGAAAACACAAAAACCTACATTAGCAGTACCAATTATCTCATATTTACACACTAAAACATAACAAAAACACATGAAAATAACAGTGATTATATCACTGATCAGGCGGCGCTAGGGTTGAGCCGCTGTCGTCGTGACTGAGAGCGAGAGAGAGAGATGGAGAGAGAGAGAACGAGTGAGCAAGAGGAAGATGGAGATGGAAGTCAGGAGTAGGGGTTGTCGATCGCCGGCAAAGAGCGACGGCGACAGTCGTCGGCAGGTTGAAACAGAGAGAGTGAAGAGAGAGAAGGAGAAGGTGAGGGTGTGTGTGTGTGCGCCCGTGAAAGGGTGTGTGTTTGAAGATGTCAAATGCCATGTAGCCTTACACATAAGCTTTCATTTGACATGTCAGCGTTCATTTGACACCTAATCTGCCACATAGACGTATTACCGGTTACAATAGGTAATTTTCCTAAAACCAACAACGAAATGGTAACATAAGGGGTTTTATGGTAAAAAATAACATGGAGGGACTAAATCGCTAAAAATTGGAAAACATGTTGGTTTTTTTCATAATAAACCCTTTCAGTTTCTATAAAATATGACATAAAGGTCAATATACCCAAATTAAGTAGCAATGTAAATTGCAAAACCAAAAACTAACCCCGAAAATCTTACCCGAAATTCATTCAAGAACCCACCCTTAAATCAGCCTTCAAAAGCTATTTTGAACTGAAAAACCAACCCAACCGAAGAAAAACCAAAAACCGATAAAATGTGGGTTGAAATCGAAAAACCACAACGACGACCTAACGCGGAAAAACCAAAAATCAAGCGATTTGTCTCTGCAATAGCTAGTATTTTAAGTAGGGCGGTTCATGGATGGTTAATCGAACCGAAAATGAGTTTCAGAGTTAACCGTAGACGTCGGTCTAGTTTATTCGACTCACTATCGGTTAACAAATTAACCATTTTTTGATTAAAAAACTCCAACATTAATATTTAAATAATTTTCAAAATTTACAATAATAAAGTTATGAATTAGATTGTAAATGTAATAATATATTATGAAGGGGCTGAAGTTCGACGCAGCTTTTTGGTTGTTAAGTTATAGCAGCACTCAACAACATCCAAGAGCTCAGTCCTTCTTGTTTGCACTAAAGTACGTGGCTTAAGTAGCCCTCGAGGAGTCCGTTTATTCTCTCCGTCTGAGCTTTCAAAGACAAAATTAATATAGATTAATTATTGAGAAATAAAATTATATTATTAGTGGTATAAATATTAATATTAATATGCCTAAAAAAGTTATATAATAGATTAAATCTGAATGGTTAGCCATGGACGGGTTACTAGGGTTACACCCCCTAGTTTTGGGAAATTCCCATTTTTAAGCAATGTGTTTTTTCAATGCAAGATAGCAAGTTCGTTTGTTTTGTTTTACACAACCACTTTTCTTTTCATCCATTTTTGCTAAGGAATTACGTCATCATTATCAAAGGAAAAAAGTTTAGTGTTGTTATTTTGCGCAAAGTGATGAAAATAGCCAAAAAAAAAAAAAAAAAAAAAAAAAAGGAAGAAGCATAAACTTCTTTGAGATCATACATCGAAGATGGTTTGATTCTTCTTTTCATATTTAGATCCCAAACAGCAGTCCACCATTGTGTACAATCCTAATGACCAGAGCTTAATTGGGCAATTTGGTGAAAAAGGTAATCAATGTTCTATTAAATATATACTTGTTAAGATTCACTTTATTGATAATCACTCTATTTCTCTACATGAAGCTGAATATTTTTCTATCCATGTCCTGTAGTCACAGTTTTGTCTTTTTGGTTGAATTGATGTGGTTGTGAAGTATATCCTAGAAGCAGGTCGTTCCTATCGTTTTTGGGGCCCGGGACAAAAACTTATAAAGGGTTCTCTAAACATGTATGTATATATAACAGTATAAGATTAAAGTAAACAATCATGAAAAACAAGTAAACTACTAGCATTAGTCTAGGTATCAGAGACTCTTGGGCCCTCTTGGAGAGCCCAAGTTGCACACCCCAATTGGCCGGCCCTGCCTAGAAGGTCATGATCGAGGAGTTATCTGGGCTTCATTTCATCTCACATTATCTCTAGTTGTTTCAGGTGCTTACGATCGTCTGGTGACGTTGTGGTACATCAATGGTAGGTATGTTGAAATAAGATTACTGAAAGTGAGTTGATTGGTAGTTTGATGAACCAGGTGTTCTAATGGCTTTGAATTTACATTCTGCTTTAGACATGACTGAAAATTTGTGTTGTAACTATTAAGTCGCTCTATTGATCCTTTTCTGTTTTTCAGCCATAAAGGCTGCAGAAGTGGAAACATTGAGAGGGTATGTAAGTAATGTGTCACGCATCATGTTTCACAGGAAACGGAATATAACTGTATCCAACTATTAAGACAAAAGCACTCGTGTTTGGGATGTGACAAAGTGTATCCGTATTAATAGGGTTCTGCTTCATACATCACCTTTATTTATAGGGATAATTACGTAAAAAACCCCAAACTTGTCCGCTTTTTGTGATTAAAACCCCAACCCATTTTTCGTTGCATAGAAAACCCCGAACTAACTAAAAATCAGTAAATCAAGGTTTTATCAATGAGTAACGGGTTGAAACCGGTTATTAATCCTACGTGGACTGGTAAATAACCTACGTAGAATAAATTTTAATTGTTGAAACCGATTTCCAAGTATTACACATCATTTTTAACCACGTTGATAATTTTTAATTGTAATTTTTAAACGGGATTACCTCATCTACGAGCGTTAAAATGATGTGTAATACTTGGAAATCGGATTCAACAATTAATATTTATTCTACGTAGGTTATTTACCAGTCCACGTAGGATTAATAACCGGTTTCAACTAGTTACTCATTGATAAAACCTTGATTTACTGATTTTTAGTTAGTTCGGGGTTTTTTTTTGCAACGAAAAATGGTTTGGGGTTTTAATCACAAAAAGCGGACAAGTTTGGGGTTTTTTGCGCAATTATCCCTTATTTATAATCATGATTACTATATTCTTTATTCAATGAAAAAGAGGAACATACACCCAATCATACACAACAATTTAGTTAAATTATAGGGTGTGGTGTATGAGAAATTAGAGTATGGTGTATAAAGAATTTGTCGTATTTATACTTTCCAAAGAGAGCATGATTGGTTTTGGATTCTTGCATGACTGTGGAATGATTGTGTTTAAGCTTGAAAGAGGGGTCTGCTTTCTCTGTAAGTGGTGATTCTATATTCTATGTTAAAGACTGTTTCATGCAATTCTACGAGTTCTCAACTCAAAAGGAAAAACAAGTGATGTATGCCAATTCGACGCCCTGGCTCAACTTCCTTGAATCAGTGTCCGCAAACTCTTTTATATAGTCCTACGGAAAACGCTGTCTTGATATGTTCGGACGTCGATGGCAGATCTCACGAGTTGTATATCGTACCCAAAGACAGCATCAGCCGGGGTCTGCGGTCCAAGAAGCAAAAAGAGGTATCTTTTTGCCCCGAAATAGGTTTGCCATGCTTGAGAAAATCATTTATTAAGTCCTCATCGAGAACCTTAAGAATGAGATTGTTAGAAAGAGCGGCCTTTCGATTCCATTTATTATGCTAGAACTGGTAATTTGCTTTGTCGGGGCTGAAGATAAGGTGGTGATTTTCGATCTTGAGCAACGGATTATTTTGGGTAGTCTTCAAACACCCTTCACGAGAGAAGTCGTGTTAAGGGTGGATCGAGGATGGGACGAAAATGGCGTTTTTTATCTATACGACCTTCAATCACATCAAATATTGCTTTTCCAACAGGGCCGGCCATTAGGGTGTGCGATATGGGCTACTGCCCAGGGCCCAACAGCCAGGGGCCCAAAATTTTTTTATCTAATACTTGGACTAATATTAGTATTTTACTTGTTTTGCGATTGTGATATTTACGTACATATTTACATGGTTGTCTCCTTTAATCTTTAAATGTTATATATACATACATGTTTAAAGGGCCCTTTATAAACTTTTGTCCCGGACCCAAAAACGATAGGAACGAATGGAGAAAGTGGGTCAGTGATATAATAAGGACCCTTGACATCCCTATATACATCATAAAAGTTTCCGGGAGTAAGATTTTCTGCTTGGATCGGGACGGAAAGAGCAAGGTTATAGTTATTGATGCTACGGAATATATATAGTTATTGATGCAACGGAATATATGGTTAAGTTGTCATTACTAAAAAAGACGTACGACCATGTCATGAACAATTGAACATGATCCAAAAGTCACAGCTATGTGGGCAAGCAGTTGTTGCGTATCTTCAGCAAAAAGGATTTCAAGAAGTTGCTCTTCATTTCTTTTTTTCAGTTGTGTTTTACCCACTAATCCGGTAGCTGGTCAAAAATATATATGAATTTGAACAAGACAAACGTGGTTCAGCAAATTAAACAATTGAAAAAAAAAAAGTTTAAGGACTTAAGTTAGAAAATAAGAAAAGTTAATTGCGTTTTTTCAAGGTTTAAGTGTTGTTTTGACCATCTAACTTTCAGATTTGTCTCATTTAGCCACTAAACTATTTTTTGTCCTGATTTAACGACTAAACTTTGTTTAATGTTTAATTTTGGGAAAAATAAATAAAACTAATGGCTAAATCGATACAAAATATGATAGTTTAGTGGTCAAATTGGGACAATTTTCAGTGGCTAAATTAGTAAAAAGAAAATTTAGTGGCTAAATATGTATAAAAAAATAGTTTAGTGGCTAAATCTAGACAAAAAATAGTTTAATGTCTAAATAAAAAAAATCTAAAAGTTGGATGATCAAAATAACACTTTAACCCTTTTTTTCAAATATTAATCCTTTTTTGAATATTAACTTTTATATTTTCCAGATTCAATAATGCAGATGAACAAAGGATAGCCTGATTATACAAAGATGCTGAAAGTATGGATGTATAGCCTCTCTTTTAAGCAAGATATATACATTGATGCTGAGTTGCTGACTGTAATTCTTGTAAGGTAAGTGATACCATTTGTTTGCCAAGGTACCCTATTCACTTCTATAGAAGAATTCTTTGTTTATGATCAATCATAAGCTGAATTTATCATTTTATTATTACTATCGATCGATAATTGTAATGTGCTATAACTAGATCCATTATATACAGTTCTCCGATATTAAATTAATACTTTTCGACCATCTTCGAATTAAAAGCTGCACATATATATATGATCGATTTGGTGAGATTAGGTTGGTATTTACAACTAGTCTAAGGACCATATACCATGCCTTAACCTTCAAGTTCATTCCTAGTTTTTGAATATGATTCTATCTACCAACACATGATTGATCTTGCCAATTAGACGATGGTCCAGTGGTCCAAAGTGACTGACTTCGTTAGTTTCCAACCGCATCACAGTAACCGAAAGTTACTTGTTAGGTTTGGTAACTAATTATCCAAAAATTATGTGAAATGAGGAACTGCTGACGGGCTTCAATTCGTTCTTATTATTAGTTTAGTATTCATCCTTACCCGAAACATAAATATGAAATGGAACCAGCTTAGCATTAGCAGCACACTGTGAATGGGTTCAATTTACCAGTCAGATTGCTTGATGGTTCATCTTTTACTTGTCTAGATTTTTTATTCGTTTGATATTTTAAATTCTCGTTTTAATTTTTAAAATATCACTTTTCATATTCATAGCCTCACTATGCTCTCTGTACATGTTCTATCTTTCTATAACCACTTTTATACTATTTTTATATCAGAAAATCTTTTGACAAAAAACAAAACGTGTGTTCAAATTAAGAATTTTCTAAAAACTTTCGATGGAAAGCTGAAAACCATGTCTTCCACCATTTAACTAAAAACCTGTTTAATTAACAACAATTTCATAAATTTTCATTTTACTTTTCAAAATACCACTTTTCATACTCTCTCTTTCTATTTATCTATTACCTATCCTATATTTCTTTATAATACTCTCTTTCTCTCTCTTACTTTTCTACAACATATCTTTTTTTTTATTTTATAATCATCCATCTTATTTTTCTTAAAACAGAATTTTATCATCTAAACAAATTTTCACTTTTTATAGAAACCCTTGTTTTATTTTTAGAAAACTATAACTTGAAAACTGAAATTGATAAATGATCAGTTTTCGTTAACTGAACGCAAGCTAAGATCGACAAAACTCATATATCAAGTTTTCAGCTATTTTCTAAAATTATTTGGTCCCACTCATCTTTCCAACCTCTCTCTCGCCTCTTCATCGGCAAATTTTTATAAAATGCTGCCTCATCGACCACACAAGTAATGATTTTTTGTCCGTCACGTGATATGTGTAGGTCTCAATAAACGATTTGTGTTATAACATGATTGCAGAAGGGTGACAATTTCAGCCCATTCAAGTAAACGGGTCGATGACCAAAAGTCATATACATAATTTTAAAATTTCAAAGAACAATTTGTTTAATGCACCATTTTATAAAATTTCATTTTAAAAAAAAATTATGTTTCATATTAGTTTTTTATAATATGTCAATTTAACTGTTTGGCACGTTGGGTCAAGATTGCCACTTTGTAGGGATGGCAACATAAACTATTAGAAAAATTATCAATTTATAAATAAATCTTTTCATTTTAATATTTGAAACAAATCAGTAATAAGGGATGTAAAGAAATTACAAGAATAAATTAGATAATCATGATATATTCCTTACAGATTAATGTCTTCGTACTTTTATATTTTGTGTTGTTGTATATTCATCATAATGTTAATTAATTAAAATATAAAAGTAAGATAAATAAGAACGAAAATATAATTAAAAAATATAGACTAATCTTTAAAATAGATTAAAAGATATAAAATGTAAGTTTTCATTTACTAAAAAGGTTTTAAGTTGTAAATTTAGAATCAACATTTTCCATGGTCTGAATAATTGATATAATACATATATCCATAATTTTTCTGTAGTGATATTGGTTAATAGTCTATAAACCTTGGTATAAATTTTTAAAATTAATTTCACTAATATTGTAGGATAAATTTTAACAAAATATTTTATCAAATTTATAATATCTATTTATATAATGTAATATAAATTCAAATTCACATTCAAATTTGAGTTTTTTATTAGATAACATTTAGTTTAAATTTAGATTTTGATTAGATATCATTTAAATAAATTTTGATATGGGTAGATTTAAAATTATAAGCTTCAAATGACGATAGGAGGTAATGACATATGACAATAATAGATGGCGACACCGTGTCAATATCCGATCCGGTTCGGTTAATATCCCAAAAAAACCGGTTAGAAATAAACCAGTTTTTTTTTCAATACAAAAAAACCGAACTGGTTAATATCCGATCCGGTTCGATTAATATCCGGCTTTTGTGCATCTCTAGCGACACATGACAAAATATTTATTTTTTTATATACTTGCAGAATAGATAGTCTATCCGTTAAAAGAATAGAAAGCCCATTGTAAATTATGAAACCCAATTCATTAATTTAATCTATATCTATCTATATATTATAATAAAGTAAAACATTTAGTGCCACGTGGCACTTCCACAATGCACAGAATTTTCATTTTCCCGTCTCTTTTTCCTAATATAACACTTTCAATTAGTTCATCTAATTTATTTTAGAAAAATTTAAATATTAAATGAAATCTTATATAATTAAAGAATTTTAAATACTT
Organism: Centrapalus pauciflorus; assembly: GCA_020465985.1. NCBI lineage: Eukaryota > Viridiplantae > Streptophyta > Magnoliopsida > Asterales > Asteraceae > Centrapalus > Centrapalus pauciflorus. The sequence goes on along the minus strand of JAANYP010003705.1, from coordinate 224,259 downwards.
CCTAATTTAATCTCTAATTTTACCTAAAATGATCTAAGTGATTTATAACCTTTTATTTTCTTTAAATTTAAACTAAGGGTTAAATGTTTAATTGTATATTAAATGTATCAATTTAAAATCCATTCTCATTCTTATAAATTTGTACATTAATATTTATTTTATAATTATGTTAACAATCGTAATTGTTAAATTTTTGTTCATAATCAATTGAATCAAAAAAAATTTATATATTAAAGTATAATTTTAAGTTATTTATCATTAAAAATACATCTAAATATGAAAAGAATAACACTATAATAATTTCATAAAAGTATAACTTTCTAATAATAATGTAAATATTGTTTTCAAATTTAAAGGCAAAAACATTACAAAACTGATTTAGTTTTTATTGTAATACAATTAGTATTTCAAATATTTCATATCTTCAATATATATTTATTATAATAAGAATAAAAAAAATTTTAAAAAAATTTTTAGTTAATTATCTATGTCAGTTAATATCAAAATATTATTAATTTATTATTTTTATAATAATATTTAAGTTATTATATTTAAATATATATGCATCTCTATAATTCTTACATATCTCATGTAGTACATGAGCCACTAATTTAGTGTTTACTAAAACTAAAAGAAAGCAAACGCCAAACCCGTATCCACAATTCCTTCACGGCGACTTCGCTCTCTTCAAACGGTGGTGACGAGTGACGACTAACAAGTGAATGATTCTTCACGCCGACTACAATACATGCCCCGATGTCACGTCTTATTTGGTTTGTAGAATCAAATTTTGAAGAATTAAATTAAAATTTTAGTTATTAGTATATTTGTTGGTGAAAATATAGATAATTTTTAGTATTACTTAAGTATGTACTAGATTATATTACATGGATTTATTTTACATAAGATATTTAAAAATATAATTATTCATAAAAATATAAAAAAATATTATTATAAAAATTTTGAGTTTATTATATTTGAATTAATCAATTATTAGAACAGACGGAGTAATAGGTTCGATTTGAATATAAATCTAATTTTAGATTTATTAAATCAAACGTGGCAAAATGAAATTTTGACATGTGTCAAATTAAATAAGAAATCGGCACGTGACACGCTATTTACTCCTTTAATAATATTTATAGATTATAAATATGTTGGAATTTAATAAGTGTATGAATTAAAATCTAATTCATATATCAGTTGATAGAATTATCAAATTCTATAAATAAAGAATTTGAGGGTACATATATAAAATTTAACTCATTATTCTTGTTATCAAAAGTTTCAAAAAAAACTAAGTTTATATTTTAAATCCTTCAAATTCAATTACGCGAATATTGAATCCATGCTTGGATTTAATTTCCTACTCTCCTTCATGTCGACGTTTTCACTGACTAGCGTTTGGTTCTCATCTTCGTCTTTAGGTTTCAACTATGCTTCGATATGATGTTCTTGAATAGATGAACATCGTTTTGATTTGGAATCCATCGCCTTCAATTTGTGTTTACGGATTTGAGTTTCGTTGAAGATCTATGTTTTATTCAAGATTTTGTTATACCATTTGGATTTTGATTTTGTACGAGTTCCGATGATGCCTCTCCCTCCTGAGTCCCCATCACCCTCTCTGTTCTGTTACCTTTGCTGGCTTTTTTTTTTTTTTTTTTTTTTTTCATATTTGGTGCGATTAAGGTTTTAGATATAGTAATCGTCTATTATGAAAAAAAAATAATCAATTTACTTTTGTTTGTTAGATTATTAGGATGGTCGTAAATAAACCGAACAGATATGTGTTTATGTTTGTTTAAGTTTAACTTAACAAATGAATATGAACTAATTTCATCATTCATATTAACTTATTATGAAAGTTAATTGGTTGAGATGTATTTGTTTAATAATAAATAAACACAAAATATTTGCTTTTTAAAAAAATAAAAATAAAAATGATTACATATCATATTTATTATCATCATAAACCTTGTATAAAATACATTTTAATATGCCATTTTTAATTATATTTTAAAAACAGTTGTTTATATTTAATTTCGTATTCTTATTAAACGGACAAAATACATTCTTTACATTCATTCATTTAACAAATAAATGAACTTCATTCCTACCACACAGTTGACAAACTGTTTTGTTCGTTTGCAACTCTATTTATTAGATATATTAGTGTGGATCTAGATGGTGTGGCCGGAGATAAGAAGACGTCGCTGGAGTGGACTGGTTTTTACATAAAGCTTTCAAATGAAGAAACAAAAACATAAATCTTATTAAATATATAATAAGAATAATAATGAATAAATAAACATGATAACTTATAAAGCTACCATAGGCATGTTTAGTAAAAAAAAAAAAAAAAAACTGTTGAGGCTGGAGTGGTATTTGGAACTGGAGCTGGTAGCTTGTAGCAAGAGGTTTTGTTAATAGATGTATTTAACAAAACAATAGGGCTAGAGTTTAAAAAATATAAAATAAAATGAAAGCACGTTTATATAAATAAATTAAAATTAAGATTATAATTAGTTAATATTTTATTTTTAAATAGCCTAACCGCACAAACTACTACTTGAAGTAGCTTCTGCTTTCACTAAAGTCCTGAAAGAAAACTCAACGACATGTGACTTTGGGTAACTAGAGTTTTTAAAGTTCATAACTCTCATAAACTGTACGTCGAACAGATCATATGTCTTTGTTAAGATGACAAGTCACCGACTAAAGATGCATATCGTTGATCAAAGTCATGTCCACATTTAATATATTTTATTATATTTTTACTTGTATCACGCATCACATTTACCATTTACCATTGGGCACATGTATCTTACAATTATATTCTAAATGCACAAATTTAAGCATAAAATACACAAATGTTATCAAATTTATTAAATTGTACATAAATTACACAACGTTTATCATTAGATGCATGATTTTATAAATCAAATGCATAAAAATTTATAAAGTTGATAAATTTATAGACCAAAAGCACAATTTTAACATCAAATTCATAATTTTTGAAACAGGTCTCCTATTCTCATGGAATAAAATGGTTCTTACCGATACCCAACTTAATCTTCAATGACCACCAACTTATATAATAGCTCTAGCAAATTGCAGCACACACCTCCATTATTTTAATTTACTCATTGACAAAAAGAAGTTTTGTATATATATATATATGCATTCAACTTCTGTTACAAGACTGTTCACAATTTGATCCTTGGTGGGGTTAGAGTGCATCCTAAGCCACAACCCCACCCTCCCTTGTATCATGTTGTTGGTTGTGGGGCCCCAAATCTAGTTGGCAATACTCAGTAGCAGTTATCTTAATTTGGTCTTTATAAATTTAGGACTTATATCCATCCAGTACTATACACCAAACAATTAACTACAGGATCTTCTGCTGCTATTTCATCAAAAAATTACTATGAATCCATTACTTGGAACTTGTATGTGGCTTCTTTTGTTGTTTTTCCTTGTGGGTTCGATGTTTTTTAGCGTAAACGGCGACGAAAAAGTGTTGTCTCGCGACAATAATGTCACTTCTATCGGTTCAAGTAAAGGAATTAGAGAAGCTAGAAACAAAACTACCAATAATGTAGTAATCAACAACAAAGGAAGTGGTGAGTATGGTTGGGGGTTTGGTTGGGGGTGGGGTGGTGGTGGTGGTGGTGGAGGTGGCGGTGGAGGTAAAGGAGGTGGTGGCGGTGGTGGAGGAGGAGGAGGCGGTGGTGGTGGTGGTGGATGGTGGAGATGGGGGTGTAGGAAACACACAAGGAAAAGAGTACGTAGTCACCATAGTCGGCGTAACTACATTCGTCGTGGTAATCAGCATAGGGACTTTAATCCAGTTGGAGAAAATTATTACGTGATCGGGGAGTTTGCGGAGTGCATGGGAGGAGGGAGGTGTAGAGGGATGAGATTGGACTGCCCTCTTCACTGCGGCGGCCCGTGTTTCTACGACTGCACGTATATGTGCAAACCGCACTGCCGCCGATAACCTCTTCTTCATTTCTTCTAAAATTGTTCCATTTTATCGTCACATTTTCACCGGATTGCCAATGTAGTTATTTTCTTTTCTTTTTTTATATATTTTCATGAGTGATTTTCCTGCTTTATTATTCTTTTCGATTATTTTCGGTTTCTGGTGGCCAAGTTTTTGGTGTTCTTAATTTGGTTTACCACTTCGTATTATGATTTTAGCTAATGTAGTGTCTTATTAGTTTGAGTATTTTTAGAACGGTTGTGTTCTATATTAAAAAGTTTGTTCATTTGGGCCTTTGGGGTTTGTTTTTGTCGTTAATCTCATTTTGCTCTTTGTTTTTAACAAAGTTTATATATATATATTAACATAAGTTAATCATGTTTTACTTATTAATTAAACCACAAATATAACCTTGCAAACCAAACGACTAACCGCAAACATCTATAGATTTCGTATGTAACAGTGTAACACCCGTGTCGAAAACACAAAATGAATAAAGTTTTGCATTTTGTGTTGGACCAATTTAGTAAGAAACATAATGAAGGTAAAATAATTGGTATCGTTATATTATTCCATTAGCAAAGCAAACTACATATACAACAAAAAGGAAAGGCTAATAAGGAAAGGGCCAATAAATGGGAAGGAATGACAGCAAGAATCAAGGACAGTACATGGAAACATATATACGATTGGAAGAGAATTGAGGAAAGAATTGTGGTTTCCAATACTCCCCCTCAAGTTGGTGCATGCAAGTTTCGAATGCCCAACTTGACCAGTAACGCCCGTAAGGAATGAGAGCCAAGAGGTTTGGTGAGCAAGTCGGCGATCTGCTGTTTGGAATTAATATATACAGGTTCAATCTCCTTTCGTTCGACACGTTCGCGAACAAAGTAGCAGTCCATTTCAACATGTTTCGTCCGCTCATGAAAAACAGGGCTGTTAGCTATGTGCTTAGCCGCTTGATTATCACATAACAGAGGTGTGGGGCCTACTGCATCAGCATTAAAATCTTTCAGCAACCAACGAACCCATACAACTTCACTAACAGCCGTGGCCATAGCCCGGTATTCTGCCTCAGCAGACGATCGGGATACAACAGACTGTTTCTTGGATTTCCAAGAGATTGGAGCTCCCCCCAACAATAGCACATAACCTGTTCTTGATCGTCTGGTAAGAGGGCATCTGAGCCAATCAGAATCACAATAAGCAACGAGGTTGGTGTCACCCCTTTTCGGTAAAAGAATGCCTTGACCAATTGTGGTTTTAAGATACCGCAAGACTCTGTTGGCAGCCTCCATGTGATTGCGTCTCGGGTCTTCAACGAACTGACTTAGGATATTCACGGAGTAGGCTATATCTGGACGAGTAACTTGCAGGTAAAGCAAACGACCCACAAGCCTTCGGTATTGACTTGCATCAACCTTTTCTTCTTCTTCTCCTTTGTCAAGCTTTACGTTTGGTTCCATCGGGAATGAACTAGGTCGACACCCTTTCAATCCACTATCTTCAAGAATGTCCAATGTGTATTTTCGTTGGCTAAGAACTAGGCCTTCTGACGTTCTTGCAACTTCTATCCCTAAAAAGTACTTCAAAGGACCAAGGTCCTTTATGCTAAACTCTCTGTCCAGGTGTGTCTTTGTTCTTTCAATTTGTTTTATGTTGTTTCCTACAAGGATCACATCATCCACATATATGAGGGCTGCCACGTACATTTTCGCATCCTTGTAAATGAATAACGAATGGTCTGCCTTTGACTGTGTATAACCGAGACAAGTGAGCGACTTGGTGAATTTGTGATACCAATTTCGAGACGCTTGCTTCAAGCCGTAGATCGATTTCTTGAGTTTACAGACCCTTGTTTCATTCTTTTTTGAGAACCCTTGTGGAATCTTCATGTAGATCTCTTCTTCTAAGTCTCCATGCAAAAAGGCGTTGTTTACATCGAGTTGTTGAATTTCCCAACCCCGTTTCACTGCAATGGCAAGGAGGGTTCGTACGGTTACTAATTTAGCAACGGGAGCAAACGTGTCATGATAATCCACTCCTTCCATTTGCGTAAAGCCTTTAGCCACGAGTCTCGCCTTGTATCTTTCAACCTCACCGCTTGGTTTGAACTTGATCTTGTAAACCCATTTTGAGTCAATGGCGTTCTTTCCCTTGGGTAAATTTTCAAGAGTCCATGTGCCATTTCGTTCAAGAGCTTGGATTTCCTTCCTCATGGCCTCTTTCCAATTCTTGTCTTGAGCTGCTTGATGGAAATATTTTGGCTCATCGTGATTACCGATGGCCGATAAAAAGGCTTTGTGAGTGTTAGAAAAATGCTCATAAGAAACATAATGAGATAAGGGATGTACCGTTGACGGATCTTGATTGGAGGCGGGTTGTGTGTGGTCAATCGATGGGGGGAGGTCAACTTGATAATCTCTCAAATGTGTTGGTTGCATTCTGTGTCTTTTTTGTCTCCCTTCTTCGACTTCTTGATGCGTAATGGGATCCCCTTCATGTGGTCCCATTTGAATATTGTTTTCAACTTGCATGCCTTGACTTTCATCAACCAACTCTTCCACATTTTCAATTTCCTCAATTTCAATGGGAACACTACATGTCTCCATATTTTCCATGAATCCTTCACGTTCATTTTCAGTTTGCTCATTTTCATTGATTTGCATGGAAACTCCCCCTGTCCCCATATTTTCAATAGGATTTTTATGCACTTCATCATATTCAGATATTGGATCCATGTGTTCAAATATCTCTTGTTCCATGTTATTCAATTCCATCTTGGAAAAGGGAAATACGTCTTCAATAAATCTGACATCTCTTGTCATCACCGTCTTCCCTTGTTCTAAGTCATATATTTTATATCCCTTTTTACCAGGAGGATAGCCTAAAAAAATACCCGGTTTTCCTTTTGGTTCGAACTTGTCCCCGTTTGTTTCGGTGTTTTTGAAGTAGGCTAAACAACCAAAAATGCGCATGTGGTCGTATTCGGGATGGCTTCCAAATAGAATTTCATACGGAGTTTTGTTGTTTATGGCCTTGGATGGTAACCGGTTTACAATGTACGTCGCCGTTAGGATGCATTCCCCCCAAAAGGTTGTGGGAAGGCTTGCTTCAAACCGCAAAGCCCGTGCAATCTCTAAAAGGTGTCTATGCTTTTGCTCAACTACTCCATTTTGTTGCGGGGTATGAGGGCAAGTGGTCTCTAGGATAATTCCTCGTTCCTTATAAAAATTGTTCATGTGATTTGACACAAATTCCCCACCATTGTCACACCTAATCCTTTTAACATTCTTTTTAAATTGTGTTTTCACCATATTGTAAAAAGTGATTAAACAAGTGCTTGCTTCGTGTTTATGTTTGAGCAAATAGACCCATACCGACCTACTATAGTCATCGACTATCGTTAAGAAATAATTTGCCCCGGTAAGTGACGGTGTTCTATATTTGCCCCAAATATCGCAATGTATCAAGTCAAAGCATTCATTAGTTTTAATGCAACTAACTGGAAATGGTAATCTAGTGAGTTTGGCCTTATTGCATGAGTCACAAACTTTGTCTTTAAAATTCAAAGAAACACCTTTAAGAAAGCTAACATGAGATAACTTTACTTTAGATGCATGCCCAAGTCGTTTATGCCATGAGTCAATTGTCACCATCATCGCTTGCCTTTCTTCTCTTATCCCCCTCATTCGATAGAGACCACCATGACAGTCACCCGCTCCAATCAAGCTCCCCGTCTTCAGATCCTGCAATGAAAAAAAATCGGGAAAAAATGTCACGGCACAATTAAGGTCTTTAGTTAATCTTCGGACGGATAAAAGATTGCATGTAAAATTTGGCACAAAAAGAACTCTCTTGACTTCTAATCCTTCATGGAATAACAAATCGCCTTTTCCTTTAACAGGAATCGATTCTCCATTTGGGATTGTAACGGGCCTTTCGAACGTGCTCATAGTCAAGTTTTTAAGCAGGTGCCCTTGGTGGGTTATGTGTTCGGTTGCTCCCGAGTCCACAACCCAATCATTATCGTTCCTTGTTCTACCTGCCATGTTGGCAGCAACAACCGGTTCCTCTTGGTTTCCTCCAAATAGTTTCAGAAAACTTGTGTATTGCTCTTCTGTCATGCCCGGTATAGGACATGATTCTGTCTCTACCATGGCTGCTCTTGGCTTTGGCTTGTCCTTTTTTCCTTTTCCCGGCCACCATTCCGGGTAACCAATCCTTTTAAAACACCCATCTTTCTCGTGCCCATCTCTTCCACAATGACTGCATTGTATAACTTTGTCAGCTTGAGGACTCTTATCAGTCTTTATCCATCTCTTTTCTTGATGATTTCGCGTCTGTTCTCGCCCACCTTGATAATTGGCTTGAAAAGCTGCTGCCTCACGAACGGACCCTTTTAATGTAGAAATGGTACGTTGTTGTTCATCTTCTGCCACAAGGTGATAGACTGCACTCAAACATGGTGTTGGTTTCATTGCCAATATTTGGGTCTTAATAACACCGAATTGATCATCAAGCCCCATTAAGAACTCGTAAGTTCTTTCCTTCTCTTTCAGTTCAGTTAGCTTCTTTCCAAGTCCACAAGTGCACCCATTGCATGAACAACGAGGAATAGGCAAGATCGATTCCATCTCATCCCACAAGACTCGCAATCTTGTGTAATAAGCCGAAACCGTTGTGCCGTCTTGTCGGGTCGCATTTAGTGATTGTTTCAGTTCGTATGCCTTAGGAGCGCTTTCTTTTCCGAACCGTTCCTTCAAATCCGTCCAGATTTCACATGCCGTTTTGGCATATTTTACGCTGTTACGAATCTCCTTCTCCATGGCTGTAGTTAACCAGCCTTTGATCATAGCATCACAACGCATCCATGGTAGGTATTTGTCCGATCCTCTCTCCGGCATCTCGATCGAGCCATCGATAAAACCGGTTTTGTTTTTGGCGAACAAAAAATTCATCATTTCCTGTTCCCAGTCGCTGTAGTTCTTGTCGGTAAGCACATCGTTCACGTGCATTTGCTTTGGATAGTCGGAAGCGTGTATATAAAAAGGAGAGTTGTGGTTGAATGCCTCTCCTTCCTCCTTGTTCTTCTCTGGATTGTCTCCTGCCATGGAAAACAATTAGAAGTGTATTTTTTTTTTTTTTTGGTGTCTTGGATCTGTTGCTCTGATACCATAAAATAATTGGTATCGTTATATTATTCCATTAGCAAAGCAAACTACATATACAACAAGAAGGAAAGGCTAATAAGGAAAGGGCCAATAAATGGGAAGGAATGACAGCAAGAATCAAGGACAGTACATGGAAACATATATACGATTGGAAGAGAATTGAGGAAAGAATTGTGGTTTCCAATAGAAGGAGGGTTCAAAAGTGTCATTTCTTGAAACGTATCATTGGATGTAAATGAAAGGAAACATAGTAATGAGGGGTTGTTTTGTATATTTGGAATTAAGTGTGAGAAGGACTTACAAATCCTAAACAATCATTCGAACCAATTTAAAAGAGTGAATCATACGCGGCTTAAAGCATTTTGTATCAAGCCATATATGGTTCACTCTTTATGATTACTAAAATCATAATTCTCTTTTTATTTTTGAAAATGGTGAGTGAAATTGAGAAGCGTCGATGATGCGGTTCACATGTGATGTGATGGTGGTTAATAGTTGGAAGAAAAAGGGATGGTTAAACTGTGGAATCTTAAAGGAAAATGTAAAGACGATGTCTCCAAAGAAAAGAGTAATGGTGAAAATTTAGTAGCTTAATCTCAAGTTAAGTTTGAACCAATTCGATTCAAGAGGAAACCATAATCTGGGAGAAGATGAAATATACGTATTTGGTGTTGACTAATGATGATGGTCTCTTCATAGTCCCATACTCGAACTTGATGTTATTAGAGCATTTAGTTCCACTTACACTCACAAGGAAACAATTAGAGAATGTTTGGTATGATAGAATGAAATCGTACGAGGTTTAGATGTATTTTTGTTATGTACAAAAAGGCATCCTCATCCTTGTTTTTCTCATAAGAAATCATGGTTGTCGTAGTCATAAGCAACAATAGTAAATTACATTGATAGACCGGTAAATCATTCACTAAATTTATACATTGATTCACTTATTCTTGAATTTTTGATTTAATACTACAAATTCAAAAATTAATAAATCAATGTAAAAAATAATGAATTATTGACTTATTTAATTCAGAATTTATAAACTCATTATTTATATCTTTAAAAAATGGTAAATCAGTATGTAAAAAACTGAATCACAGTGTTTCTCACATTTCTCAACATATATTTAACTTCACACTTGAACCTAAATCTACATGTACATATACATACATACATACATACATACATACATACATACATACATACATACATACATACATACATATAGTTAGTTTCAAAAAAGTTCATCTCAAAATCAAGTACACCCGAAGGTACCACCATTAAAGGATTTTTTTAATTTTTTTTCACAACCATGTTTAAATTAATGTTACACACATGATATATGAATTTTACATACATTCATACTTTTTGCATCCTTAAATATCATGTGAATGTTTATACACATTTATGTGAATGGTCACCCAAGTGAATGATCATTCACACCATTCAAATAAGCTTTTTTTTAAACCATTCTTAAGATTTATTTTTTGAATTTTGGTGTTACTTAAAAAAGTCTTATAATGTTGTCTTATGCATGTCTATGATAAAAACATATGACTGATCATTCACAACAAAGTACGCTTGGGGTGAGCTCGGTACTCGGATCGGACCCGACCAGTACCGAAACCGAAAATTATGAAACCGAAATAAGAGACGTGGTAGAACTGAATACCGAACCAATTAAATTTATATGGAACCGAAACCGAAATAAGAGATTTGGGATAAATATGATACCGAAACTGTGAGTACCGAAAACTGATTTTTAAGTAATTCAAAACCCGAGTACCGGACCGAATATAATAATTCGGTCGATAACGGTCCCGGTTCGGTACCGAGCCGAGTTCGGAAATTCGGCTCCGTCGCTCACCCCTAGAGTACGCTGGATACACTGGAATCTCATGGAGACGCTGATGAACTTGATTCTGTGTGTGTGTGTGTGTGTGTGTGTGTAGGGATGGGATCCAGTGAGCACCAATTCAAATAGGATGGCAAAAAAATCTGAAACCCGACATAAACGGAGCAGGTTCAGGGATGGCTAATCGGGGACGGGGACGGGGACGGGGACGGATACAGGGAAAACCGTTTAATTTAGACGTGGACGGGGATAGTATTGCCAATCCCCGCCCAGTATAACGATTATATACCCGTTTAAGGCCCCGATTATATATACACTATAGTTTTTTTTATATTATATTATATTACTAAAAATTTAAAAAATTTCATTAACCCAACCCTACTTCAGTTTTGTTTCACTCTTTCTTTTCTTTTCCTGCTTTCCAATTCCAACGAGGCAACGACGTTCCAGTTCCACTTCCAGACTTCCACAATCCACAGCCTCCCGCCTCTCGCCTAGTCGCCTCCAGCCCTCCGGTCTCCACCCACCCTCCTGCCTCCTCTCCTCCAGGCGGTGCACGGTGCTGCTGTTGCTCCTCCAGGCGGTGCTGCTGCTGCTCAAGCAACACAGATCTGCAATATATTTGAGGTATTTTCATCTTTTTAAAACTCAAATTTATGTATTGTGTGTGTGCAATGTGTGTTTTATGGCCTTATGGCCAAAACCGAGAGAAAACATAAGTCAAACATCAAATTGATGTTTCACTCTTGTGATAACTATTATGTAATGTGTACATAAGCTTTAATCTAGTGTTTAATTGGTGTGTTTGTTTTGTGGTGGAAATTAGCTGCTGGATTGCAGTTGAGTCTACCATCAACCATTATAATTTTTGTAGCCTAAAAAAATAATTCGTTTTAAACTAAAAGTTGAGCCTACCATCAACCATTATAGCCAAAGCCCAAGAAGTTTTAAATTTTGATTGCAGTTAGAAATTTGTATACGGAACACCTGAAAAAAAAAGTTATTTCAAGAATGAAAATTAGTATATGCATGCATATATCCCAAGCTCAATTTGGGATTTTCAGCCATTCAAAAGTATAAGCAAGTCTCCTTGTACTGCAATCTGATATCAATATTGACTCAGTAGTAGATTGATCGAATATGTTGATTATTGTAGCAATCTGGCGTGACAACCGCTTAAATGATCAAATGGGTTCGGCATGGATTTAGGTGAATGATATTAATGATCAAGAAGGAGTTACATTTTTAAGTATGACGAGGATATGAACTTTTTATTTAGTTTTTTAATAATATCACGTATCGTAATGTGTTTTGAAACTTTGATTGCTATGTTTTCTTTCGGATGTGTATGCACTTTTGATGTCTTAATTATCGTATCTAAATTTGTTAAAATGGTGAACCCGATGGTGAATTTTACCCGTTTAAGGTTATACGGGGATCCCCGCCATGAATTTAAGCCGTTTAAAAAACCGTTTATATTAAACGGGTTTCCCCGATTTCCCGACGGGGATTCCCCGTTTATATCCCCACAGTTTTTAAATGGTTTTGGTATTCTATATTATAATCGGGGACAGGGACGAGGGGACCAATCCCCGCCCCGTAACCACCCCGTTGCCATCTCTAAATTGAAATAAGTTTTTATCGACACATATTTTTATATATACTTGTTTTAAAGCAATAGAAAATAAGTTTTCAATATGTTCATTACATTCATTGGATTCGTTACATTCTCAAGTTTTTATATGTAAAAAATATCATTGCATTCATTACGTTCAATAAATCAAACATAAACAAGTTTCATTGGGTTTATTGGTTTCAATTTTCAAATCATGAAAATAAGTCATTCGTAACATGTATAAGCTTTAAATGATGCTGATTTGTCAATTTTTGATTGGCGCTCACGGTGCTTAATATATAAATGATGCTTTACTAGATCCTCATCCTATGTATATTTATACGGGATCGAAAGGAAACTTTATAAATGCAGGGCACGGATGGAACCACTTTTAAAACACAAGTTTTAGGTAATTAGGGATATTAATTGAAAATTAAAAAGTAAACAAAATTATATATATTACATGGAGGGGCAATTTAGGCATTCATTTTATTTTTTTTTCCACCTTTCATGGCATAATCGGTTCTTCATAAGGAAACTCTCAAGATTTTGAAAATCAAAAACAGTTGTCATTTTTTGCATTCTCTCACTCTCGTATGCGATCAATAGTCCAGAAGTAATCGACGTGGAGGACTTGGGGTGTTCACGCAAATGAAACCTTAGCTTTCTTTCAAGTGTTGTCGTACATTAATGAAGAAGGAAATGAATAACAATACTGTAATCTATGAAGAATGAGTTGAAGAACGAAAACCCTAGCAACGATACCAATAAATGAGTTGAAGGACAATATTGTCACGTGTTATCACCACTTTCTACCAGAAAATATAAATAGATGTTATAATTAAAACAAAATAAATACAATTTATTATTTCTAAGAAATATTAATAAATAATTACATAAGTTTATGAAAACTAATATCAATTATAAAACTCATTTTGCTTTTGAATATATAACCATTCTAGTATAATTTATTGATGAATTATACTCAAAATATTTATTTTACATTCGGTTACAGTTTCTATAATAAACATAATAATCATGATCTTTTTTTCTTTTTCAAAGAAAAAAGGTCGATTTAGGCTCCTTCCCTTCTACCGCATAGCTGCTGTATGAGGTACTACGAGCCCTCTATGTCTTGTTTGATTTAAATTAAACAGTAATTTTTGTAATAAATATCTACCGTTTAACTACCCGTATTGTTTACTTTAAACTAAAGTTTAAACAATAACCTGATTTCCCATTTTTCAACCAAGAACAGAAAAATGGTTTGTAAACAAGGATGGAAATGGGTACCAAAATTGCCAAATACTAATTTCTAAATGACCTTGAATAATTTATTTTTATTATTTTTAAACAAACACATGACTAAAATATTCTTAAAACTAAGAACACGTTGTGTGACCAATAGGATTTCAAGGCAAGTCCAGATGGACTTGTTATGAAATACTGACACGTGGCGTTAACTCTCGTATTTAACACGCTACAACACCCTTTACCTTACCCAAAAGTTTTCTAGGCAGGAAAAAAGATAGAGAAAGAAACCAAAAACACCATTGTAGGTTGTTAAAATGGCCAACAAATCTATTGTTATGCCTTCACCATTGATCGGAGAAGCCTTCGAAGCAATCGACGTCGCTGTTTCCGATTCAGAATCGTGGGAGGTTATCTATCCGTCCGACTCCGATGACGGAAACTTCTCTTACAGTGACGTCACCACCGACGACGACGACAAAGAAGAAGAAGAAGTGGCGGATCTCGATGATCTTCTTCAACATCCTTATGGATCTCCGTCGTCAGATATATCTATGCAGTCTCTAGTAGATGAAATTTCTCACCACTGTCAGGTAATCAGTTCTTTGTGATTTTTCCGGTGTCTCATATATTTTTATTTTAAACTTCTAGATCGTGAAACGAACTTTACGTTTTTGTAAAGAAATGATTTGTTATTATCATTTATTGAAGTAACGATGGCTTCAATAGCACTTCAAAGTTCAAATCGGAGTTATGTGTATGAACAGGAACTTAAAGACGCATATGAAATCGATCACTGCGATTCGGTAATCGATGACAATTCCGTCGTGAAACACGATGGTTTGATCGCCGGTGATGATGATTCGTACGAAGAGGATGTGGATGAGAGTGAGGAAGAGGATGATGATTCTGAATTGGACGACGAACTGGTGCCGAAATGGTTGAATAACAAATTCGAAAGGCAGAGGATGAGGAAATTGGGGAAAAGGGCGTATCCAAAGATGAAGAAATCCAAACGCATGGCTTACCAGTATAACAAACCTGGATGTGTTCATGGAAAGCATGGCTTAGGATTGAAGCACAGTCTCGTCTGGTAAAAACTTCGATCTGAATGCTGTTCAATAACTTCTATTCTATGCTATAATTCGAATGAATCTGATGATCGCCTCTGTTAATTTGAATTGTACAGCAGTTAATTAGGGCAACTGACTGTTTTACAATTAGGAACTTAGGATTAGGGTTTGAAGCTTGTTTCAATTGGATCTGGAATGTACATATGAATTATGGAATCAAAATGCATTCTAATTCAACATATCTACGATTAATTCTATTTAACCATTAGCTGATTCCCCTTTGAATTGGATTGATCAGGCAATGTGTGTTTCTGGAGCAATTTTTGGTTAAAACGGTTGCGCTAAATAGATCTATTTTGGGATGGGTTTGTTTTAAGTTTTAACCATTTAACAGTTTTTTCTTTTCAACTAAATATTAAAAGGAAAATGCTAAATATTCAAATTTTGGTTAAAACGGTTGCACTTAAGGAGATTATTAAAGTATATTTTAAGATGATAAATATTGTTTTAAGGGTCTGTTTGGTAGATAGATTTGAGGGGAGAGAATTGTGTATTCTCTTGTTTGGGAGAAATGCTCTCAATTTTTGGGTGGAGATTGAATTCCCTAGGAATTGTTTGAAGGCTAAATATGGAAAAATGCAATTCTCTTCATTTGGTAGAGAATTGATTGTCTTGTGTCTCTACTCCACCTGAGCCACCATTTCTCCTCTTTATTTCTCTGTTGATACCAAACAAGATACATAATTTCAATTCTCCACTCATTTTCATTTCTCCCCAATTCCAGTTCTCCCCCATTTTCATTTCTCCTCATTTTTTTTTCTCTGTACCAAACACACCCTAAAATCTTTTGGTTCTTAACCATACATAGTCCTTCAGCATTTCTGACTGGAATATTGCATTTTTGAATGTGGAATATTGGATTTCAAACAAAATGCGTGTTTGTTGTGAATTGTTTTGTCTCTTCTTTTTTTAAGTAACCAAACAAGTGATGTGTGTTTTTCACCTCTTTCTGTCATCAACCAAACCCAAAACTCACAAATCAAAGAACATAAACATAGAAATCAAACACTCACAAACCAAATGGATGAATACATGATCAAAGAAAACTCTCTGTTTGGTAGTTACTAAATCATTCAGTACCGAACGATTTAGACGCTTGAATGATTCAAAGACTTGGAATGCAAATATGTCGTTTGTTGTTGGTGTTGAATGGGAACAAACAAAATTACCATTTTTTATCCTTGTCTAATTTGTTAAAAGTGGTTTTAAAAATCAGACCATTAAAAGACAGTCACACTAGGGATGTGTGGAATGACCGGAAAACCGAACCGAAACCGAAACCGAACCGGAACCGGAACCGATTGGAACCGATTTTTAGTATTCGGTTCGGTTATCGGTTCTTATATTTTTTAATTTTCGGTTATCGGTTATTCGGTTAACGGTTCTGCGGGTTTCGGTTATATCGGGTATGGAACCAATAATTCGAAAAGTCCATGACATGGATACCAAGAAAATTTAAAAACCCATGATGGGAATTGTGAAAAACAAAAGATTATTTGATGGTTGTCTTCCTCAATCCTCACCATACCTAACACTTGGAAGAATTAATTGTATCGATCAAATCCACTTTGTTCTAAAAACAAGCAAATTTTAAAATACAATCAATAATTAAGAATATATCACTCTATTTAAAAAAGTAATTCAGAATGGTATTTTATCAAGATTTACATTCAATAAAACGTTAACCAAAAGCAATCTAGATTTGAAAATCATTAGGAATTGTTCGGGTTGAAAATTCATTTTTCACGTTGACGTTCATAACAAAAGTATTTTTTTTTTGCAAAAGTATAATAAAACTTTAATCGTGTTTTTTTGTTTATATCTTGTTATGATATATATATATATATATATAAGTACATATATATTTTTTTGCAAATTTCGGTTCTAATCGGTTCCGTACCCGAAATACC
Source organism: Centrapalus pauciflorus (assembly GCA_020465985.1). Classification (NCBI taxonomy): domain Eukaryota; kingdom Viridiplantae; phylum Streptophyta; class Magnoliopsida; order Asterales; family Asteraceae; genus Centrapalus; species Centrapalus pauciflorus. Next base: position 207,330 of record JAANYP010003705.1, on the reverse strand, counting down.
CGTACCATAACCGAACCGGAACCGGAACCGTGTTATAATTATTGGTTCGGTTATCGGTTCTTACAATCTTCAATTTTCGGTTTCGGTTAAATCGGTTCCGGTCCGGTTCGGTCCGATTCCGGAACCGTTTACATCCCTAAGTCACACACACAAAAATGTTATATATATTTCTCATTTATCAGTGTGTCTGATACCATTATACTTTTTCAAAACACATGATTACTCTTTTCAACTAAACTTCTCTCTCACACGTATAAACAATCTCTTCGTGTCTCTCTTTTTTCGATGCATCTTCTCTTTCTTCTACTTTACTTGACTTCTCCACTGCTGCCTGTAAAATTAACCTACACAACCTACGGTTAACACAAGATTAAAGAGATAAACAACAAAAAGACCGTCGGAGCATCACCGACGTAAGAGACTGTCGGAGCAATAGCAATGTCGTGGTGAGAGATGCCGGTCGCCGGAACCTACACAACCTACGGTTAACACAAGATTAAAGAGATAAACAACAAAAAAAAGACCGTCGGAGCATCACAGACTGCCGGAGCAATAGCAATGTCGTGGTGAGAGATGCCGGTCGCCGGAGCTACACCAACGGTGAAAGACCGTGGTTTATGAAGCCAGTCAGAGCATACGTTGGCTTGATCATCGGAGCATAGAGTTCCACCGCAACAATGCATGTGAGAGATAGCATAGACCTTTTGGTATTAAGGTAAATTTTATTATAAAAAGATCATTCAACATCCTTCAGCATTGCTTTCTCGTGGAATCGGTCAGAGCCAATGGGATCATTCATAGGCATATTTAATTAAAACCAAACACGCTGAATACCGACTGATTCATAAGTTAGCTCTGAATGGTCTCATTCAGCACTAAACAAATTGCTTCTCACGTAAAAAAAACAAATCGCTGAACATGGAATTTATAAAAAAACACCTCAGTGGTAAAATAATGAGTATTGAATATCAACTTTATGTGTATTTTTTAGAATTGAATCTGCTACATTTGGGTTTGTATTTTAAATTTGGGTTTGAATATACGAAAGTTGTGTAATTTTTTAAATATCGACAAGGATAGTCATGCCATTTACTATTTGATATATTTCAAATCCTTTAATGCAATAACAAACCAAAGAGGATGCTGCCAATTCTCTCGATATCAAATTTTCAAATTCCAAATCCGATTAAGAAAATACCTAACTGTTTGATTACATAAGAGATAAATTGTCTGATGTCTGATTCCACTTCTGATTGATGAGAGGTGGTCTTGATAAGATATTGATGTCTGATAAAAGAAATCAATAATTTTGTTTGTTTTATAAATTATCTGATTCCATTGTTTTTTATTAATTTTATATATTCATTCTCGAAACCAAATCAATATCATTGATTAAAATCAAATATCAAGTAACAATAATATCATTGAATCAAAGTGATTCAAGCAAACTCTTTTTAAAAGATTCAAATAGTTTTAACAAAATTCAAGTACGAAATCAATTCAAGTTTATAAGTTATAATCAATTAACATATATGCATTCAAGAAACATAACCAAATAACAATAACAATATTCAAGTAATTTATGTTTTCCAGTTATCTTAAGAATATGTTATACCTAAACTAACAGTGCCGTTAGAGTGTGCCATAACTTAGGAATTAAGTAATCTTATTTCGAATTATCAAATTGAAATAGTAAGCAAAAATGATGAATGAAAAGGTTATAACTTGTATTCATTTTAGCTAATAAGAATACAAAGAATAGCATAGTTTCTACAACTAACATGGTTTTATCAAAACATTAATATATGTTTTCAACAACCCAACAAGTGTTGTGTTATCCACACTTTAGGACCTAATATTCTGTTTATATTTTTATATATATATCTATTTTATTAAAAGTATAATTATATGACATTTAGCATCTAATTAGAATGTCAATTGACATAAGTTGGATACGACATGTGTAATAATCTGTAAGTTTTATGTTAAAATATAATTAAATTAATTTAGGAAAAACACGTTCGCATATTATCCTGGATTCTATTTTAAATTTGAGTCATTAAACTAAGTTTTTTCTTATCTTAATATTCAAACTTTTTAAAAATGTTATAATAAATTATTAAATTGATTTAGAAAAAAAAAGGTTTGACTATTTATCGAATTTTTGTTTTAAAATTGAGTCATGTGTATCTTTCTTTAGCTTTTTATACAAACATTTTATAATTAATAAATTAATTTAATTTAGAAGAAATCGCCTTGACTAAGGTTTCTTTTACGACTCCACCTTTTTATTTGTTCTTAGTTTTTTTATTCAAATGGCCGTCCCTCGCTAACTCAGCATTCATATTTACTCATCTCCAATTCGTCATTATATCTTCTTATCTTAAACGAAATCATCGATGGTTCTAAGAAATATAATCATCCACGGCTAGCAAAATCTGTTCAAGAAGTATGTATGTTCTTATCTTAATCGATTTCTCATTACTCGACGAATCAACTCCCCATCTTCTTCAAACAAAGGCTTAAGGTAATATACCGAATTTTAATTCTTATCCTACTAGAGAATTTACATCTCATCTTATTTAAATTTTTTAATAAGATCCAATCATCGAAGGTTAAAATGTTTTTTTTATATCGTGTAATTTGGATAAGAATTTAAACTTTTCAACTTATGCAACAATTTGGATCGAAGATTAAGGTCAAAATGAAGCTTGAAAACAAAAGCAAACTATAATAATTGCAAAATATAATTTCTATAAGTTTTTCCCTTTCTATATCATTATTATTATTTAATTTTTAGTTATATTTTTACTTTTAATTACATGTTTTATATCTTTTCAGTAATCTAGTTAACATTACATTGTTTTACACAAATTTTAAAAAAAATCTTGTGTAGTACACGGATAATAAACTAGTATAAGATATTAAACTATCAAAGTATAATAATCTTTATCACAGAAAACGTATATAGTTTATAAAAAATATTTATTTAGAAAAACATGATGAATACTATGCAACATGTCTTTGCATGCCAAGTCATCATCATAAACACATTTCAAGTTATATTATACAAAAGAAATATATATTTTAAATGTTTAATGGAAAAAGAATATATCTATAACCCTTAATACAATCTATATATTTAATACTTACTATTTGAAAAAAAAAACATTATAAATCTTTTATCCAACTCTTGAAAAAAAAAAAGAGGATGAATGATAATAATAATAATAATAATAATAATAATAATAATAATAATAATAATAATAATAATAATAATAATAATAATAACAATAATAAATAATAATAATAACAATAATAAAATAATAATAATAATAATACGTAGATAATATGATCTTAAGAACACTCCATAAATATAGTAGGTGTAATTTTGTTGAGATAATGAGGCTAAAAACACTCCCCTCAAAGTTGGAACAAACACCACACGTTTAGGCCGATTTCGTAGATGATATGATTGGTATGTTTTGTCAAATATCCGAACACTTGGAAGTGGATGTCTTTAGCAATGATGCAATGTGTGATGTCTATTATTTGATTATATTTACGTATTATTTTACTATCTTTTTAACTCGTCTAATATATAAACATGGTTAATAAACAGTGGTTTTGGAGATGATATAAATTATTGATTTACTTGATATATTCTTATCGTCATTGAAATGGTTTTGACCAGCTTTCGAATCATCTCTTTGCGTCTACAACACAAATGAAATATGAAAGAAATGAAAACTTTAAATTTTAACGTGTTTGGTGGAATGACGTAGGACAAGATGTTTACTACTAGCTAGAACTATGCTTTATAAAATATTGAAATATGAATTGTATTATAAATTATGATAAATGTCAAATTCATTCAAGTGGTTTTCAACCATGAATATTAAGGGAAGTTAATAAATCCTTAATTTTGTTTTTTTATAATCTAAAATTCAATAAACCAAAAGATAAGAGTTATTATTGACACCGCATGTAACATACATTCCTATAAATGTCAAATTATAATCTTTTTATATGATTGTATTATTAATTAATTATTAAAATAAACGGAAAATCATAGAGTCAAAAGGGTCGTGGGAGTGTGGAACTTACCGTTAAGAGGTCATTTTACCTTTGAATGATTTCTTAATAATTCCATAAAAAATTAAACAAATAACCATTTTGAAAAATCTTATTTACACTTCTATGAATAAAAAATGAAATAATTGAATGAGAAAAAGGGTGTAAATGCAGGTGAAGAGAGAAAGGAAGAGGAAGATATAAAAGGACAGTAAGATGTGACGTGTGTGAATTGTGATTTGATGTTTGTAAGGAAGTGCAAATATGTTGGGAAATATTCTAAGTATGTCAAGCTGTTATTAGATTTCTCAGACTGTTAGTAGATTTTCTGTTTAATTACAAAGTTCAAGCTGTTAGTTGAGTAAGTTCGAGCTGCTAGTTCAAAAGTTCAAGCTGCCAGAGTTAAAAGTTCAAGCTGTTCAACAGATAAAGTTCAAGCTGCTCAACAGTTTAACAACAGAAAGTGATGAAATTCAGGAAGTGTTTTATATTCGAAGATCCAAACATATCTACTCCCAGAGAAATCAGAGTTCCTCAAGGAAACAAATCAGAATGCCATATATATATAGATAGAATAGGTTTTTCTATCATAAGTCTGTACGTGCAAGTTTTTTGTAATCGTGTGCTTCAATTGTAATTGCTTCCTGATTAAGTTTCTCAAGCCTCTAAGGTTGTAAAACTCTAAGAACAGTCTGTGTTCTTCGTCTAATCAAACAGATTAGAGGTGATTGTAATCAGTGAGTTTGACAATATAAAAGATTTGATTTTTTTAATTACATTTATGTGTTCTTTATTCTGAAAGTTTTTCTTAAAACAATTAAGTGTTATTCCGCAAACTTCTTAATTGGACTTTGATTCAATACAAGGTTATTGGTTTACACTCTGATTTATTCAAACCAGTTAATCTTAGGTAGTGATTTTGATCTTGACAAAATAGTAACATTTTTTTAGACTTTAGTAAAATAGAAGATGATTTATAAATGACATTGCTATATGTACACCACTTATCCTTAATTTTTATTAATCACATACTCCCTTACTCCCACGATTTTTGTTACTGACATGAGACCCAATGATTAAAAGTTAATTTCCTTTCATATTAAGAAAGTAGGTGTATAATTAGCAATTCAGGAGGTGTCCATATAAAATTATCCTTTATAAATTATACCCAACACAATGTTGGCATAAACAATAAATTTATATCAGGTGATTATCCGGTGAAAGAGTAAACTATAAAGATAATAAAAATTTTAGTAACAATTGAATAATTATTTTACATAACATTATTGTATTAAAATTTTGTTGCATACAAATACCTTCTATAAATAATCACCTAAAAAATTAAATTTAAGCTTCATTTCAACTTTAACAAATAAGAGAGTAGTGGGCTTGACCAAGATTTAAGTCTTAACTAATACTCTAATAGACGAGTGAACTGGAGCAATGGGCTTGCTACTGGACCTGAAAAAAACTTTAATATCTTATTAATCTTATTATTAAATTGTGGAGGCTAAAATACTATGAACCCAAACATCAGAATATCCATTTCTTTTATCCAGTAAACATTTAACCAACCCGATTTTATTGTTTTTTTTTTAACTAAAAGTAAAAATGGGTTTAAACTTTCAAATGATGTACTGTCAACATCTTCGGGCATTTGTTTCACAAAATCTGATAGAATTTGATGAGATTGGAATGAAAATTCCAGTCTGATGTGCTGTTTGACAGTAAAAAATATTGGAATGAAGATTCCTTTTTATTAAAAAAACACTACTTTTGAAAGAATCTATTTTTTTTGGGTTAGCGCCATGTATTTTAAATTTCATTCCAAAGATATTAAGGTTGCGTTTAGTTAACAAAAAGTAGTCATTTTTTTAATTTCAGTTTTCAAGTTATAGTTTTAAAAAAAACAAGGGTTTCTGTAAAAAGTGAAAACTTGTTTAGATGATGAAGTTTTAGTTTTAAGAAAAGTAATATAAGTGATTATAAAATAAGAAAAATAGGATATGTGATAGAAAAGTAAGAGAGAGAAAGAGTGTATTATAAAAAAAATATCGTAGGTAATAGAAAAGTAAGAGTGAGAGTATGTGTAACACCCTCAAACTAATCCATAATGCCACGCAATTACCACATCAGCAAATATACAATATGATAATCCCTACACTATTCTCGAGATACATACATGAAAACCCGATAATTTAAAACATTATTTTACATAAGGAACAGTCACGGAAGTCCCTGAATATTACGCAACCTATCCGAAGTATATAAAACAATCCCCAAAATATAACTACCTCTGCGAAAGGTAGCTAACTCCTCGATCACAAGTAATGTAAACCTACTTTGGTGCAGCAGGCCTACTAGCAGTCCGGTCACCTGGATTACACACAACAACACACGCAGGTCAGCTAAAGCTGGTGAGAATGCAAGGGTTAGTGTACGATTATAAAAACTCAGTGAAAACACGTAAGCTCAATAATAAAAACGTTCAGCGTTCTCTACTGAACAAGTATATGAGATCCCACATGATACTCAAATAGGTACTCAACTCGTGTGGACGAATCCACGTACCCAAATCCCTAGACCGCACAAAGCAGTCGTCAGGACTCAAAAGGGAATCGGGAGCGACCCGACCCCTGCCCAGCCGTACGGTTTAGTAACTCGATAGCTCGTGTGTCCCAAATCTCATATAGTAAAACACAGTTCACAATAAACACAGTATACATGCATGATAGTGTCTCAATAAAAAGCTCGTAAGAAAGCTCGTAATAATCTCGTAAAAGAAGCTCAATAAAAGATCATGCAAGTATAAATAAATAATCGTACAAGTATCTCAGAAAAACATGCAAACTCACCTGCTCAGCTAGCTACACTAAGTCTCGGTTCCCTGCCCTTTCCCTACCCTGTCAACACGAGACCCTGAAAGCACAATAACACAATCTCAATATCACAAACTCAACCCAACAACTCTATACACAATTCTCAACAACTCTCGAGACTCCAAGGACCCAAATACACGACTCACAGAACCCAAAAACCCGACCCGAAACCCTAGCCGCATCGCGGCCGCACTCAAACAATCGCGGCCGCACTGACTCTATCGCGGTCGCGGCCGCGCTGACCTCAAACTCGGCCGAGCTCACATCGCGGTCCGAGCTCGGGCTCAAACCGCCTGCGCTCATCTCAAGAACATCGCGGCCCGCGATCAGAGGATCGCGGTCGCGCTCACGAACGAACAGAACCAGCTATGCTCTGTTTCTGCACAGCCAGGGGAATTCTCCCCAAATTCGAATTCGGCCCGATTTTAATTGTAATTAACAGCTCGAATTTACTCAAAAACATATCTAAACTCAATTCAATTACTTATTCACAATCAACAACAATTAATCCGCGAATTCAACCCGAAATTACCTCTAATATGGTTCCGATCTCAAAGAAGGAGTTGAGGCTGAAATTGGAGGCTTAAGTCACAAATCTGGAGCTTCAATTTCTGCTTAAGGTTGCTGAAATTCATAGGCACACACACATATATCTTAGTCTCTGGTTTGGGAATGAATTGAGAAACAAAGGAAACAACATATATATACGTTTTGGGTTCAACTCGGCCCGATACCCAAAAATCCGATCCCGATACCCCAAAATACAATTTTATATCTCCGGGTCCCAAATTAAATAACTAATCCAATGAAATAATTCCACGTACCTATCTCAAAATCGGGATGCTACAGTATGAAAATGATATTTTAAAAAGTGAATTGAAAATTTATGAAATTGTTGTTAAGTAACAAGTTTTCATTTTTTTTGAAAAGTGAGATGAAAATTTTGAAAATTTTCAGTAACTAGACACACCCTAACAGTTCTAAAATCAAACCCTATAATTCATCTTCATCGGACTTCATTTCCATTCCGATAGATTCTATTCCTTCCAAAATTCCATTCATTAACAGATTTCATTCCAAAAATAAACATTCTGCGAACCAAACGCCGCTTAAAGGTTTAAAGCATCCACAATGATAATACCGTTCAGATATATCATATCCATGACACATCATCAATTCATAATACTTTTCTTTTATCATACTTTCTTCAACAACTATATCAACAATGAGAGAAATATTTGGAAAATGTATTTCATACATTGAAATGAAGAGGTTACAGTACAATTTATAGAAGAAAAGCTAACTAACTAAACCAATTCTATAACTGAAAGTAACTAACTAAACTAACTGTGGCTTCACTATTAATTAACAGAATACAAAATAAATTATTATGCTAAAATGCTCCCCTCAAGATGAATCACTATGAATATCTCGAAGATTCATCTTGGATAAAAGAAACTCAAAATGTGGCCCAAATAATCCTTTTGTGAAAATGTCTGCAATTTGCTCTTTTGTTGAGATATGTTGTGGTAAAACGAAACCAAGCTTGAACTGATCTCTAACAAGGTGACAATCAATGTCAAGGTGCTTAGTTCGTTCATGAAATATAGGATTCTTTGTAATGTGTATCGCTGATTTGTTATCACACCACAAATCTACTGGAATCTTGAACTTGATTTTAAAATCTCTGAGAATGTAACTTATCCAAAGAAGTTCACATACTGTTGATGCAAGACTTCTATACTCAGCTTCACACGATGATTTTGAAACTGTTTTCTGTTTCTTTGTTTTCCAAGAAATGAGAGAAGATCCTAAGAATATGCAGAATCCGGTTAATGACCTCCTTGTATCTTTGCAAGTAGCCCAATCAGAATCACTATAGGCTGTTAAATTCATAGATGAAGGATCCTTTAAGAAAAAAATCCCTTTTGATGGACATCCTTTTAAGTACTTTAAGACATGTAATGCAGCTTTCCAATGAATTTCAGAAGGATTATGAAGGAATTGACTTAGCTGTTGTACTACATAGCTAATGTCAGGTCTTGTGAAATTCAAGTACAATAATCTTCCCACCAGTCTTCTATACTTCTCTGGATCATTTAATTTTCTACCACCTTCTGATGTCAACTGAAGATTTTTGATGACTGGTGTTGGAACTGGTTTAACACCAGTTAGTCCAGCTTCAGAAAGAATATCAAGCACATATTTTCTCTGGTTCACATAAAGACCTTCACTTGTTTTGAGTAACTCCACACCAAGAAAGAAACCAGCAGGGCCTAAATCTTTAATTGTGAAGGCATCATGTAACATCTTCTTTACTTGCATAATGCAATTCTCGTTTGGTCCTGTGATCAAAACATCGTCTACATAGACAACTAGAGCAACAAAGTGTTCACCCTCACCTTTAATGAATAGACAATGATCATGTGCAGACTGAGAGAATCCAAATTGTAGTAATTTGTCACAAAATTCAATGTGCCATTGTCGACTAGCTTGTTTTAAGCCATATAAAGACTTATTCAACTTGCATACTTCCTCTTTTCCTGCCTTTGCATACCCCTGAGGTGGAAAAAGATAGACTTCTTCATCTAGATATCCATGCAGAAAAGCATTGTTAATATCTAAATGATGCAAGAACCATCCATTGGTAGTGGATAAAGAAAGCATAATCCGTATAGTAACAGTTTTGGCTACTGGTGAGAAACTGTCAAAGTAATCAATGCCAAATCTTTGATTATAACCCTTTGCCACCAAACGAGCCTTGTAACGTTCAACAGTGCCATCAACTTTCATCTTTATTTTATAAACCCATTTAGTGTCAATGGGCTTCATAGAAGGCATTAGTGGAACAATGGTCCAGGTGTTGTTATCTTCTAATGCTGTGATCTCTGTATTCATGGCTTCAACCCATTCAGGATGTTCACATGCTTGAGCATATGAAGATGGTTCATCTAAAGAAGACACAGAGGAGAGAAAAGCTTTATGATGATCAGTTAGGAGAGGAGATTGAATGTACGGGAATGTAGGTGGAATATGTGGTGAACTGAAGCATTTTAGAGGTTTAGATTGAGAACAATGCATAACATAATCATTATGCCATGAGGGTTTTCTCCTAACTCTAGAAGGAATTTGTGATTCAGCAATGAGAATAGGATCAGGGACTTCTTCATTTCCAGCTGAATCATATGCTATTTCTTCATCATCAATTTGATCAGGATCATACTCCTCTGGTGGAATAAAATCTTGAGCATTTATCTCAAAATTTGGATCTGCAACAACAGGATTAGGCAAGACAGAAGATATGCCAGATAAAGAATGCTTTGTAGGTTCAAAAGGAAAGTGATCTTCATAGAAAATCACATCTCTAGCCATAATGATCTTTTTGTTTTGAAGATCATATAGCTTATATGCCTTCTGCCCTGGATTGTATCCAATGAAACAACATTGAATTGCTCTTGAATCAAACTTCAGTTTATGTGGAGTTGTATTTGTAGCAAATGCTAAACATCCAAATACTTTCAAATCTGTATATGAAGGAATCTTCTGATATAGCTTCTCAAAAGGTGTTTTCCAATCAAGGACTTTAGTTGGAAGTATGTTGATAATGTAAGTAGCCATAAGAATGGCATGTCCCCAGAAACAGATAGGCAAATGAGATTGTGACATTAAAGCTCTAGCAACTTGCAAGATGTGTTGATGTTTTCTTTCAACTCTCCCATTCTGTTGAGGGCTATAAGGAACAGTCTTCTGATGAACAATGCCAAGTGAAGAAAATAACCTTGAACAATTATTGTTGATAAACTCTGATCCATTATCAGTTCTAATCATTTTAACTGATTTGTCAAATTGATTAAGAACATAGGCAAAAAAATTTGACAGAGTTTGATAAGTTTGGGTTTTATCTTGCAACAAGAATGTCCAAGTGGCTCTAGAATGATCATCCACCAAGGTTAGGAAATAAGAACACTCAGTAATTGTTTTGCTTTTGTATGGCCCCCATAAATCTGCATGTACTAGTTTAAAAATTCCATCAGCCATGGATTCACTAATTGGAAATGACAACCTCTGCTGTTTTGCAAAATGACAGGGCAAACATGGTTCATGTTTTTGAGTATTCTTGACAGATACAAACTGTAGATGACTTAACACATCATAAGAAGAGTGACCCAATCTTCTATGCCAAACAGAAGAATTTTCCTTATTATGAACATTATTACACTTCTCAGATGTAACATTTTCTTTTGAACTGTTACATGAAGAAAGATTTTCATCAGTGTCCAGAATGTAAAGCTTCCCAATCAACTTTGCTTGAGCCATAACTTCATTAGTGACTAGGTCCTGTAGAAGACAATGTTTCGGATAAAACTTGAAAACTATCTGTGCAGAATCAGATAATGCTTGAACTGATAACAGATTGCATTGAAACCCCGGGACATGCAATACTTCTTTCAGTATCAGTTTTGGGTTTAATATAGCAGAACCTTTATGAGTGACTGATTTAATTGATCCATCAGGTAAAAATACAGGAGTGTAACTATCAAGTTTATAGGAATTTTCAACAGTTGATAGTTCAGCACACATATGGGCAGTGGCTCCAGTATCAAGAATCCATTTTCCATTTGAAAATTGATTAGTTCTTGATGAGTTGAGTAAGGAAATGTTCATACCTGCAAAATCTCCAAAGTGTGAGAAATTTGCAGAATTTCCTTGTTGATTTGTCTTCATGAAAGTAGCAAACTGTTGTATCAAAAGATCCATAGCCTGTTGATTTTCTTTCTGCCCAATATCTGAGGGTTGCAATGGATTATCTTCTTGATGGACCATATTTGCACTATGTACCTGTTTCTTTTTGTCCTTCAAATCTTTGTACCAATCAGGATAACCATGTATTTTAAAACAAGCATCCTTAGTGTGCCCAGTTGTTTTGCAAAATTCACAAAACCTTTCACCATATGTTTTGCTCTTTGAATCATATTTCATTTTGTTCTGAGATGGCTTTTTATTATTTTGTGAGGATTTAGCAAATAAAGCAGTTACCTCAGTAGGAACAGAGAAGTTAATTTGAACTTCTCTTTGTTTTTCCACACTCAGAGCCATCGAATATGCCTTATGTACAGAAGGTAAAGGATCCAATACTAATATCTGATTCCTTAAGCTATCGTAGTTATCATTCAATCCCATTAAGAATTGCATTAATTTGGTTGAAGAATTCAGATCAGATAATACCTTTGCGGATCCACATGTACACGGTGGTATTGCAGTCATGCAATTTAATTGATCCCATAGTTGTTTAAGCTTTGTATAGTATTTAGACAGAGAAGATTCACCTTGATTTATCGAAGCTATCTGTCTTTGTAACTGGTATATTAGAGGACCGTTGCTTTCCCCAAAGTGTTCTTCAAGATCAAGCCATAGTTCTCGTGCAGTAGTTGAGAATACAAATGCTCCGACAATTTCTTTCGAAATCGCATTCAGAAGCCATGAACGGACCATGCAATCGTTACTGATCCAGTCATCCAGCTCAGTTCCTTGAATTTCAGGTCGTTGTTTGGTGCCGTCAATGAATTCCAATTTCTTTTTTGCTCCTAAAGCGATATGTATAGAGTACTTCCATTGCATGTAATTCTCATTTCCATTTAATGGATTTGAGATAAGAAACATGTTTGGATCATTTCCTTTCAAGGATGATCCAGAGTTAATAGAATTCTGATTTTGATCCATGAGAATGAATCAAAGATAAGAAAAACAGAGAAGGTAATTGAGAATGAATTGAAGAGAAGGTAATTGCGGAAATCAGATCTTAAGCTCTGATACCATATCAACAATGAGAGAAATATTTGGAAAATGTATTTCATACATTGAAATGAAGAGGTTACAGTACAATTTATAGAAGAAAAGCTAACTAACTAAACCAATTCTATAACTGAAAGTAACTAACTAAACTAACTGTGGCTTCACTATTAATTAACAGAATACAAAATAAATTCTTATGCTAAAAAACTATAATACACTCAAAGATTTTTACGACATCCACTCAATGTTTTATTAAAATTATAAAATGTTATTTTTTTTTGCTAAAATCAAAAGTTAGAAATTTTATATTATTAAAAGGGAAAAAAAAAAAAATTAAAACCATGATATGGGAGCATGCGGATAATACAGGAGCATTGTCTGGTGATATGATACAAACTACCAAGGGTTGTAATGGGATAAGCCACCTCAAAAAAAAAAAAAAAAAAAAAAAAAAAAAAAAAAAAAAAAAAAGCATTCTATGATATGTGCGTTGCTGATGCTCTTATAAACGTTACGTTGGTTTCTTCAACTAGGGCTGCAAAGAAGTCGAGTCTAGCTCGACAGGACTCGAACTTGGCTCGATTCATTTTGGGTGGAAATAAATTTACTTATTTACTTATTAAATGTTACGTGTTTTAATTCTAACTAGTTTATAACCCACGTATTACATGGATATTTTTATATAAATTTATTTATATAAAATGTATATGAGTAATAATAAAAACATACAAAAATAATAATTGTGTTTATTTTTTATTATTTACAGATTAAAAAATAGAGTATATTTATCTTTTTTAAAAATATTAAATTGTATTTATCTTTTATTTTTTATAAGTTGTAATTATTTTTTTGGTGAACGTAGAGGTGACACGTGACATTTGATATTTTCCTTTATTATACATAATAATAATAATTTCCACAACTAATTCAAATTATTACATTTGGATCTAATTATGATTATTATGGAAAATAATGATAGATATTTATTTTAGGTAAACATTAATTTTAAATGTTACAAAATCTAATTTATTACTAATTAATTAATGAAAAAAATAAAGTCAAAATTTAATGCAATTAAGTTAATGTGTTAAATTTGGAAAAAGAGGTGAAAAAATAAAATTTTCCTGTATTGTAGAAGTGACATGTGACATGATTTGTTTTGTTTTATTATAATATATAGGTTAATCAGCCCATGTATTACATGAGTTTATTTAGAAAATACATATTTTTTATATTTAAATAAATTATTATAAAATTTATATATAATTAAAATAAAAAAATTGAAAGCTACTTAAATTAAAGATAAAAAAATACTTAGTTGTTTGCTATTAATTAAAAAAATATTATTATATTGTATTATTAAAAACAGATAATATGTGTTTGCAAAAAATGTTTCTTTTAATTTTTATTAACTTCAAATATGGAATATCAATGTAAGAAACAAAAAACTTCAATTATGTGAATGTGTATATATTTTGAAAATGATAAAATATAAAAATGGAATATCTGAAAATCAACAATCAAAATTTATCATATTCACAATTGAAGTTTTATCAATTAAATTTTAAATTTTGTTAGCAAAATAATTAACAAAAAATTTTAACTTTATTTACTACACTTTTATGTTTAAATTCAAATTTTTACATTTGAAATTAATTATGATCATTAAGGATAATAATGACACATATTTATTTTAGGTAAATATTAATTCATTAATGAAAAGATTAAAATCAAAATTTAATGTAATTAAGGTAATGTAGTAAATTTGGAAAATGAATTAAAATAATGGCATATGTATAATTATTGATTTTAATTAAGGGTATAAGAGACATTTCATAAATAATTATGAGTTGTCATTAATCTGGACCATTGATTTTTTTCCATCCAATGGTCCAGAAACTCCAAGTGGTTTTCTTATTATATATAGTATAGATTCTAATTTATAAATAATCTATACATATTAATGAAAGAAAATGGGTTGTGCGGTTGTGCCACGTGTTACAACCATAGCTCACCATAATTTTATTTTCCCTCCAAAACTTTCATATATATATGTTTATCACAAATTTAGTTATAACCAATAATTAATTTTCTTTAAAATTTTAATTAAAAAGCTAACTTTATTAATACCTAAATCATTAAAATACAATCTAATCATTTAAAATGTAACACCCTCAAACTAATCCACAATGCCACATAAATACCACGTCAGCAATGATATAATATAATAATCCCTATACTATTCCCAATACATACATGCAGAAACCCGATAGTTTTAAAACTTTAATCACATAAATAAGTCACGGAAGTCCCTGAATATATTACCCACTATCCGAAGTACGCATGAACATTCCCAAAATATGACTACCTTTAGCACAGGCAGCTAGCTCCTTGATAAATGTCACAGTAACCCTACTTGGGTCCAGCAGGCCTACTAAATCTCTGATCACCTGAGACACACACACACAACAACACACACTGGGTCAGCTAACGCTGGTGAGAATGCAAGGGTTAGTGTACGATTATAAATCTCAATAAAAAGTAAGCTCAATAATAAAACGTTCAGCGTTCTCTACTGAACTAGTATATGAGATCCCACATGATGCTCAACTCGCGTGGATAGGCCCACGTGCCAAAATCCCTAGACCGCACAAAGCAGTCATCAGGAACTCAAAAGGGAATTGGGAGCGACCCAACCCCTGCCCAGCCGTACGGTTTAATATCTCAACAGCTCAAGTGTCCCAAATCTCATATATAAAACACATTCTCAATAAAGCACAGTAATACATGCATGATAATATTTCAATAAAAACTCGTAAGAAACTCATGATATCTCGTAAAAAGCTCAGTAAAAGATCATGCAAGTATTAATCAATAATCGTACAAGTATCTCAAGAAAAACATGCAAACTCACCTGCCCTGGAGTCTCACTACTCGGTCTCAGTTCCCTGCCCTTTCCCTACCCTGTCAACTCGAGACCCTGGAATCACAACACAATGACTCTATATCACAATCACAACTCAATGACTCAATCACAACCCGACAGCTCTATACACGATTTCTCAATAACTCAACAACTCTAACACGATACTCAGATAACTCGCTCAAACCCAGATACCCAACTACCAAACTACACAACCCGAATACTCGAACACGCGATCCCAACCAACCCACACAATCCCAGATACTCAAAAGACGCATTCTCAATATCACAATCTCAACCCAACAGCTTTATACGATTCTCAACAACTCACGAGACCCTAAAGACTCATACACAAGACTCACAGAACTTGAAAACCCGACCCAAGCCCTCAACCGCATCGCGGCCGCACTGGCCCTATCGCGGTCGCGGCCGCGCTGACCTCAAACTCGGCCGCGTTCACATCGCGGTCCGAGCTCGGGCTCAAACCGCCTGCGATCATTTCAAGAACATCGCGGCCCGCGATCCCATGATCACGGCCGCGCTCACGGACGAACAGCAGCAGATATGCTCTGTTTCTTAACAGCCAGGGGATTTACCCCAAATCATCACCTCCAGCTCGATTTACTCAACCCAAATACTCCGAATTTAACCCAAAACATACATAAACTCAATTCAATCACTTACTTACGATTAACAACAAATAATTCACGAATTTAGCCTCAAATTTACCTTAATATCCAACTAAAAGATGATGAAGAAATCGGCAGGCTTGAATCACAAATTTGAAGCTTCAATCTTGATTAAAGTTGCTGGATTTCACAAACACACACTCACACTTTAGCTCTGGCTTTTGGAAATGATTTGGAAGAACAAGGAAGCCACATTATATACGTTTTCGGTTTAACCCGGTCCGGTACCTAAAAATCCGATCCCGATACCCCAAAATACAATTTATATCCCCGGGTCCCAATTTATTTAATAATTCTCAAAATTATAATCTTTTATTAAAACTTAATCCCGACACCCGGTTAACCCAAAATCTTATCACGTGACACTTCCACGTAAAACTCAATAATTGGTCCAACTCAATCATAATATTATAATCAACCCAATCACATAATTCCACGTCCCCGTCCCAAAAGTGGGATGTTACAAGTCTCCCCTCCTTATAAAGATTCTGTCCTCAGAATCTAGCTCAACACTAATAACCGAAAACACATTACTTGTCTCTGAGCCAAACCTACAATCTGATACTGCCTCAAACACAAGCAACCACTTTACCTCTTTACATCAGCACGCCTTCCCAACCCTACAACAAGACTCACATTACAACACAAAGAAATCCTCTGAACTTCTATCAACGTTCACATCAAAACTCTATTTAACTAATCCTTTAACCCTATGAGGCACTCCCCTATTCCTCAACCCATACAACCAACACAGACTAACACGTCAACATCGTCACGGATCTCACAATGCGCGAGAATGTCTCTATGAATCATCTCTAACTCCTCAACTAAGCCCAAGAAACACTAAACTCAAACACGGACGTAACCAACTCCAATTCCCAATAACCTCAATTCTCACTGGACCCCTTCTCATCCCCTTTTTACTCGTCATCGCTCACTCTAAAACTGCCCCTTTCGCGGCCAAAACTCATACCTCAAGAACTCTACATATAAACTCTCTCATCAAAAGATACTCAAAACCTCCCTCAAACACTGATTATACTCCTCATAGGCATCAGATTTACTGAAACTCAATCATTAACAACCTCTAATATACTACTACTTTAAACTCTATTCACTAAGGCAGCTCTACTATCTACTCACTTGACAATCACAAAGCAGATAACTATTAATCACAGAAGCACGTCAACACTTATGGCCAATCAGCTCTCAAATTAACACAACAGATATTCTGATTCACTAATATAAAAGATATTCCCATCCACTCATAACATTATAAAGACATCTCCATCAAATTACTAAACGCAATATCACAGATGTGGACAAACACACTATGGAACAATCCACGGGAGTCTCACTATAAAGCCCATGGTGATATCATACCACTTTCACTCTGGAACCTCTAATGGCTGAAGTCTACCATGTAGCTTCTATTGCTCATTCTTAACTCTCAAACACGTTATACACGCCTCTATCCACTTTCCCACATCCCTCTTCATCCCTGGTCACCAATGAAGAACTCGCAGATTTAGGTACATCTTCGTGCTACCCGAATGGATCGACAATATAGACTTATGGGAATCATCTAGAATCAGCTGTCTCAAATTCCCTACTCGAGGGACCCATACTTGACCACGAAGGGTCATCAATCCTTGATCATCCCTATTCAATAATTCTGACTAACCAACTAACCTCTCTCTTTACACATTCTCGCCTTTCAGCCCCTCCTCCTGAGCTAACCGCAGATCATCAATCAAGGTCGACATGACCTCTAATCGAGAAGTACTCCATTATCAGAAGGATCAATCCACTAACACATCACAAACACATTCACAATGATTACTTATATAGCTCACATACTCAATATGATTGATCCACTAACATCACACCAATTCCAACCTTGAAAGCCCAATAACTCAGCTCGCCACAATATATATATTCTTCACTTTCACACATATACTAAAACATCACAGTCCCATACATAACAACTCTGCCCCCATATCATTAAATCCCATAGTCACAGACATAAAAAAGTAGTCACACGCCATAGAACACATACACTTATCACAAACATAGCTCAACAGCTCACTACACAACTGACACATATTCAAAGCAAGCTCAAAAGGAACACCCAAAATCACATCAACAACATCCCGCATTTCCCCTACAATCACTTAAAAGACCTGACCCCGTACTCTAATATCATAATAATCGGGTAACGATGGCTCCACTCTGACTCTACTAGAATTCTCGCCCTACATCACTAATCTCGACTCTGGACAGATTCGCACCCTATTCCCCGGCCTCCCACAACAAAGCACAACAGCTCATGAATAATACACATGGCGGCAGTATATTCTTACTGACCGCACCAATAACATCTGCACACACACATGGCCCACTGTGACAACGGTGGCATCTCCAAATTGAAGGAACATAGCCTCAATAAAGATACCAGATACAACATTATGTGGCTCCCCACCTCCTCAGCTATAATCTGAAACAAATACTCTACCTCTGACCCTCTGTACTCCATCTCCTCCACGAGGCGTTAACGACAACTCTGACGCCCCGACCTCACTCGAACTCGCCCCCGGAAATCCCATCCCTAGACTCGGACAATCTCATGATATATGTTCCAGCTTCCCACATCGGAAGCACAATGACTCCTGTGACGAACATGCAACAGCAGTGTGACCAAACTGGCCACAATGAAAACATCTCCGGTGCTCCGGGGCACACGGCCCTACATGGCGGTGATGACACTACTGACAATCTCTTGCTCTGAACACCGAGCTCTCAACTCTACTTCCCGAATCCCTAGATCCTCTATCATCACTTCCCTAACCCTGGCCCTGACTCTGACTCAGTCTCTGGCTTTACCCCAATTATCTCGGACCCTGATCCCGACCTCGACTCCAACTCTGACTGATCTCAGACCTCCTCCCATCTCAATCCTGGTCTCGTTGATCCCCCGAACTCTGACCTCTCTGCTCAAAGCATCCATCCTGTCGACTTTCTCGACATCCCCTCGATGACCCAGTACTCTACCCCGGCCCAATGACTCAACTCGCTGTTTCTAGGAAGCCAGCTGTTCCCTCTGCCTCTCCACCTTCCTCTATCTACGTCCCGCACAATCCGCAGCCGATGCAAAAGTGGGGTCACGCAACATCCCCACAATTTCCCTAATATCATATCTCAAACCTTCAATAAACATACTGACCATCCGCTTAATAGCCACCTGATGTGACGCAAACTGGGCTCTATCACTGAACATATAAATATACTCCTGGACTGACATGGATCCTTACTACAATTAGATAAACTCATACTCCAACTCTCACCTCGCATTCTGGGGGCAACACTACAGCTCAAACTCCACTCGGAACTCCTCTCATGACATCAGATACGCATCATCAATTCCTCAAGCACTCTCAACAGAATCTCACCATCGCAACGCTCTGCCCTTAAGCAAATAAGACGCATCACTTACTCTATCAGCTCGATCTACATACACTATCCAAAAAGCAACTTTAACCTCTCACAGCCAATCCAGTGCCTTCAAGGCACCGGTACCTCCAAAGAACTCAAAAATATGACCCGACATAAAGTCCTTAAGGACCCCCACGATAGCTGGCTAGAAGAAGCACCAGCCCCTGATCTCTGGCCTCCCTCAGGCGGAGGCACCACTCCCCAATCCCAACCCGATCACTGCACCGGAAACGCTCATCCAATATCGGACTCAATACCGAACACAACTCAAACTTACACACAAACTCATCACCCCTAAAATCATAACCCTGAGGCCTGCTGCCCTCACAATCCATAACTAACCCGCACATTAAGAACAACAACACATATTAACTCTATACCCTACTCGTTTATCACTTAGTACTCTACTTCGGATTACAATCCAAGGATCTAGACTCTGTGGTTTAAGCTTAAGCATCCACTAGATACTTAATCTCTTAAACCTAGGCTCTGATACCAAGCTTGTAACACCCTCAAACTAATCCACAATGCCACATAAATACCACGTCAGCAATGATATAATATAATAATCCCTATACTATTCCCAATACATACATGCAGAAACCCGATAGTTTTAAAACTTTAATCACATAAATAAGTCACGGAAGTCCCTGAATATATTACCCACTATCCGAAGTACGCATGAACATTCCCAAAATATGACTACCTTTAGCACAGGCAGCTAGCTCCTTGATAAATGTCACAGTAACCCTACTTGGGTCCAGCAGGCCTACTAAATCTCTGATCACCTGAGACACACACACACAACAACACACACTGGGTCAGCTAACGCTGGTGAGAATGCAAGGGTTAGTGTACGATTATAAATCTCAATAAAAAGTAAGCTCAATAATAAAACGTTCAGCGTTCTCTACTGAACTAGTATATGAGATCCCACATGATGCTCAACTCGCGTGGATAGGCCCACGTGCCAAAATCCCTAGACCGCACAAAGCAGTCATCAGGAACTCAAAAGGGAATTGGGAGCGACCCAACCCCTGCCCAGCCGTACGGTTTAATATCTCAACAGCTCAAGTGTCCCAAATCTCATATATAAAACACATTCTCAATAAAGCACAGTAATACATGCATGATAATATTTCAATAAAAACTCGTAAGAAACTCATGATATCTCGTAAAAAGCTCAGTAAAAGATCATGCAAGTATTAATCAATAATCGTACAAGTATCTCAAGAAAAACATGCAAACTCACCTGCCCTGGAGTCTCACTACTCGGTCTCAGTTCCCTGCCCTTTCCCTACCCTGTCAACTCGAGACCCTGGAATCACAACACAATGACTCTATATCACAATCACAACTCAATGACTCAATCACAACCCGACAGCTCTATACACGATTTCTCAATAACTCAACAACTCTAACACGATACTCAGATAACTCGCTCAAACCCAGATACCCAACTACCAAACTACACAACCCGAATACTCGAACACGCGATCCCAACCAACCCACACAATCCCAGATACTCAAAAGACGCATTCTCAATATCACAATCTCAACCCAACAGCTTTATACGATTCTCAACAACTCACGAGACCCTAAAGACTCATACACAAGACTCACAGAACTTGAAAACCCGACCCAAGCCCTCAACCGCATCGCGGCCGCACTGGCCCTATCGCGGTCGCGGCCGCGCTGACCTCAAACTCGGCCGCGTTCACATCGCGGTCCGAGCTCGGGCTCAAACCGCCTGCGATCATTTCAAGAACATCGCGGCCCGCGATCCCATGATCACGGCCGCGCTCACGGACGAACAGCAGCAGATATGCTCTGTTTCTTAACAGCCAGGGGATTTACCCCAAATCATCACCTCCAGCTCGATTTACTCAACCCAAATACTCCGAATTTAACCCAAAACATACATAAACTCAATTCAATCACTTACTTACGATTAACAACAAATAATTCACGAATTTAGCCTCAAATTTACCTTAATATCCAACTAAAAGATGATGAAGAAATCGGTAGGCTTGAATCACGAATTTGAAGCTTCAATCTTGATTAAAGTTGCTGGAATTCACAAACACACACTCACACTTTAGCTCTGGCTTTTGGAAATGATTTGGAAGAACAAAGAAGCCACAATATATACGTTTTCGGTTTAAACCCGGTCCGACACCCAATATCCGAACCCGCTATCACAAAATACAAACTTTATATCACCGGGTCTTAATTTAACTAATAATTCCCAAAATTATAATCTTTTATTAAAACTTAATCCCGACACCCGGTTAACCCAAAATCTTATCACGTGACACTTCCACGTAAAACTCAATAATTGGTCCAACTCAATCATAATATTATAATCAACCCAATCACATAATTCCACGTCCCCGTCCCAAAAGTGGGATGTTACATAAAACTTTCAAATTTAAACCCTAATTTAATTCAAACTGATTTATGTTTAAAAGATAATATATATCTATATTAATATATAAAGATTTGGGTTCAAATGAGTACCATTAGTTTTGCGGAGTACCGGATGTACCTCGCTTAAACCATTTTTTTGAAAAAAAATTTCATGATGATGTTTGAATCAATAATATAAGACTACTTGCAAAAAATCACACATAAACACACACTAGAATTATGTGAAACGTGTTTGTTCACATAAACTGCACAGTTGTGAACGTATGTTCACACTAAGCATACTCACATAAATTTTTTCACGTTCACATGACTTTTAAGATGTTAGAAAGTGTGAATGTATGTAATATTTTACAAATAGCCTTATCTTATTTGTATCCAAATGAATATGAAAAAAAACTAAAAAAAAAAAACTTTAGAGCATGTTCACATCCGAAACTCGTGTGTTCACCCGGTACTCACGGTACTTTGCATTTTTTAGGTACTCACACGAACCATATTCTATATAACTATACTAGGTTAATACCCATGTTTTACATGGATTGATATAAAAAGTTTGTTATAGATTAAACAATTATAAAGATGTGGATGCCTTTAAGAACCTTAAATTTTTTTTTTTAAAATTAAGGTACAACAAAAATAAAAACAAAAAAAAAAAGATAAAATACAGGCAAAATCGTTGAGTCAATGGTTTTTTTTAGATTATTTATTATTTGAGACATTTAAACATGAAGTTTATTATTTTTTAAATTTTTATTTATTTTAGCTTGTTAATTTTGAAAACTGTTAATGAGTATTAATTGTAGTTTCAATAGTTTAGGAAACAAAAATAATAAAGTTTAAATTAAATCAATTATGCATGTTACTTAATTTAATACTAATTTTTATTTTTGAAAAAGAGCGGGAAAATGAAAAATTCATGTATTAGAAAGATGACATGTGTCAATGATTGTTCTCATTTATTATAATATATAGATATAGATTTTATATATCTATCTTCTATCTATACTATTAAAAGAGTAACTATACTCATTTCTGGTGAAGCCACATGTCGTCACCATGAATCGACACGTGGCATTTATAGATTTTAAAAATAATAAAGAAATTAAAACAAATCTATCCAAATCTAATATAATCCACTTTTAAATTCAAATCAAATCAAATCAAACAAAATCTAATGCTCTACTAACTTATTAATTAAATCTATCCAAATCTAATATAATCCACTTTTAAATTCAAATCAAATCAAATCAAATCAAACAAAATCTAATAATCTACTAACTTATTAATTATAAGATAATATAATAAAAGTTTAAAAAATATATATAAGAAAATAATTACTCTTCATATATATTTAGAGATATACAAAATTAATAGGCCATAATAAATAATAATATCATCTTATATACTTTTGTTTAAAAAAATAATATTTATATCTTTATCTTTTTACTTATTATATTTTATATATATTAAAAATATCCGCGTAATACGCGGGTAATAAACTAGTATTAAATAAAACAAGATCATTTTGCCAAATGTCACTCTCTCGTGACATCTTAATTTCATTTTCTTATCATTTGTCTTATCATAATTTTCATTCTAATATTAAGGAAAGTAAAATTAATAACTCTGATTATATTTTATAAATTCTTTATGAATCTTGTTTTCTTATTAATTAAAAATTCTAATAAATCTATATATGTAGTTTAAAATCCATGAATCAACATTTTAATCTATTCACTAAAATTTTTATTTATTCGTATATATGTATTTTACATAGTTTCATAGTTTATACTGTTTAGATAATTTATCTATTGAGTTTTAGTATTAGCATTTCATTATTATATATTTATAATTGTAAAATTAATAATTTTATTTTATTTGTATTTTTTAAAAAAAATATTATTTTAAAAATATATCTCATGTAATACATGTGCAAATAACTAGTAATAAATAAATAAATTTACTTATTTCTCGTGATGCCATGTGTTATCACCCAACAATTTACACATGGCAAATCATATTCTATGAAAACAAATAATATTTAAATCATATCTTTCTAAATTACATATAATATAATAAGATTTTAAAGCAATTCAAATCAAATATTCATATAATATAATAGAAATTTTAAAGACGATAAAAAAAACTTATTGTCATTCATATGTATTTAGAAGTCTAGAAAAATTATAGTTTATGTCAAATAATAAAAATATTCTAGTATTTTTTTTTGTAATAAAATTAATATTTTTATGTTTTAGTTCTTAGGTTATATGTATTTAATATAAACAATTATACATCAAAACATCCGCGTAATACGCGGATAATATACTTATATATATCCATTATAAGAGTTTTATTTCATCATTATGTATAAGTAAGAAGTGTTCTTACATCATATAAAAAAGTTATTCTTTACATCCTTAATTTTTATAATTTATTTTATTTAATTAAACTAGTTATTAACCCACGTATCACGTGGATATTTTATAAATAAATGTTTACTAAAAATTTACACAAAACGTCAATTATATACAAAAATGTTTATTTTTTTTCTGAAAAATACGAAAATAATATTATATTTTGTTATTAAGGATAATTAAAAAAAATTCTATTTTTAAATATGTATGCCTATTATTTAACGTGTCTCATCATTTTAAAACTTTTTACTTTTAGATTTTTATGTATAAATAAAAAACTAAAAATTTAATTTTTACATAGAATAAAATTTAAAAAATTTTAAGATTAAAAAAAAATATAAAACAACTCATTTTCAATATTGCATTATTTTCACTTTTTAAATATATAAAATAATGCATAGTTAGCTAACATTAGTAGTTAAATCTGAAAGTTATTTAAATTAATTAAAAAGATTGTTTTATATATATAGAAGATAAATTAGGTAGTACTTAATTATTTTTATTTAAATTTTAAAAATAAATTAGATAACTAATTAAGAAGAATCCTATATGGAAAATTGTGTGGGAAAAAAGTTTTAGTAATCGACTAAACGATACGTGATGCTAGACATTATCTTTTGCGCGCACACACACATATATACAATAATTATTTTTAAAGTATATAAACTTATAAATACACAATAATTATATGCATGCGATATAAACATATATTTAGTTTATCGAAAATTCAATTCAACTTAAACATTTATGTTTCTCAACTATAATATTTTGTATACTATCAATATACGTCATGGAATAAATTATCCATAAACTTTTAACTCAAAATTAATTTATTTTTTTATACGAATGTGAGATTAGTTTATTCTAAAAAAATATAAAAATTGTGTGCTCGATTTACATAAAATTCATAAGAATCTAGTTTTATCTAATTGTGAATAAGAAAAACCCAAAATATGCAAACTAAATCTATTTTATAAAAACTAACATAAACAATAGCCTTTAATAAAAATAATTCACTTACAGTTATGTACGTTTTATACCAAGAAAATATCATATAAGATTAAAAAAACATTGTATGTTTTAATTAAATATTAGACATCAAAATATGAACTTTTTTGTGTAAAAATAAATTTAGATTAATATTAGAATATTTAAAATACTTCCTTTTTTAACTGTATGGATTAAATATGAAAGTATTTGACTTAGATTCCATAAATTTTCTTAATAATGAATTGGTAAAATTAGAAATCTAATTATGGAAAAAGAGCGGGAAATCAAAAGTTTTGAGGAATGAAGAGATGACACGTGGTGTGAAAGGTTTTCTTTTATTAATATATATATAGATATAGATAGGATTTTTCACGATAGTATAAATTCATTTAAGTATTAAATTGAAAATAACTAATAAGCTAACCACCACCACCAACCCCACAAATGCATCACATGAATCCTGATGCTTAAACGTGTATCGTCTTCTAGAATATATTTTCGTTAAATTCATTTTTTTTTCATTTAAATAACAATATTGATAATGTTTTTAGGTGGTTAACCTGATAACAGATTCAATAAACCATGCATATATATATATATATATATATATATATATATATATATATATATATATATATATATATATATATATATATATATATATATATATATATATATATATATATATATATTATAATTTATCGATTGAACTTTGTTACATATTTGTTAACGCATTCCCAAATTACCAAAGAACACACAAATATAGAAAACTGTTCATATTTGTGGTTATACCGACAATCGTTAGTTTTGTATATTATATGAAATTTACGTCAAATATGTAGTATATTATACATCACTAATAAATTAATTGACGCTCGTTGTCAAAACATGCATCAGTCCTAGTATCCATCATAAGTTACACGAGAAATTCCATGATTAATTAACATCCCAATCATACTTTTGGTTTTAAATATATGTTAATATGATATGAATAATAATGATAGTCGATCAACGCACAAACACTAGATTAAGAATGGCTAATAGAGTGTCAGTAATCAACGATCATATGAATGTATCCTTTTACGTATCACTATGTTAGATACTCGTGTATTAATTTAAAAAACTATTTAGAAAATAAGTATTTATGAAAAATTTAAAATAATTATAAAAAATTAGATTTTATTAGATTTGAGTTGTTTATATATTAGATTATATTATATTAAAATTAATTGGACTGAAATGAATTAGATGTAACTATTTATTAGAATAAAGCAAATGATGTGTCAAAAGCATGCACTAACACATGTCGGATTTAATAAGTGCTTATACGTGACATATTTGATTACTTTTTTATTACTATTTATAGATATATTTAGATTATAGATAAATATATATATAATATATGCTAAATTTCCAATGAATTTGTTGACAAAAGATACTAGTATATTTTTTAAATCAAATTAAAATCATAATACAAATACACAATGTTAAAAGCAACACAATATTAAAGATAAAGATTCATGACTTCTTTAATTAATAAAACTTACAGTATAAATATTCCGAACATAAAAGTTGTTTGATTATATAATATATAATTTATATAGAAAATATCGTTTTTCACTGTGATCAATAATTTATATTTTTATCTATTTATAATCTGATATTAATTTTAATTCTAATCTTTTAATTAATTATAAATGTTGACTTAACTTTAATGTAAAAAAGTTAAAAATTAAAATAAAATTTGAAGATAAATGGACGGTAAATTCAAAACATAGATTGAAACGTATTGTTGAAAGTTGAAATAAATGGACCGTAAATTCCAAACTCTTGGAGACGACGAGTCAATGACTCATGTCGTGTTGTTTTAGAAAAAAAAAAAAAAAATAATTATAATTATGCATCCGGAAAATTCGAAAAAGGGCAAAGCGAATCCAAATAACGTGGCTGTTGCTAATTAATTGTACCGATAAGTCTATCTGACGGACACAGAGAAGCTGATCGATCCGAAAGGGTGACGACGTAAACAAAGAGCGTGGAATCGGACGGCGACAGATGGCGGACCAAGGTGGCGGTGGAGGTGGAGGATGTTGTCCGCCCATGGATCTCTTCCGTTCAGAACCGATGCACTTAGTACAAATCATCATTCCTATCGAGTCAGCTCACTTGACTGCCTCTTACCTTGGAGATATTGGTCTCATTCAATTCAAAGATGTTTGTACTCTATCTATATCTCTAATCTCTAATCTCTGCACGGTAGTAGTTGTGCGTTTTGTTATCGAGTTTTAGTCTGAGGAGTGATTGAAATTATTGTTGTTTTTTTTTTGGTGAAGTAGGAATCTGTATACTAGTAATTTAGAAGTAAAGCTTAGAACGTTGTTGATTACAAATCCAGTAGTAATCTAGCTGAAAGGTACTGTTGACTGATTGAGCAAAGCTAGACTGTCTCTGCTTAGTTTTCCGTTTTAACGAGTTCTTATATTATAAATTATGTATTATGAACTGAATCGCTCATAGACACGATAGAGTTGCTATACAATTGAAGTTGGAACGTCGTTGATTTAGGGTTTTACAATGGTTTATATTCGCTTTTTGTTTTGAGGAAATTCGATTGTGAGAGCTGAAAGTTACAGTTGACTGATTTAGCCTGCCTAGTTTTCCATTTTAACAAATTTGTATGACTTTAATTCTGTAGTGATAACTGAATCATTCATAGGACAAGGTTGAATTCAAGATGCTACAGTTGCATTGTTTAAGTTCTGAAATTTTTGCTTGAATGATAGTTAACTTCACACTCAGTTAATAGAATAATCTTCCATGTGAGTTAGGTACTGAAATTTGCAACTAGACAAAACTTAGGTCTCTATGAAAAGGGATTAGATGTTGTATAAAGGTAATGGAAGGTTGATTTAGAGATCGTTCTTGAAGGGTTTAAACGCATTAAAAAAAAATCAAATTTTTTAAAATATAAATTACAGCAGAAACGATTGTTTAAACCGTCCCAGATCCTCGTGGTAAACATAAAACATAAACAACCATAGAGGGTTTAGATTACACCTTTCCATGGTTTGATGAATGCGAACAATACGCAATGAACTGCTGTAGGTAATCCACAGTTCCAAACACGTTGCACCTTTAGGACTACGAGGCTAGATTTCGTTAATTCGATCAAACCGAAACATCCTTGTGTGGTGTTGGGTTCGGCCGAGAGCAAGAGAGAGGGGAGAGGAGAGAAGCCGGTTTTATGAAGGGTTTTGTTAAACCCTAATTGTCTGCTATGACCCCCTTAAATATTTATCTCTAGGCCGTGTAGTTAGGATGGGATTTTATCTAATAATTGTCTTCATACCTATTTAAACTAACCTACAAAACAATCATCATCTAATAATAATTAGTGCTTGCAATATCATATATTCCAAGTTAGTCTCTCTACTTTTATTTTGGCTAATAAATCATCCAGTAACTATTCTGTTTTGTTGGTGTACGTATGTGTGACTTACTGACTTTATAGTCACCTATGACACTGGACATGAACAAAAATTGGTACATGTGCACACTTAACCTTTCAATTCGTAATCTCTCAAGAAAAAAATGAGAAAACCGAAGATTATGATTTTTAACTTTTAGATAACAAAACCAATCCACAGTGTTCCTATATGTTCCTGATTGGCCAGGTGGCAAATGTCACCTTTTGTCTTGCAGTTTTACATGGTTATCCTTTAGATTGTTATACAAGTTGGTTTCTTCAATGGGCCTTTATTGTTAACTTCATTGGTGTTTGCAGCTGAATGCAGAAAAAAGCCCTTTTCAGCGGACATATGCTGGCCAGGTGAATATTTTCTATTTCTTCTTAAGCTTTACTGGCCCTTGTTTGATTACACTGTGATTCATAATCGGAGTATGCTTTTCCTTCTGGAAGTTCAGATAATAGCATGATAATAAATATGAACTCTAACGCAGCACATTCTAAGTAACTGATAACTAATTGGTTTGGTTAACCAAAAGAAGAAGTTCATATTAATTTAAATTAGGATTTTATGACTGGTTTTTGAATGCCAACATATCTTTTAAAATGCTTCTACTGTGTAGATTAAAAGATGTGGAGAAATGGCACGGAAGTTGCGGTACTTCAAAGATCAAATGTCAAAGGCGGGTCTAACACCCTCACCGAAAACTGAAGCACAAGGTGATGTTAATCTGGATGACCTAGAGGTATATAGATGTATATTTTGACATAAATGCAGGAAGAAGATCCTGAATGAGGCTTATCCACATTGTTGTTTGGTAAATTAACTCATGTTTATGATGTCTATTTAATAGGTGAATCTTGGAGATCTTGAAGCTGAGTTGGTTGAAATTAATGCAAATAATGATAAGTTGCAGCGTGGTTATAATGAGCTTGTGGAATATAGGCTTGTCTTACAGAAGGTATATAATACTATTGTTCTGTTATAGGGTGATGCACTTGGTGGTCTGTTGTGAGAATGTACAATGATAAATTGATATGATATAAAGGAACTTCCAAGGTAAAGGGAGTGATGACTGATGAAATGTTGGGTGAATTGATGCAAATTAAATAAGTAATTTCCTAAACATAAATCAAGGCAGTGTTTGTTAAGCTGTAATGGAAGATGAAAAATGAACTATTACGACAGAATGAAAAAAAGTTGTTTGTTTACCTCGTGGTAATGGAATGAATCATTACGTAAGGAATGTGAATCCTTCACCTGTCTTGAATTTCATTCCTTGAGGGTGGGGTGTTTTTTTGTTCATTCCCTCAAGGAATGATATAGAATTTTTGTAATTTTAAAGTGTTTTATTAATTTCATTCCATTCAATTTTTATATTTCTACCTACCAAACAACATATAGTAATAACTCATTTCATTCCAATGATATAAATAAACACAACATGGAACCGTAATGATTCATTCCAATACATTTTCCATTCCATTCCTTTATCAGTCCATTACGTCCAACCAATCGGACCCCAAGTTCTTTGTGTAAATAAGAAGATCATGAATAATCGGACTAGTCATATTTCACATATTGTGGTGATCTGAAGTTTTAAAACTGACAAACAATATTTGAGCCCTAAAAAAGTGACTTGTAGTTGTTAGGTTTACCAATGTCATTTTGATTGATCATTTTTTTTTATAAAAATGCTTTAGCGACTTACTTAAAATTATGACGCAATCATATAAAGCCACTGAAGACTTCGCCAATGTGTGTGCATTACATACGTCAATGTTCAAATTGTTTCTCAGGCTGGAGAGTTTTTCAAAGCAGCTCAAAGCAGCGCCGTAGCTCAGCAGAGAGAAGTAGCATTAGATCAGGCACCTGAAGAATCTTTGGAAACTCCTCTTCTGACGGATCAAGTATGAACTACAACATTTATCTTTCATTATTATTGTTAAGCTTCTGCACTTTAAATGTTTCTTTCTGATGAATATTTGTAGGAATCAAAAACCGACCAAGGCAAGCAAGTTAAATTGGGGTTTCTTGCTGGCCTTGTGCCTAAAGAAAAAGCTATTGCTTTTGAAAGAATTCTGTTCCGTGCTACAAGGGGTAACATCTTTTTGAGGCAGGCAGCCTTGGAAGAAGCTGTAATGGATCCTAGCTCAGGGGAGAAGGTTGGAAATACATTTCTTCATATTTATTTCAGTCTTTCGACAATGAGTTATCGTTATATGGTTATCATCCGTATATAGGTCAACACTAACTTTTAAGCTCCATTTAACTGAAGCTTTTTTTGCTAATGGAAATAACCACTTCTTGTAAAACGTTGAAACTGAGCCTATCCTCATGAAATGTATTGGTATCTTCTTTATGTGTTAAATATTTTCTGATTCAATTGCAGTTGATATACATACAATCATACATATATATTGAGTGGGGTTCAAGGGAGAACCATAATGGTTCAGGAAACCAAAGGGATAACCACAAATGCAACACAATTTCCGCGTGATGCATCATGATTCTTGCGTGATGCATCACTGATCTAATGACTATAAAGTGGCTCCCTAGTTTTCCGATATATTACGGTTCTGCCTTGAACTTTCCCCATACACACACATGTGTGTGTGTGTGTGTGTGTGTGTATATATATATATATATATATATATATATATATATATATATATATATATATATATATATATATATATGCACACATGTGTGTGTGTGTATATACATACATATATGTGTGTGTAGATAGATTCAAGATCAATGGGGTACTATATTAGACAGGGGTACCGGAGTACCATATTAAATAAACATGTTCAATATGATAGAATGTTTAATTTCATGCAAAATTGCAATATACACATGTTCAAATGTACATTGTTATTGATTTGTGGATAATCTGCAAGTGTCATCGGCTCAGTGATTAGTGTTTGTAGGCTCTACCTGGTATATAGATTTGCTCATATCCTGAACTGAAGTTGTAGAGAATGAATGGGAGCACACACATAGCAGAAATCATGAGTTTTTATCAAGCATGGCAACAAAGTTTTAAACAGCTCAATAAGATTGGTTTAAAGTTTAAAGCGTTATATTTTAAAATACCTAACCTAATGGCTCATATGCATGTTGTGTATGAAGTGACACATTCTTTTGGAGAAGTGTGACAATTTGTGTGTTCACTTGTCCTAGAAGGGTGACAATGTTAGAATATGATTTTGATTTGTTCTATCCTGAGAACCCTTGTTTACCTAGTTTGAAATACAATTAAAATTTGACAGAGTGAGTTATGATTGCTTTATCAGTTTATAGCAGTTATGATATATGATTGCTTTATCAATTCGGTTATGGATTTGACTCAAATAATCATCATCCTGGTATGGTTTTTTTTTTTAAATTTCATTGCATAAAATATATTGATAAAGTTAAGTTTGTACATGCATTAACATGATTTTACCACCATACAGGTTGAGAAAAACGTATTTCTGGTGTTCTTTTCTGGAGAAAGAGCAAAAAGCAAAGTTCTCAAAATATGTGAAGCGTTTGGAGCAAATCGCTACCCTTTTGCAGAAGATCTTAGCAAACAAGAACACGCTATAACCGAGGTATTTAATAATCTTCTTTATTAGTTATTATTTAACATGTACGAGAAAGGATAAGATGCTGCAATATAAATGTCAAAGTTCTCTGGATCAAGAAGTTTAAATTATTACTGGGAATTTGGTAAAGTGATCAGATGCTGCAATATAAATGTCAAAATGAATAAATGAGTTGAATATTGACAAAGGTTAAGGTTGGTAAAACTATACTGACCACATAGACTTATTGAACCCAATGTATTGGTTAGAATTGGAATATGATTTAACTCAATACCTTTTTCGAGTGAAATTTTGGTGTATCCAGCAGAGCAGTATACCTCCAATCTTCAGCGAGTGGATGTTCCTTAAAGATGCAATGCATATTAATGAGTAACCTTTGATGCTTTATAAACATTGCCTAACTGGAATGTTAAATTATCGATTCAAGCTGGATGCTGAAGTAACTTGTGTTGTAATCATAAACCAAATGACTAATCCTCTGTATGTAAGAATTTTGGGGATGTTAGTTTACCAAAACTGAAAATATGAAACGAAGTGTATCTTGTTCAGCATATCAGATGTAACGATTAGTCTCTGTTAACTAAATGCAGAACCTTGCAACATAGACACATAGTTCACAGTGAGGAGTCGTAATAGATTAGGCTATTCACAAGAATATCAGATACATTTTCACACATGCATGCATAGGGTTGTAAAACTATTGTAAAAACCTTATCAGAGCTATGCAGGGCTTTTGCATGTTGTAATAATATTTCTTGCCATATGATACCGTTTCGACTACAGAAATGTTTATCTTTTCCATTTAGGTGCTATTTGTTTTTTAAGAGGTTAAATGTCTAAAGTCTGAAAATTATATCTGTAATTAAGAGGAATCTGAAATTAAGAGGTGATCTTAAGATTGTTTGTTTCTTAATAGGAAACATCTAAAAAGTATTACTTTAAAATATTATATCTAATTAATTATATATTAGAATTAATTAAGTTATATAAACAAAATTAAATTATAATAATTAGTATGATAAATACTTTTAAAATAGATATAATTGAATTTATATTTTAATCAACACCTCAAAAAAGATAACTGAAATTATAATAACTAATGTGATAAATAGTTTTAGGGTTTGTAAACTAAAAATAAAAAAAAATGATACCTCTTAATTTGTTTTCAGACCCAAGTCTCTTAAAATTAAGAGGTAAATTAAGAGGTTGCAACCTCTTAACTCTGAAAGTAAACAAACAATCTAAAAATAAACCAGATGTGAAGTTTAGACCTTCAGACCCTTTTAAGAGCTTCTTAATAAAAAACAAACAAGGCCTTGATCAAAAATTGTTTTACATTTCTCATCATATCAAAATCTGAAATTGCTTTGATGAGGATGTAACTTTATTTTACTTGTATCTTCTGATACGACGAGGCTTTCTCCCATAGGGCTTGAAACATAAATGTAATTGGTTTAACTTAGAAAACGAGCCATAACGATGCACCTTAAAAATCCATTTAGTTGATCTAGGGGCTAATAGTCTGTGTTCTCAAACTTTTAAGCATCACCGTAAGCTGAGCAGATGCACTAAAAATAGATGGTTCTGGTAGTGCCGTAGTGCCCATATTCTCAGGACAATTTGTATACTGATCATTCAATGGTTCTGGTGGTGAGCATATGCTAATGTGTGTCAGTTTCACTTAGTATACTAATCATTCAAACTTTTACTCCTAGGTGTCTGGAAGGATATCCGAGCTAAAGACAACAATAGATCTTGGGCTTGTGCACCGTGGCAATTTGTTACAGACAATAGGAGAAAAATATGAACATTGGAATCTTCTGGTATGTGTTGTCGACTCATCTCACTCTCCAATTAAAACTTGCCTGTGAATGTACTTTTTTTCTTTGAACAAGGCAGGTGGAACTGCAACTTCTTGTTGATTGCATTTGTCATCATTATTGGAAAAAATGCTTTGTCTTCTACTTTCTTTATTTAATACTTGACGTGTTACCTCTGTAAGGTGCGGAGAGAGAAATCTATCTATCACACTCTCAATATGCTCAGCATTGATGTGACGAAGAAGTGTCTTGTAGCTGAAGGATGGAGTCCTATATTCGCAACTGAACAGGTTTTTATGTTTTTCTTTTGTATAAAGAGAAAAATTAGTAGGAAAAGAACCATTAGTTTTAACAGAACGACTTATAGGATTGGGGTTCCATTAGGTGGATAAAGTTTTTATGTTGAATATCTTACTTCATATTGTTTACATTTGGGCATATTATTGTTTTTTCAATCTTGGCGTAATGTTGATTAATTTCAGGACTAAAAGTTTTTTCTTTCTCTAAAGTCTAAATTATATTAAACCTTGGTTTTTGCAGATTCAAGATGCACTGGAGCGGGCAACTATAGACTCAAACTCACAAGTTGGTGCAATATTCCAGGTTTTGCACACAAAAGAGTCACCTCCAACCTTTTTCAGGACAAACAAGTTTACTGATTCCTTTCAAACAATCGTTGATGCATACGGGTGAGAATTACTCAAACATTGGCTCTTATTGACCATGAGTGTTGTTTCTGATTATTTATTTGTGTGGAACAAGATTTTTTTTCTCTCAAGATAGACTTGAAACTGGTCATAAATTAGTTAAAAATTTCAACATGTATAACATCCTTTCACTCTCCTATAAAAAACTATTTCCTTAATGCACGTTCTAATCTTCAAGTCTTTTCTCTCTACTAACAAAAACTATTTCCTTAATGCACGTTCTAATCTTCAAGTCTTTTCTCTCTACTAATTGACCTATCCTTTTTTTTTTCCTCCTGTTATACAAGCCTTCTTAGACCTGCATTAGAAGGTGTTAAATAAGTTCAGATCATATTCATGGTATAGCTGTTTTTATCTGGGTTGTGGATAATGTACTTGTTTCCCCCTCTTTTCTTTTCTTTTTTCATACTGATAAGGATTTAACCTGCTGTTACTGCAGGGTTGCCAAGTACCAAGAAGCAAATCCTGGAGTATATACTATTGTCACATTCCCATTTCTGTTTGCTGTAATGTTTGGGGACTGGGGCCATGGCATATGCATTCTGTTGGCTACTTTATTTTTGATATTCAAAGAGAAGAAATACTCCAATCAGGTAACTTACACTTGATATCTTAAACTAACTTTTGCACGGTATCAACATCATCTTACTTGTGTTGGTGTAAACATCCATATTGTGAAGATGTTGCTCCACTGGTTTTGCGTTAGACTTTAAGGTGAAGAAATAGGATCTTGTGAGAACTCTTAATATGGTGAGAACCAATCTGAGCCATTGTATCATGAAGATAAATGGCTGAAAAATGTGGTGGCATTTTTGTAAACAACTATAACTTTGATGGTATCTGTGCACTTCATGTTATGTAACATGCACGTTCCTGGCTCTCTATGATCCTCATCATATTTAGGGGTTCAGTTGAAAGTTCCATTTTCTGTTCCATTAGTTTGTATACTGCAATAGTGAAATCAGTCGTCTGAAAATGTGGACCATTTTATGTTCACGTGTCTGTATACATCCAAAAGTATATGGTGAGGTTTCTCTCTTTCGAATTCTGTCATACATTTGTCTCTACAAGTCATTCTTACTGGAATACTGGCTGATGATTCACTTGTTGAATGCTTGTAATGTTGCTTTCTTTACTTCCGTTCTTCATTCTTTTATGCATCATAAAGCTAAGCAGGTGATGAGAATGGCAATATTTTACATGTCTTTAAACATGTTATTGTAATTATAAAAAAAAAAAATCTGAGTAAAGGATTCTCAACTGAAGAGCCAAAATATGTACCCTTGTTGCCTTGCATCCAGCCAATCTTCAATTATTTACCCATGCCCTTGTTTTTTTCCCGGTGGTTCATCAATTCTTTATTATGCTTGAAATCTGATCTGCTTATGCCTTATGGATGAATGCAGAAGCTTGGAGACATTATGGAAATGACCTTTGGGGGTCGTTATGTTATATTGTTAATGTCGCTCTTCTCAATCTACACGGGTTTGATATATAATGAATTTTTCTCCGTTCCATTTGAGCTATTTAGCCCTTCAGCATATGTATGCCGTGATGCTTCTTGCAGGTAACACCCCCCCACCCCCCCACAAAAAAAAAAAAAACAAAACACACACACATACCGCAAAAAAAAAAAAAAAATTTACTCGTTTTTTATTTGATTTACCTCATCTCCTTATATTTTCTGGTTGTTCTGCAGTGAAGCTACCACTATTGGTTTGATAAAGGCCAGGGATACATACCCATTTGGTGTGGATCCTGCGTGGCATGGGAGTCGCAGTGAGTTGCCATTCCTCAATTCATTGAAGATGAAAATGTCGATTCTTATTGGGGTAGCACAGATGAACCTTGGAATAATAATGAGCTTTTTCAACGCGTTGTACTTTGGGAATGCAGTAAATATTTGGTTAGTTTCTTTGCTAACATCCTATGATCATTTTAATAATATAAAGGTGAAATGGATTTAAAAAACATTCTAGACTTTTACATTTTTTACTTTTTATCGAGTTGCATATACAGAAAAAAAATATTTATCAATCGTATGCTTGTACTCTCACACTTATATTGATTGCATCACTATTTTTAATTTTAAGCAAATTAACAACATATTGTCTGTAACAGTTTAAAACAGTATCATTCTCCTTGCCCCTTGCCCAAAATCGATCATTTATGTTGGTTAAGTTCATTGATATTGTGAGTTTTTTTAAGTTTTACAACCATTGAAATTGTACAAAGTAATAAGCATATGCTTGATAAATCTTGGTAAATGATGGCACTTTGTTTCTTTGATCTATGCATGTGACCTGGTTGATTATTCTTGGAAATTAAGTAATAAGCAAGTCATTGTAAAATCGAAAGAATATCCGAGTGTGTAACTGAAAAAAATGTGAAAGTACAATTACTTGTTTCTTCAACCTATTTTTGCCTAGTAAAGTTGAAAGATTGGTAAATGATGATACTTTGTTCTTGTTGATGATGTATGTTTACACCACAATTTCTCATCGGGCCGACCTATAGCTTGCTGACCTTCCATTGAAGTCTTGAAGCTATCCTTACAGTTTATGATCTAAAATTAGACAATTTAATATCAATTAGCAGGCCACATGCATAGCAAGTAAATTAACAACATATCTTCCTCATCCTATGAATGCATATAATATGTGTATATTCAACAATAGATGATGAATTATTCTCACTCATGCTAGAGCCTCTTTAATCTTCAGGTTCCAATTTATTCCTCAGATGCTCTTTTTGAACGGTTTGTTTGGATATCTTTCCCTCCTCATCATTTGGAAGTGGTGCACTGGTTCTCAAGCTGATTTATACCATGTAATGATATACATGTTCCTTAGTCCTACTGATGATCTTGGTGAAAATCAGCTTTTTGCAAACCAGAAGACGGTTCAGGTTTGTCTTTTCCCACAATGAGCAAGAGTAATGCTATTACACATATGACACATCATTATTTGCTCAACTAATTCAAGTTATTCCATTGACAGCTTGTTTTGCTTCTGCTTGCCCTAATTGCCGTTCCATGGATGTTGCTACCAAAGCCTTTCATTTTAAAGGCACAACACAACAGGGTATGTCATGTTTTTCCTCATAATGCAATCACTTGCTTGCGAAAGTCCTCTATTTTTCCCATTGAGGTTTTAGGAGTGTGTTATATTGAAGCTTTTTTTTTTTTTTATGGCACCTTGTTTCTTATGACCTTAGACTCACCAAGGTCAGTCCTACACACCCCTCGAAGGTGAAGATGACTCGGTGCAAGTGGAGGCAAATCATGATTCCCATGATCATGAAGAATTCGAGTTCAGTGAAGTATTTGTTCACCAACTGATCCATACAATAGAATTTGTACTTGGGGCAGTATCAAATACAGCTTCATACCTTCGTTTATGGGCACTCAGGTATGCTACATCTGTATCTTGAACCAAGACTTATCGGTACAAAACCAATCTTTAGGAACTTTTAATTAAATAAATATACTGTGTCTGTGTGTTTTTTTTAAGGTGTAACCTTTTCATGTCAATATATGTCTATCCACTTGATCATATTTGTTGGTTCTTTTATGGATGTTAAGTTCATGCTTGAAAAAGTTCCACGTATGACATAACTATTCAGTGCTATGGGCCTATGATTAGGAGCCTAGGGTCTGTTACTTGTGTTATTGGAATCCATTTTGTGTCTTTAGTTGTGTACTGTTTATTTAGTCAGTACTACTTTTGGTGACGATTTGGAAACTCTGAGTGGGGTTAACGATGATTGTTATTATGCGACAACAATTATGTGCAACTGCACGTCTAAATGAGCAACTTGGTTTAGGGAACAAAATGGCCTGAAAATGATTGACAAACCCATCTTCGTTGGTATTAAGTCATTATCTTCTTGTTTTTCAGCTTGGCACATTCGGAGTTGTCAACCGTGTTTTATGAGAAGGTTCTTCTTCTCGCTTGGGGGTAAGTTAATTCTTTATGCTCTCTAATATGCTATTCAACTAAATATTAGGTGGAACATTTCCATTGTGAATTGACATGAAACGCTCGTTGAGTTAAATCGTAACTTTGTCTGCAATCACCGAGTGAATATTTATTTGCAATGTACAGGTACAATAATGTTATCATCCTAATCGTTGGCATTATTGTGTTCATATTTGCAACGGTTGGTGTGTTGCTAGTGATGGAAACTCTGAGTGCCTTCCTACATGCCTTGAGACTTCACTGGGTGGAGTTCCAAAACAAGTTCTACGAGGGAGATGGTTATAAGTTCCATCCTT
This sequence comes from Centrapalus pauciflorus, assembly GCA_020465985.1. Classification (NCBI taxonomy): domain Eukaryota; kingdom Viridiplantae; phylum Streptophyta; class Magnoliopsida; order Asterales; family Asteraceae; genus Centrapalus; species Centrapalus pauciflorus. The sequence continues at coordinate 167,780 of JAANYP010003705.1, read as the reverse complement.
TCTCCTTCGCGTTACTGGGTGACGATGATGAATAAGTCGCCCCATGTTCTTAGCAGCAGGCTGTGTGTGCATATTTGCATAATTTAATCTTCCCTTTTCGCTCCCTCTTAAAAATCAGTTTAAAGATGCGCCCCGTGAGGACGAAAGGAGTGAGGTTTTGCAGGTCTGTATTTCCACCATTCTTTTTTGGGTGAATTATGTGGAGAATAAGAAACAAACTGCTTAAAAGACTGCAGGTATTTACATCTAAATGCTTGGTTGATAATAAAGATGTGTGATGTTTATTTATTTGTTAAAGAGGCACAAATCCTTTCAAATTTCAAACACGTTTTCTTAAAACACATTAGTAGTAGTTTCTATCGTCTTACATCTGTTAAATGCTCTCTAGTCATTTTAGGCATTTCTATTTTCTATATACTTTCTAGACTGTCAAACAATAGTACTAGTGTCGGTCAACTGCAACAACTGTGGATACCATAGAATCGACACCACATACATTAGAGCCTTTGCAGATCTTGTAGTATCCCTTCTCTCCCCAATTCTTTCCCCACGAGTTCTTGATGATCCAATATGGTTTTTCCTTCATTCTTACCGGAGAATATCCAGACGCACCATACCCAACCAATAGTACACCATGGTCTAACCTCTTAGAGCATACATACGGACATGACACTCCCCCAACATACGTCTGCATGTAAGCCGCATTGATAGCCACTGCATAGAACACCATCGTTAGATTAACGAATGATTATGGAAAGAAAACAAGCCCAATCAATATGAATGTGTATCATAAACTTATTCATATAATGAAGATTGAAGAACGAGATGCGTACCAGCAAGAGGACCATGTTTGACGAGATTTGCAGCAATCTGGTCTTCGTCAAGGGATACAATGCTGAAGTTACTTACAGATGCCACGACTTTGTTTTTATTAAATTTGCAGCTTCCCCGGTCGGTGGCTGTGTAAGGGTAGTCTTTTTCGCTCATAAGCCCACCTGCTTTGAGGGTGTACTCAAAGGCACTGTTCATGAGACCTCCATTACACCCTGAATCACATGATCCTTCTTCTTCTGGATCACACTGCAGATAACACAAGATTCAATCACTATGATGATAAAAATTTCCCCCAAATACAGAAAAGTTGGAAGCTACCATTTTCAACAGGGGTGTGCACAAATTGGATCCCAAACATTTTGTACCGGCACAGTTCTGCAATCTGGTTTCAAGTGGGGGTCAGGTAGAAAAACAAAAAAACGGAGGAAAGCAGAACTGTGCCGATACAAAATGTTTGATCCAAGTGGGGGTCAGGTAGAAAAACAAAAAACGGAGGAAAGCATAACTGTGCCGATACAAAATGTTTGGGATCCAAGTGGGGGTCAGGTAGAAAAACGAAAAACGGAGGAAAGCAGAACTGTGCCGATACAAAATGTTTGGGATCCAATCAACAAGTCCAATATCAAACATTTTATGTAACCTAATATTCACTTGCTTCTTTAAATCTGATTATTTTGTACACAAAAAAAAAAAGAGAAAAAAAAAATCAAACCTCATGGTCACAATCAACAAGCTGCTGTTCACTCAGGCTTTCAAGTTTCCCTGTGGCAAGGAAATTCGCACCTTCTAGAGCTCCGGTTGTGCTAAATGACCAACATGACCCGCACGAACCCTAATTTACATCCATCATTTGAAAACGACGTCAAGTTTTGCATGTCAGATTACAAATAGAAACGAAAACGATACACACTCATTGTTCAATTTAACATAATTGAAAGTAACATAATGAAGAAGCACCTGATCCTTCACATCAGTTACAGCACCATGATCCCTCCAATCAAAATCATCTGGAAGATCGTTCGTTGGAAGGATCGGAGCTTTTGTGGCATCGGCAGGGAACCTGAGACGAGATCTCAGTCCGAGATGCTTTCGAAACTCCGATGAAGTCATATCGGAGAATTGAGTGACGCCATGAACCGCCGTTGGATCAAGCGTCTGGTGACGCTTTGCGCGACGTATGTTAGTTTTGAATACGGAGAACCTGTAGTCGTGCTCCTCCTGTGACGCATACGATTTTAAGAATTTTCTCTTGAAGGCACCAAAGTGGTGCTCCAACGAATTGAACAACTGATGTTCGTCACCGACCACCTGACGGATAAAGATATCGTCTCTGGAACCGGCGAAATCACGATCACCGGCGATCAAAGAGGAAATAGCGAGAAGAGTAAACGGGAGGAGGAATATGAACCGGCGATCCATAATCCAATGTATGGATTCAATGTTGGAGTGTTTACTTTCGGTGGCGATTCTGCTATTTCTTCATTTCGCTCTTGTACCGATCGTTCGTCATGGAGGTGAAGAGTACTGGAAGTTTTCTGAAAGCAACCATTGCGAACTAGACACGTGGCAATGGTGGGAGTTTGCTTGTTGGGTCGGTCATTCCTTGTGCGTAGTTGCGTACTACTACCATTTTTATTGGACCGACCCGAATCCGATGAATAAAGCGGGAAAAAGGCAGCCGTTTACGTGCAATTTGGGTTTTCTTTCTTTCTTTTTTTTTCTTTTCTTCTTTTCCTTCGCAGAAATTCAGAATGCAATAATAAGATTTGGTAAATTAACTTTAAATTTTTGAAGATAAAATAATTAATGAAATCTTAGTGAAAAATGTTAGGGCTAATTGCTAAAAAATAGAAACAACTTTGTGCAATTTTAACAAGCAACATGATTTATTTTTTATCATTAATAGCATCAATTTTTTTTATATCATTTATAGCAAAAGTTTAAAAAATTGTTGCTATAAATGATAAAAAGAATACAAAAGTGATTGCTATTAGGAATACAAAATACAAAAGTTGATATTATTCATATGAAAAAATACAAAAGTTGATACTATTAGTGACAAAAAATAGATAATGTTGCTATAAATGATAAAAAAATCTAAAAGTTGTTACTATTAGGGATAAAAAAATTTTAAATTGTTATCTATACTTTTCAATTTTATATGTATTAATAAGATTTTTTATTTATAAACTCATTACATAGCTTTTAAATTTAATAACTGAAAAGATTGAATAGTTGTTAATTTTTTTTTCCATAACTAAAATTTTAAAGTAGTTGAATCAAAATAAATAAACAAAGCTTAAATTTTTAAAAAACTTAAAAATTTAGACTATTATAAATAATACTATTTTCAAACCTGTTCCAGGTAGCTTAAATTATTATATACAAATACTGCGTTTCTCATTTTATTTTCATGGAATAACTTGGAACGACTGGTTAAAGCTATATGTTCTTAGTTGTGTGATATCGTGTTTAATTTCCAGTATGCTATTTGAATGTTTATAATTGTTTTGCTTGAATTATTTATTTTATTATTATTATTGATAACTTAATTTAATCTTATTTTGTTTTATACAAAAATATCATTGACGTATTACAAACGAAAGCATAGAAAGATTGATGTCAAAACTATATTGAGGAAAAATATTCTATTTTTTTCTTCAATTTATTGTCGCATTTGCTTCATTATAATTTTTAAAAGAAGATTTTTTTTCCAAGATTCTATTTGAAATTGATTTTGTTTCACAAATATTAGATCGAGGGTTAAAAGAGCCTATTCAGGTTCAACAATATTTCTCTAAAACTCTATTGAGGAAAAATATATCATTATTTTTTAATTTGTTGTCACATCTAGTTCGTTATAAAAATATATCATCGTGATCTATAATTTTTTATCCATATTTCTGACAGGTAAACAACTGACTTATTTTATCACTTTATATATATAATATATGACATATTTGTCATATTATGTTATATAAAATTCGAAAATATCATTATGATTGCATTATTTTTATTTCAATATAAAATTTATTACCCAGAACTTTTTTCATTATGCAGGCAGATATGCACCTAACCTATTTTTTATTTTATACATGATATATAATTGTTATGTATTTTTGTTAACATTTGATATTATATTTTTTTTTATAAAAATTCGAATATACCATTATGATCTCATTATTGGTATATATTGTTTAGTTACGATGATATGATCCCGCTGCGGTTCACATGTTACACAAACTCGTTTATAATTAAAGTTGAGCTCGTCTTTTTTCAATGGTTAATTTTTTTTGTGATACTTAATACGTTAAAAATTTAATCATTAAAAATTATTATTTTTATAACAATATTATAAAAAAAATGATGATGACTTTATTTTCTTTTTTTAGTCTGTTTTCTTTTTTAATAATGGTCTTTTTTTACGCCACCTTAATTTTCAAAAAAAAAAAATTATATTTTTCCAATATTTTTTCACTTAATTTTTTTTAATCCAAAATGATTGAAAAATCTGGCATTTATAAAACTTTAACATAAAAACCAAATATTATATACTAACTTCAAAAACAATAAAAATTACTATAATTTAAAAAAATTGAGTTTTCAGTATATGATCATGTAAATTATTTTAGTGATTAAGATAATTTACTTGATAATCACTAATAAAAATTTAAAAAATTAGCCAACAAAAATAACGAACTCAACCTTACAAACAGTCCAAACTCTTCATGGTTTTCTATTTTAAGTTTTATTTATTTAGCTTAAATTATTAAATTTAACAATTTAATCATCAAAAAAAAAGTTCATGAATAGAATACTGTTTTACAATTGTTCGATCCAAACAACTAAATTTAATACATATAAAATTACAAAATTATAGATAATTATTTAAAATTTATTTTGTAGACTTGCTATGGTGATTCTTAAATTGTTTTTTAAGTTAGTGTTTAATCTTTGATTTTACATCATAATTTCATAAAATTTAGAACTTTTTTAATTAAATTTAAAGTAAGTTAAAATAAATTGAATGATAAATTTCTTTACTAAAAGATTGTTTTGAAATTGAAGTAATAAAAAGAAAAGAAGAAAACCCATTTTTTAAAAAAAATAAATGATAAACTAAAACTGCTATCTTTCAATAAATTAAAATAAAATACTATATTTAGATAAATATTTTCAAATCTGTAATGGTTTAGCCAAAAAAAACTCCTGGTCATTAGATTCAATGGTTTCAAATTTGAATTAGTTTAAATAAAATTCTATTTATACTTTTTATTTTGTTTTATTAAGAAGTAATTGAGGTTTTTAGTTAAAATAATTAAAATGCTGCATTAAAATGATAAACCTATAATTATATATTTACATCTATCTTCTATCTATCTATATATATTAATAAAACAAAATGTTTAGTAACAGATGTCACTTTCACAACTAATCAAAATTTTATTTTCCCTCCAATTTTCTTAATATAACTCTTTCAATTTATTCATTTTTTTTTTTGAAAAATTGACATTAATTACTATATAATTTAGTCACCATTAATGAAAGTCAATATAAATAAAATCTTTTAGAAAGTTTTCTCATATATAATAACGTGATTTTAAACTATTTATTACTAAAAAATAAAAATACATGATATATATGATTCACTTTTTTTTTTTATAAATTACCATAATTATTTATTTAACATATTATATGACATATGATTTACTTTTTTTTCAATTAATTATTGAAAATCCAAATCTTTTACCATTCTTTTTTCATTTAAAAAAATGTGAAAACCGAAAAGATCATTTGTTAGAACAATATTTTAGGATGGTGAAACTACATAATTTATATGAAAACATCATGATCGAAACTTTTCTTATTCTATTTTCATGTTTTTTTGTTTATATCTTGTTATAATAGATAGATTTATATATATTTTTAATTTTCGTATCTAATCGGTTCTGTACCCGAAATACCCGTATCATAACCGAACCGGAACTGGAACTGGAACCGCATTACAATTATTGGTTCGGTTATTAGTTCTTACATTCTTTAATATCAGGTTTCGGTTAAAAACGGTTCCGGTTCGGTTCGGTCCGATTCTAGAACCGTTTACATCCCCAATCCATTGATTGCATACATGAATGAATACAATAGAATAGACGATGAAAGATTGTGGCAATTTCGTTGAAAGTGAAAAAACGCGTTGGGCCATTTTCCTACTGTGTATAGGGACCTAACTTACAACCAAAATTAAAACAACGGATTCAGAAATTATTATTATCGAGATCAATTTTTATAATTTTATAATATAATGGTTTATTTAAAAATCATAAAAACTATTACAAAAGTTTAAAAGATCCCGTTATATAAAACCTAATTTATGAAGGTTGTGGTGGTGCATGAAGGTTCTTCGATATTTTTTGATGCATAAAGGATCTCCATTGAACCCCCTCTATGTATAACATATGGAAAAAAAATTATCGAAATATCTACCTCTTCTATCCATCTCTGTATGTATATTGTTTAGTGTTAAGATAATACAAAATCATTATGTTTTTTTTTAAATGTGCTCAAATTATCATTATTGGGAGAATTTCATATATATACTTGTAAACCTTCATTATTGCATATATATCTTTACAAAATTCCTTATTACATATATATCCTTACAAACATTTACAACTCACTAATATATCCAAAAATCTAAGTTATAATTATTAAATTATTTTTAAAATATCAAAAAACTATTTTTGTAATTAATTATTTAAAATTCCCTAAATACCCCTCCACTTGTTGAATAGGAAACAAAATCTGAATTGAAATTGCAGAGGACCCTATTCTAATTGTACAATCTTACAGATATGTGCTCTATACTACAATCGACATTGATTTAGGAGTGAACTAGTCCATTGGCGAGAGGAATCACTTTTGCCTTAAAACAACCACAGATGAACCAAATCTCAATATTAACAGCCTCGAATCAGTTAATTACTGCAGATCAATTACCATCCTTGAACCAACATCACCACAAGTAAATCCATTATTAGCCCGTACTAGCATCCTTATCTGAGGATCAATCTGAGCATACTGAGGGTCACTTTCTTCACGCCTGCAGCACCATGAAGCACTTTGCTTCTGGATGATGATTTAACAACCCCGAATCAATTAACTTTTGCAAATGAATTAATAACCTTAAACCAACAACACCATGAGCAAACCGATTAAAACCTCGTATTGAGAAAATGTAATTGCAATGGAATAAACGATGTTTACTCCCGATAGGGGTTGCTTAATGGACGAGGCTTGAGATTTTTCAAAATGAGGTCGTGTTCTACTCCTGCAGGCTTCAACACTGTTGTAAAATAAAAAACAATACCATGTTGTTATGTATTTTGAACAAGTTTTCTAGCTGATTAAAAATATTCAAAAATTTTCCATGTGGGTGTTCCTGAAAAAAAATGCAAAGTTGTGTTTTTGTTTCGGTAGTTTGTCCAATCTTTCCATAATTTACTAATATTAGATCACTTATTTGTTCAGAGTACTCAACATGACAAATTGTTGATGCTAATTGATTTTGTTTAATAGAATTCCTTTCCTTTATCATCATTCATGGCTATTTTAGACAATTGGTTAATGCTTGTTATGATACACTACTATATAGTTAAAAGTTATCAAATGGCATGGGATACTGTTGTTTGCTTTGTGGGTGCTTAATAGGATTAAAGTGACCGTTCTAATATGGATATGTAGTAACTTGTTTTCAATGATTGTGGATTCATGGTTTCAAGTCGGTTTTGTTCTTACAACTTGTATCTACAGCGCTTATGTGCAGTGCTGGGGTATTCAGGTGCTGTCATGGTTCCTCTTGGTTGGGTCGGTGGAGTAATCAGTTTACTCTTAGCTATAGCGATATCACACTATGCAAATGCCCTCATTGCGAAACTCCACGAGTTCGGTGGAAGAGACATATTAGATATAGAGACCTTGCAAGATTTATATATGGTAATGATCAAAGAATTGAATAGTCTTACTTTATATCGTGTGTGTCTGTCTGTCTTTGTGTGTGAGTTGGTAGTTACTAAATCTAGAAAAATAATTCAGAATTTTTGGACTAGTGCAGACCCATCAGAGGTTTTGAATTCTGATGGGTCTGCACTAGTCCAAAAATTCTGAATTATTTTTCTAGATTTAGTAACTACCAACTCACACACACACACACACACACGATGTCAGAGTAAGACTATTCGATACTTTTGATCATTACAATATATAAATCATGCAAGGTCTCTATACCTAATATGCCTCTTCCACCGAACTCGTGGAGGTTCGTAATGAGGACATTTGCATAGAGTGATATCGTTGTAGCTAAGAGTAAACCGATTACTCCACCGACCCAACCAATAGTAACCATGACAGCACCTGAATACCCCAGCACTGCACATAAGCGCTGTTGATACCAGTTGTAAGAACAAAACCGACTTGAAACCATGAATCTACAATCATTGAAAACAAGTTACTACATATCCATATTAGAACCGTCACTTTAATCCTATTAAGCACCCACAAAGCAAACAATAGTTTCCCATGCCTTTTGATAACTTTTAACCATACAGTAGTGATTCATAACAAGCATTAACCAATTGTCTAAAATAGCCATGAATGATGATAAAGGAAAGGAATTCCATTAAACAAAATCAATTAGCATCAACAATTTGTCAGGTTGAGTACTCTGAACAAATAAGTGATCTAAGATTAGTAAATTATGAAAAGATTGGCAAAACTACCGAAACAAAAACACAACTTTGCATTTTTTTCAGGAACACCCACATGGAAATTTTTTTGAATATTTTTAATTAGCTAGAAAACTTGTTCAAAATATATAACAACATGGTATTGTTTTTTATTTTACAACAGTGTTGAAGCCTGCAGGAGTAGAACACGACCTCATTTTGAAAAATCTCAAGCCTCATCCATTAAGCAACATCTGTCGGGGGTAAACATCGTTTATTCCATTGCAATTACATTTTCCCAATACGAGGTTTTAATCGGTTTGCTCATGGTGTTGTTGGTTTAAGGTTATTAATTCATTTGTAAAAGTTAATTGATTCGGGTTTGTTAAATCATCATCCAGAAGCAAAGTGCTTCATGGTGCTGCAGGCGTGAAGAAAGTGACCCTTAGTATGCTCAGATTGATCCTTAGATAAGGATGCTAGTTCGAGGCTAATAATAGATTTACTTGTGGTGGTGTTGGTTCAATGCTGGTAACTGATCTACAATACTTAATTGATTCGAGGTTGTTAATATAAAGATTTGATTCATCTGTGGTTGTTTTAAGGCAAAAGTGATTCCTCTCGCCAATGGACTAGTTCACTCCTAAATCAATGTCGATTGTAGTATAGAGCACATATCTGTAAGATTGTACAGTTAGAATAGGGTCCTCTGCAATTTCAATTCAGATTTTGTTTCCTATTCAACAAGTGAAGGGGAATTTAGGGAATTTTAAGTAAATTAATTACAAAAATAGTTTTTTGATATTTTAAAAATAATATAATAATAATAAATTAGATATTTGGATATATTATTAAGTTTTAAATGTTTGTAAGGATATATATGTAATAATGAATTTTGTAATGATATATATGTAATAATGAAGGTTTACAAAGATATACATGAAATTCTTTCGTTATTTTATACCATTTTGATCATTGTGTTATACATGTTGAATGCTTTGTATACCTGAAAAATCAAATTAACCCTCTAGTGGTAATGGCAGTCGCTTGAAGAATCAAACTAACGATTCACCGATGAAGCCTAAAAGATTATATCCAGAACCATATTCCTTAACATATCAAGATCTAGCTAAACAACGACTGATCTAACGAAAGTCGTTGCCGCCTATTTCATAACTACGATGACAATAAATCGAACCAAAAACGTCATTGCCATCGTCTAAGGTTTGTTATGATTTGGGTTTGTTCATTCACATTTCATTTCAAGTTTCGGACTTCATATTTGATTAATAGGGTTTGACCGATTTGGTGTTCAACGGTTTATTTGCTTGACCATCTTCCCTGCGATAAAGAAAGGAGGTGACCAGAGTTGTTTGCATCTAGAACCAGGGCCGGTCCAATCATTTTGGTAAGTTAACCTCGTTTAATCGTTAATAGACCTAAGTATATATAATAATTTTTTTGAGAATGGACATCTATGACTAATGGGCCATTGGCGGTTGCCGTGTTAACTTTGCTCAGGACCGACACTGTATAGAGATAGTTAACAATCACTTTTTCCCATACTCGATGAGAAAAAATAACATTGAACCAATGTTCTAAAAAATAATGTTGATGACCAAACCAGAAGGAAACATAATGGGTTTTATTCAATGTAAAACCCTCATGTTATGACATAAAATAGCAATTTGGTTTTTCATGAGTCTCATTTAGGTTCTTATATATTTTTTATACTAGTTTATGAACCCACGAATTACATTGATAAATTTTAAAAAAATAATTGGTTATATAAAACCTATGCAAACATAGAATTAAACCATATAAATATTAATTTTATTAAAAAAAATACAAGAAATGTATATTTATTTGTCAAAAATATTATATACCTATCTTTATGAATATACGATAGTAGTTATTTAAATTTGTGTTTGTGTGTGTATATAATAAATATTAATTTTTAGATTTAACTTTGTCCGTATTTAATTTAGATTAAAAAGGATAAAAAAGTTAAAAAATTATGCAAATAAAAGTATGATTTAATAAAAAAGCGTAGCGTGACAATCATTATATTTTTAATTGACATACTTGATATATACTACTTTTATATTTTACAACAATAAAAAAAACATGTAATCATTTATGATTATTATTAATATGATGTTTTTTCTTTTCAAATATAATCTTATTAATTTGGTTTTATTATGAAAAAATAAAATGTATTTTATCTTTTTAGGTGGAACGTGGTGACACCATTTGGCATTTTGTGTTCTCATTTATTATTATTATTATTATTATTATTATTATTATTATTATATATTTGAATTTATGGATAGATTATATAATTTAAGGTTTTTTTAAAATTTATATGTAGATTAACTAAAGATTAACAAATGTTAAATAGATGATAATGACAAACAATACTATTGGATAATGTCAAATAGTGAATATAGTTAATTATTTTTATTTTATATTAAAAACAATATAGTGTATTTATCTTTTCTAGATGTCATTTAATAATATTGTATTTTTTTCATTTAAAGTATAATCTTGTTTATTTTAATATATTATTTGAAGTTTATAGATAAATTACATAATTTAAGATTTTTTTTTTATTTTTTTTAGAGTTTAGATTTAGATTAAATAAAAATTAACAAATGTCAAATAGATAAGGATGGTAAATAATATTATTAGATAATGTCAAATCGGATAGAATTAATTAATTATTAATATTTATAGATACTAGAAATAATAAATTGTATTTATCTTTTTATATTATTTTATTTTAAAAATAATAAAATGTATTTATCTTTTTAGGTGGAACGTGCTGATACCATGTGGCGTTTTGTATTCTTGTTTATCATATATATATATATATATATATATATATATATATATATATATATATATATATATATATATATATATATATATATATATATATATATATATATATATATATATATATATATATATAATCAGGTTCATCAGCGTACCTATAAGATTCCAGCGTATCCAGCGTACCCTAATATGAATGATCATTCACATATATTTTTTTTGAATAGACATATATAAGACAACATTATAAAACTTTTTTTCAAAAGAAGTAACATCATAAATCTTGTGAATGGTAAAAAAAGATTATGTGAATGGTCATTCACATGGTGTGAAATGACCATTCACATGGTGTGAAATGACCATTCACATGGATGACCATTCACATTAATATGCATTGAGCATTCACATAATTTTTAAGGACACAGAAAGTGTGAATGTATGTGAAATTCATATATCATGTGTATAACATTAAATTAAACATGATTATGAGAAAAAATTTTAAAAAAAGTTTTTTTAAGGTTGGTACCTTTGGATGCACTTGATTTCGAGAGGTACCTTTTTGAACCTGAATATATATATATATATATATATATAGGGTTGGGTTGGGTTCCGGTAAGAACCCTCATTACCGTGAGAACGTGAGAACCACTCCAAAATGCACAAATTTGTACATCAAATGCACAAATTTAAAAATTAAAAGTTTTACTTAAAATCATTATTAGTCTTAAATATTAATAAATATCATAATTTAACAATAAAATTAATTCAAAACTTACATTCATTAAATTATAAACTAAATGCACAAAATTGAACATCAAATGCACAAATTTTCTTAAATGCACAATTCGTACATAAAATGGATAAATTATAGCATGAGATGCGTAAATTTTTACATGAAATGCATAAATATATCGAAAACATTTAATTTTAGTATCAAATGCACAATTTTATACAGTGGATGCACAAATTTTAGAGTGGTTCTCACGTTCTCACGGTAATGAGGGGTCCTCATGTGAACCCAATTATATTTATATATTTATATATATATATATATATATATATATATATATATATATATATATATATATATATATATATATATATATATATATAAATTATTTGAGAATATAATTTTTTCGTGTCATCCAAGTCATTTTACTTTGTCACAAATAAAGTCAGAGACGAAACTACAGGTATTTTCATGGGGTCAATGGACCCATCATTTTTTAAGTTTTTTATTGGACCCCAAACATTTATACAAATAAACCTTAAGAAATTTTAAAAAAGACTCGAGTTACAAGAAATTTAATTTGAATTTTCTGGATTTAAATGATGTATATATCTCATAAACTTCAACAATATATGTTATATCGATTAAAATTATTTGATTCATTACAATCTGGTTGCAATCTGATTATAATTTGATAATTGATCATATATGAACATTGAATGTATATTTAAATATAAAGATGTATAGGAAAAACTAAAACTAAAGAAAGAAGATAAATTAATAAAATACTAAACACATGTGTTAAATAATATCAATTATGATATATACTTATAGATTATTTGTAAATTAAAAAAAATTTCGTAACCAATTATACCAAGTTCGGTTGGAGACTTGGTGGTTAAGTTTAATGTTTTGATATTACTCGTAGAGTAATGTTATTAAAATAAAAATCAAATTTCACAATTGCTACCACTAGGTGTTTAAAATTAATGGTGTTTAAAATCGGATACCCGAAATTTTAGACACTGAATTTTGCTATCCGAATATCCGAAAATTCATATTTTTTAACATTTTTTTAAGAATTAAATCAAATATTTAAATATCTAAAATACAAATTCATATATCCAAATACATATTAAAGATAACTATATCACAAACAAAATTTATCCGGAATTATTTTTACTCAAAACGACTAAAATTAAAAAAACTAAAATATATTAAATATTAGTTAATAAATCTATAATATCATGATAAAACTCAAAAAATATACATTAGAATAATAATAAACACTCAATATTATGTAAATAATCAATCCTAAAGATATAAAAAATTAAATTTATTTGGATTTTCGGTTATCGGATTATCCGAATATCCGAAAAACTTGAATGTTACAATCCGAATCCAAAATTTCGGATACTTTCAGATCGATTTTCGGATTTTTATTTCGGATGCTCGGGTTCGGATTTGGATTTGGATTTTTATGAACACCCCTATTTAAAATATTGTTGTAAAAGGTTTAACCAATCAAGCATTCGTTTTATTTTTTTTCCATATTAAAAACATTTTTTAAATTAGTTTTGAATATGAATATGATTTTTTATATATTTTTTTAGTACGTAGCTTGTAAAAAATTTTAAGTATAAATTTTAATTATCATCTCACACGGTAGCGGATCCAAAAGAAATCATGTTGGAGGCATTCTCTTAAAAATTTTGTTTATTTGTTTTTGGTGTTCTGAGTTTGACTTAATAGCATTTGAATTGGTGCCGTAAAATTTGAATTATATAGCTCATCATCAATAATTCCCTTTTAGTTTTTAAATTGTTAGACATATAAAAAAATTTTAAGGATTAAAAGTGTCACTTATTTAAAAAAAATAGAAGGTTATGCCACATTCTTATTTATATTGATAATTAGGGTTGATTATCTTTTAACATGGAGTTTGGTTGAGAGGAGTAATAGTGACTAAAATCAATCAAACACTCTTATCTTCTTAATCTCTCACTAAATAGAAGATGAATGGTTGATAAGCAATAAAAATCTAATCAACTACATCAAACAAGGCCTTAGTGTTTCGAATAAATTGAATTAAGTCTATTATTTACTTTACAGTAAATTTTTTACGTTGAATAAAAGCTTCCACTAAATTCCTACTTAACTATAAACGGTTTATTGAAAAATGGACATCATGTTTGTCGATATGCAAACAACCTATTATATTGATTGTATTAATAATTATTTATAAATCAGTCACTAAATTTTATGAAATGATTAATAATTAAACATTTTCAAGGATATTATTCGGGTATGTTTGTCAAAACTAATTATAGCTATGCACTAAAGTTTTTAGTAGCTGGAATTTTTTAGAGTTCTAGGTTTTTGGAAAAACTCAAATTTTAGTTTTTTAAACGTGTTTGGTAAAAGTAGTTGTAGTTATATTTTTTAGTATTAAATGACATAAAATAACATTAATATTAATTAAAATTTATAGTTTATAGTTATTAGAATGATAAAAAATTAATTTTATTTGACAAAAATCTCAAGTTTATTTTGAAAGCAACTTGAAGTAGCTTTTAATGGTAAAACTTTTATTTTTGAAAAATCCTATCAAACTTTTAAAATTTTCAAAAAACAATAATTGAAGCTACTAAACTCTAGCACAAGCACGTCTCAACTGTACAAATCAACCAACCCACATGCCTTTTTTTTTTAATTGAATTAACACTAATAATGACATGTTATATTTTATTTCTTTGTATTTTTTTAATTAAAGCTTATTGCTATCAACTGACTTTATTTCATTTTCCTTTATTAAAACAATGATACCTACATTTATATAGTCCGTTAAGGGGTGGTCTAATTGGACCTCCTAAAATCTCATTGGACCCATGGATGTGTGTGGTGGTTGTTCAAAAGATGTGTGTGGGGCAATGGGTCCAAAAAGTATAACCCTATGCTAAACATATGTCCATTTATTCAATAATGATTTAACACATACATGATATTTGTTTAATTCTACATCTTCTCTTTTAATTTTGGTATGTCTTAATTTAACCAGTTATTATCATTACTAGTCAAAATGATCTGTGTGATGCATCAGCTTTTATTTTATTTTTTTATTTAAATATTATGTAACTATTAGAGATTTATATTTGTCGGGATCACTATATAAATTTACATGACATTTAGATTTGAGGCACAATTTTTTTTTAAAAAAAAGGTGATTTTATGTTTTTAAAAGTACTATTGGTCCAAAAAAAAAAAATGAAGGACGTTTGTTTTGACCTTTTAAATGTGTATTTGTTTTTTGTCTCTTAACTTAAACTTAGAGGATTGAAATAAAGTTAGTCATTTGTAAGTTCTGAATAAATGAACAAATTTTAAAACCATCTCCCTATTTTATTGTTAATATATTCATTATATATTAAATTAGAGAAAAAAGACAAAGAACTTAACTCATGTATCCAACATAGTTGCTTTTTATTAAGTTTACTAAAACTTATTTATCATTCAAAGCATTCTTAAGCCTATGAAAATACCCCTCCAAATCGTCCTTAAAACCAGTGATTATGATCTCGTTATTATTCGGGGCTTTCATATCTTTACCATTGTTACATGCATCAAGACCGACGTTACTACTACTCTCTACTCATTTATAATATTTATTATATATAAACAACTTGACATAGTTCAAGTGGTCACCGTCAAAGTTGTGAGAGGTTTCCATTGGTTGAGGTCTCAAGTCGAACATTAAGGGTGTTTCTCCTAAGGTGGAGGTGTGGGGATTGGTCCTCACCCTCAATGTTTCTAACAATAATGCTAATAACTAATAACTAACCACTAACATCTGCTGTTCAAAAAATTTTTATAAACAACTATAAAATGAATTTATAGGAATTTACACTTTTTAATAAAGAAATTCATTTTAAAAGGTAACGACCTAAGAGAAATAATTAGTCAAGGGTAGAATTCCATATATCATAAAAATCAAAATTCAAGCTAATTGATATTGTAGAACCAAATATATTCTTGAAAAAGGTACAATCAATATATATTCATACATACCCATGAAGAAACTATCAAGATTGTGATACCAACTTGAATCCAAAAGAGGGAAGAATCTCTAAAAGTTAGAACGTTAGGTTTACATTCTTTTTATATTGATGATGAGTTAGACGAAAAATGTATCAATGAAATAATAAATGGAGGGAATTACATACAATTCATTCATTTGGAGAGATGAAGATGTCATTTCAAAATTTAGGACTTCGATAAAAAAAACACGAATAAACACAAAACTGAACTCGATATTTTTAGATATACACCTAAAAGTATTTATAAATATTTGTAGAACATAGACATATCATATAAGGAATGTAATTAGAGGTGTAAATGAGTCAAGCTACTAGAGCTCGACTCGTTAAAAGCTCAAAAAACTCGAGTTAAATGAGCTATGAGCCCATTTAATAAACGAGCTTGAGCCCGAGCTTCACACATCGATCTCGCAATCAGCTCATATATAAATATATTTTTTTATTAATAAATATATAACATATATATTAAATAAATATAAAATATATAAATAGATTATAAAAAAATTATACATATATTAAATGAGTCAAGCTTGAGCTTGTAAAATTATTCACGAGTTGAGCAAGCTCAGGATGTTGGGCTCGGGCTCTACGTGTGGACACCTCTACCGAGCAATCTCAAGAAGTCATGATGTATACAAGTATAGACATTAGACACCAAGTTACTTGAACTTAATAGGCAAAATCAACCAAATATTCGACAAGTTCTAACTCATTCTCGCTCCAGGAAGAGAAAGACAAATGAAATTGACGACTTCCTTTGAATCACTTTTACAACAAGAAATTCATCTGTTCCATTCACTTTAGTCAGCGAAACACCGAACACAGGATAACAAAACCAAAAAGCATAAACAACTACAAGAAGATGGTAAAAACTAGCTATTTTAGATTATATATATATAATATATATATGAACATGATTCGAACTCGTTTACATCAAGATGAGAAAGGGCTTAGAGACTTTTATTCTAGTTAAGATATGGAAGTTCGAATTAGCTCCTTGCCGACACATATCACCCACACAGAGAGCTAAAATGATGTTCTTTTAGAATTTTTTTTTTTTTAAAAAAAACTTGTTTTATTTACATAGGCATGATAATAGGATAACTACCATATCTCATATTATCCTGATCAGTTCAATCAATGCTGGTGGCTCTTTCTTGTTATAGCAGTAAATAGAAGAAAGAAGGGCCATAGAACTAAAATCACAATGCAGAGATGAAAAAGCCACATGCAAAATGTAGATGATCTCCGACAGTTGCACCAATGGTGATCGACCTTTTTTCCACATTTGTAGCAGAACTCAATTCCACATCTGCATCGAGTTCATTTATGATCAGAGATCACGTAAAAATTTGAAATTTCAAAGTAAGATATGATAATAATTATGTTGCCTCTGCCTTATTAGCTTAAAATTTTCCAAAAAACACAAACTTTGTTCCAATCAAAGAAGACTTTTAGGTATGCTCACTCTATACATGTCATTCTCAGTTTTGCAAATCAAGAAACAGCATATGATGCAATGTTTCCTCAAACAGTCCTACTTAAACCATAACCGTACATTAGCTAAGGAAACACGCCAAAACCCAGTCACTTTATTGAATTTATAACCGAATTCATTCATCCTATCAATCGGTTAACTGTCAATTTATTATACCTTCTCTTATATTACATCTCCCTGATACGCGCAATCTGTTCTTTCTACAACTTTGGAAACAAAATTCAGAGAGTTTACAGCTAGCTGGCTTTAAAATATGAAATACATACCATACCCAGAGAAATTACACAAATTAACATATTATGACAATCAAAATATTGAGAACAAAAATTGGAACTTTGATTCAATTGTCTATATTTGTGTGACTGTATGTGAATAGGGAATAAGAATTATACCTGCATCGAACAATTGCGCAACCTTTGACAAGTTCAACACAATGTCTACACACAGGGCACCTCATCCATTGATTCCTTTCAGAAAGAACACCAAAAGCAATATCATTTCGATCCCTCATCTCCCCACTCTCTTCACACCTATAGCCAGCATGCCATGGAACCTTGCACCGAAAACAAAAGGGTTTTTTGCAATTAGGACACACACATCTTTTCAAATTACCTTCACCACCACACTCGTTGATAACCAAAGCCGAACAATCTCGGTTGGGACAGTAAACCCTGTCAAGCCCTAGCACTGTCGACTCACATAACACATCGCACCATTTATCAAACAGTTGGCAGGGAATTTTGGGGCGGCAAGATAAGGGTTCGAGCGAGTGATCGCAGGTGAGAGCGGGACATTTGACGTCAGATACGTTGTCCTCGAGCTTCACTTGAATGTATTTGATCATACAATCGGTGCAAAAAGGGTGCACGCATCTGTTACTGTTCTTGAATTTCTTGTTGGGGAGAGTTACTGGTTCTACGCAAATCTCGCAAGTGAATGTTGATGACGATGATTCTTGTTCTTCAAATTGTTGATCGGATTGTGAATTTTGTTGGGGTTTTGGATTTACATTACCCATCAAATCAAAATCAAAATCAAAGAAAAAGAAAAGTGGGGAAGAGTGCAGTGAGATTGTGAGCAGGAGGGAATTGAAGTAATAAGGAGGTGTAATGGTGTGAAGTGAAGTGGGGGGATTCTACAGGGGAAAATTACTTTGAATTTGTGGGGAAATTGCCAGTGTCTGTTGCAACTTTCATGGGGGATGTTTTAGGGTTCTTTGTCAGTCATTTACACAGCTCCACTTTACGACTCGGAGTAAGCGAGTCCAAACTCCAATCGCTTAACCCGGTGGGACCGTACTTTGAAAAATATGCATCTGTTCCCAATAAACCGTTTAAATAAAACATATATGAAAAATAAATAATACTCTACCATAATTATCATATCACACACAAATCATACAATTTTCTCCCAATCTCTTTAAACTCTTATTGATGTAGTCTTTTTTTTATATAATCAAGTATCTTAACTATACTCATTTCTTGTAAATTCGCATGTCATCACCATGAATAGACACGCGACATTTGTAGGTTTTAAAGATGATAAAGAAATCTAAATTATATATATCCAAATCTAATATAATCTACTTTTAAATTTAAATCATATCAAATCAAATCAAATCTAATACACTACTAACTTATTAACTATTATATAATATAATAAAAGTTAAAAAAATATATAAGAAAATAATTATCATTCATATATATTTAGAAATATATAAAGTTAATAGTTCATAATAAATAATAATATCATTCTTATATATACTTTTGTTTTAAAAATAATATTCACTTTTTTAATTTATAAATTTATTATATTGTATATATATTAAAAATATTCGCATAGTAGAATAGTAATATAGAAAGATGATAATGACGATGATAAAAAGATTAAAGTGTTAGAAATAAAAATGCAATATAATAATGCTAGTGTAGACATGAGGCGGTGGGTAAGAAAAAAAAAACGAAATTGTATCAAAATCTTTATTAATTTTAATTTTTTGAACAAGAATCATCGTCATCAACATTCACTTGCGAGATTTGCGTAGAACCAGTAACTCTACCCAACAAGAAATTCAAGAATACTAACAGATGCGTGCCCTTTTTTTGGCACCGATTGTATGTTCAATACATTCAAGTGAAGCTCACAAACAACGTATGTGACATCAAATGTCCTTATGTGACCTCCGATCCCTTGCTTGAACCTTTATCTTGCCTCCCGAAAATTTCTGCTTCAACTTGTCTGATAAATGGTGCGATGTGTTATGTGGGTCGACGGTGCTAAGGCTTGACATGGTTTATTGACCAATAGAGATTGTTCGGCTTTGGTTAACAACGAGTGAGGTTGTGAAGGTAATTTGAAAATATGTCTGTCCTAACGGCAAAATAAAAAACCTTTTGTTTTCGGTGCAAGGTTCCATGCATAGTATGTTGGGTATAGGTGTGACGAGAGTGGGGAAACGAGGGTCAAAACCATATTGCTTGCGGTGCTCTCTTTAGAAAGAATCAACGAATGATGTGAGATGCCATATGTGTATAGACATTATGTTGAACTTGTCAAAGGTTTGCCCAATTGTGTGTGTAGGCGCGCATGTGTGTATTCATGAAAGTATCAATTTTGTATAGGGAAATTTGCGTAAAAAACCCTAAAGTTTGACCATTTTTGTGATTAAAACCCCTAACCATTTTTTGTTGCACAAAAAACCTCTAACCGGTAAAACCTTTTGAAATTAGGACGTTACCTGTTATAATAGGTTGCTATGCTTACATGGCACACACGTGGCGTTCACATGGCAAACCCGACTTACGTGGCGCCTACGAGGCACTACATGTATAATTCTTAAACTGAATTTTTGCATAAAAACTCCAAAATTGGCGACTTTTTCGATTAAAACTCTTAACTACTTTTTTTCTCACCTCTAACCAACAATCATATTTACCGTTTCTCTTCTCCTCTACCTCCGGCAACTCCGATTATTCTATCCTCTCTTTATGTTCGGTGTTGTATATTTTATATATATATGTTCGAATAACTTTTGTCGTTTAATCTTGAATTTTAACTTCAATTGTGCCGATGGAATCGATTTCATTTTGTAATCACGAGTTGCATTTTTAGGTTCAGTTTTATGTTCAATTTCGTTTATTTATGTTTCATTTCAGCTTTTGAATATGATCAGCCAGAGCAGTAAGGTTCACTAGAGCCTAGAGGGGTGGAGATTTCATTTGAAACGAATTCTTTGTTTAATAAATAAAATTTTAATAAATATTTATGTCATCAAATTACAATAAGTGAAGACTCAATTTTAATTTTCTTTTTTGATTGGAGGTTTTTTATCAAATTAAAATTGATTTGGGGTTTTAATTGAAAAAACTAAACAAGTTGGGGGTTTTTACGCAAAAATCTATTTATTAATTTTACACGTCATCAAGTTGCAACCGGTTTAGCCGGTTGCAAGTCAGATTTTTTGAAAAAAACCCAAATTTACAAAACTTTAACCGGTTGGAGGTTTTTTGTGCAATGAAAAATGGTTGGGGGTTTTAATCGCAAAAAATGATCCAACTTAGAGGTTTTTTGCGCAATTTCCCCTTTTGTATAGTGTAACAGAAGTACCAATCTTGATCATAGGATGAATACGATTTGATGATCTAAAAATCACAAGATTTAATACAATTATTTTTTTTTAAATCACCCTTATTTTTAAACCATTAATCTTAATGATCATACGGCCATTAATTTTGTATAGTGTAACCGCAGCGATGCATCGACGGTGCATTGATGGTTTTATTTTTACATAAAAATTTACCTTACCAATATTATAATATCAGATTTTCTATATCCCCACATGGTACTTAATTACCCACTCGAGTTAAATTAATCGAGCCAAACTCGAGTTAGAAAAATTAGGCTTGATCGAGCTCGTATTGCTCGGCTCAGCTCGATTAAACCATGGTACTGCCCAAGAATCTCCAAGCTCGCTTCTCCTGCCTATCATGGCTATAAATAGTTTTTATTGTGGATTAGTTTTATTTGAGGATCCTTTTTTTTTTAAGTGTGGATTAGTTTTATTGGCAGGAAAGTAGAATAAGTGGGTTTTGTGGAATGTGCAAATACTTCTAATTCTATTCACAAACCTCATCCAATCAATGCAAGGTTTTTGAAAAGCTTTTTATCAACAATTTACATTTTATATCCATTGTATTTTAATAATTTTATAGAGTTCAATTTTACATGTTAGATTAGTTGATCAGAGTGAATTTTGAATCGTTTAATAAGAATGATATTTAGTTTGTTATAAAGACCAACTAAATAAAAAGATAAAATATCAGTAACGGTTGTCTTTTTTGATCGTTGTGTTGAGATCTTTTGAATGATGTATGATGATCATAATGTCAATGATAAAATATTAGTAACGGTGTCTTCAAGTACGAATCTGTTCATGGACAATGGAAGCATGATGATCATAATGTCAATGATGAACATAACAAGGCTCCGACGGTAACCATTTTAGCGACAGGAGCAAAAGTTTCTTTGTAGTCCACACCCTCTTGTTGAGTAAAGCCTTTTGCTACTAGTTTAGCTTTGAATCTCTCCCTGTCAACCATTAGCATTACATTTTGATATTGTATTCTATAGACACATTTACACGATTGGATGTTTCTCAGTAGTAGGTATAGATCGCGAGGGGTAGAATTTAGGGATGTAAAGGGTGATTGCATTGTGTCGGTGGCAAGAGCAGTAGGAATAGAAGATTGAGAAAGAGAGTGGGGATCATTATATTATATGGTAAGTTGGAATTTGATCTACAGAAAGCGAGTAAGAAATAGGAGAAAATTGAGTGGGTGTTTCGCTGTTTTGTTTGTGAATGGAAGACGGATGCATCAAATAGAACATGTCTATTGGTAAAGGTTTTGTTGGTGGCTTGGTCATATAGTAAATAACCGTTTTGGTTACTTGATATCCAAGTAAGGCATTGTTTGTACTCTGAAGTCTAAAATTCAGATCTATGATGAATTCAGATCGTTTGTTTAGTTTCAGACTTAAGAGGTTGCAACATCTGAAGTTACCTCTTAAAATTAAGAGAAAGAGAGTTGTCTGAACTAAAATTAAGAGTCTCTTAATTTCAGATCTTAAGGCTTCCTCTTAATTTCAGACGTGGTTTTCAGACTTCAGACATTTAACCTCTTAAAAAAACAAATAACACCTAAGATGGAAGGTATAGCTCTGTGATCAAACTTGTTTGTGGAATGTTGGTGAGCATAGGCTAAGCATTTTTTATTATTCTAAGGTGATCAAGATTGGAGCTATGTTATATAAGAGTACAATTGGCCTTTGTAAGAAGTGACTCGAGATGGAAGTCTATTTATAAGATATGTTTCATCTAAGTTACACTACCCCCAAAATGGGATAGGAAAATTGGCTTGACATCTGATTGACATAGCAACCTCATGTAGGTGCGGGGTGCCTATGCTTGCGTTCAACTCAAGCGTTTTGTTGAGGTGTGCAAGGACATGAGGTTTGATGAGTGATACCATGTTGCTGGAGGAATTCATAGAGAAGAATTTAGAATCCATTATCCCTTTAATAGTTCTAATTGATATATGAAATTGATTGAAGACATGCATAAGAGTAGAAATTTTTTATGTTGGATGTCACATAATGATTTCTAGGTCTATTGTAAGAAAATATTTGCATATGTTAAAATTGGATGTAACATGAGAAGTACTATAAGGAAATAGAAGAGCATGGTGCTTAGAAATAGGACAAATGTTACATTGTCATCCACATTACAATTTATTATTGAAGAGATACACTTTATTTTCTTGAGTACATCATATTAAAGATTCCCAATCTCTCGAATGCCGGCTAGTATCGAGTAAAATCATTGATTTAGGTGGATCACTAGATGAGCGAGTGTCATTCTTGTCTCGAAGAACATAGAGACCATCACAAAGGGTGCCGTGAGCAATCATCTTTTTGTGGTCCTAAAATAGTAAAAAGTACACATTGATCGAGTGAAATTAACCGAAATGGATGTAGATTTTATAAGTTTATTTTACAATATGAAATTATAGGTAAAGGATGAAATATAGAATACACCATGAAGAGTTATGAATGGATTAAGTTGATCATGGAATTGGTCCATTCTTGCCATCACAACATTATCAGAGTTGTTCCCAGGTGAAGGATCCATGTAGTATGATCAAAAAGGGCTAGCAAATATAGTGTCTTGATTTATGACCAGATTGACAGTTTCTTTAGTTTCTTGACCTGCTTGTTTTGGAGGCCGGGAGCTTGCGTGGGGGGCTGATACTTGCCTTGCAGTGGATGACTAGGGGGATTGCGAACGAGTTTAAAACATTCTTCTTTGTTATGACCTTTTCTTTTACAATAAGGGTATGTTTGGCAAAACTAGCTGGATTTTTGTGTTTTTAAAAGAGGTGGAGCTTTTAGTAGCTGAAGCTTTTAGGAGCTGGAGTTTTTTAAAAGAACTGGAGTTTTTAGTTTTATAAATGTGTTTGGTAAAAGTAGTTGGAGTTGTAATTTTTAGTATTACATTACGTAAAAGGACATTCATATTAATTAAATGTGGTAGTTTATGATTAATAGGAGGGTAAGAAAGTAATTATGTTTGACCAAAAGCTCCAGAGCTTTTTAAACACTACTTATACTAACGTTTTATAAAAGAGTTTTTTTTTAAGGAAATGAAACCTCTATGTTTTCCTTCAAAACAAGGCTTTTAGTTTTTAGTAGAGCTTTATAAAAACAAAAGCTCCTGAAAGCTTTTAAAAACTCTCTACTAAACATAACCAAAATACAGTGGATTTTTTTTATTGAATTGTGTTTTACGTCTCTCCTGTTCCGTTTGTTGTTGTAGACTTGTGTTTTTGGCTGTTGTTGAATTGTTTTGAGTTATTTGAGAAAGTTGATAAGATTCAGAGGTAATAAGTTTTGGAAGAATACCTTCTCTTTGCTTCTTCTATTGTCTAATCATACCATAGGCCTTTGCAACTCAGGGTAATGGTTGTATGAGGCCTATTAGGAATTGGATGAATAATTTTTTTTATCCCATTCACCATTTGTTATTCTATTATCATAAGTACAGAGACATCTATATGCATATGGAGCTTCAAGAGAGTCACCTTCATCCCATACTCCTTTCAGCTTGTAGTAGTAAATCTCAACAGCACAAATTGTGTTGTTTCAATTGGACAATGTTGTTTGAATTTGATAAAAACACTTTAAAATAAGTTAAACTAGTTGAATACCCGTGCGTTGCCCGGGTGATTTATTTTAAAATTAATCCTTTTTTAATTAAACAATTACACAAAAAAATATTTAATTTTGAAAGACTATACATATATTCTCTTATACATTGTTTGTTAAGAAAAAAAAATATTTAACTATATCATGAAAATTACTACACGCAATTATATTTGAGGTTTGTTTGTTTAAAATTTTATAATCTTCATTATTGTCAGTTTATTATATTTACATTCCAGTAATAGTTTTAATACAACATCAAATATATTTCATATTATATTTGCTATATCTAAACTTAGTTTCATCTATCGTAAATATCAGTGTTAATATTGAAAAAAATCATTATATTTTCATGTTATATAATTTTGATCTCTTAATATTATTATTTTTAATCATTTTAATCCTTACATTATATTTTATTGAAACTGTTATATTTTGTTCGATAAAAGTCAACATATCATTATGAAATATCCTTTCTATGTTTAAAATTAAAAATATACATCAAACTAATTTAAAACATAAAAAAAAAAAACAATGCAATTCAAATACAAGAAAGACACTTACTACATGAACAAAATTATATAACTTGTATTACTCAACTACTCGTATATCATGTTTTTAGTTTCAATTTAATTTTCTTTAAAGGTTTGCCAAGTTGTTGACCTTGCTATTTTATTAAATGTTTTTCTCAAGTATTTTCCATCATTATAATCATTGCTTGTGGCCAATCTGGAATTCATAATTATCTTGGAGTGTTTGTTGACCATTTGTGTGTCTAAATCGCCCTTTATTTATTTGATTTTGCTGCTTGAATTAGATAAAAGACAGAATGATTAAGTCTTTGTGTTGTGCGTGAATTACATATGTGTATATTAGCTTTCGTTTTTGTCGAGAAATGGCTGGCTAATAAGCCCAATTGGCCTTCGGCCTAACCTTTAATTGATTTCTAAGTGGTTTGTTGATTCAAATGCAAGTATTAATTGTCATTAATCTTTACATTTCTATTGCTGGAAAATAAGATCAAAACAGAAAATAAGTGCAGTATTAGTGTGCTGTCCAGGTGTGTTTAGCTTAAGTTCTGTCCGTAAAAATGGGCAAGAAGGTCAAATGGCCTTCAACCTTTGGCAACTTAATTAGCAAGGATGTTTATTGATCAATTTTATGTATCAATTGCCATTTATCCTACCTTATGTTGCTGCTGAAAAAGTTAAAAACAGAAAGATATGAGTTGTGAGTGTGTGCAGTGTGCGATTATGTGTTTGAATATGTGTGTTTGCATATTAATGTCAGGCTCCGAGACTAAATAGTCTCGGAGTGTTGTGTGTATATCGTAACCTCTGTGTGTGTTCATTGAATTGATACAGAAATAAATGAAGAAACAGCAGCATCATAAGTATCAAACATATATATGCTATGCGTATTATAGTATATATGTACATCATTTTCAAAATATTGAAAGAATATTAAAAAAGATACTATCAATTTTTTTCTGCAGGAGTTGAAAACGTCTTCGACTCTTCATCTGGTTGATTAGCATACGTGAAGTTCATCTTGAAACGATATAGTTTTCTTTACGCAGACACTGCTGATGCAGTTTTTTTATCAATATTGATTATGCCTACTGACTGTGTGTGTGTGTATGTATGTATGTATGTGTGTGTGTGTAAATATATATTAGTACGTAACTTCAATAAAACATGTTTTATCTCATAGTTGGTTACATTTAACTCGTTAAATAAACATATAATAATTATCAGGTTTCAAATTATATAAAGAATTGATAACTTGATAAATATGCTGCTGGGAATATTTATTATTCAAGTTTGAGTCTTTTTTCCTGCATTATGATATTATCCAGTGTTTTTCTGCATATCTTAATATTTCAGTTATACAATAGCCGATAAAATTTGATTTCTTATTTTTATTTAACTTGATAAATCAGATTGCATCCATTTCCAGCACTACAAATTTGAAATTTTCTAGCGGATTAAATCAGATTTGTTATTTTTATTTTACTTGATAAACCAAATTACAACGATTTCCAACAGTGAAATTTTGAAATTTTATTGTCATTTTTTTTCTTTCCGGAAAATCTACATATTTAAATTGCAGAAACATTAAAATATGTAGAAAAATCTTGATAATTATGTGGAATCTCATCGAGCTAAAATAGTGGGGAGAATCCCATTATTTTTGGAATTTTTAACCAATTATATTGCGTCAAATCAGTCGCCATAATTTTCTGAATTTTAGCCAATTATATTGCGCCAAATAAGCCAAACTTTTCGGAATTTTTACCACTAATATTGCGCCACGTGAGCATTTTTTCTCTCTGCTCCGTCGGCAATATATATATATAATTTTGATGATACCTATTAAAACAATAAACATGTATTAAATTCTGTAAAAACATAAATTAAAATAAAAAAAACTCTCTAAAACTATCAAAATTTTATAATATTTAATCTAATTTGATTAATAAATAAAATTATGTGTCAAACAATGTTAGAATTTGATGAAATCATCAAGAAAAACATTAAATGTATAAGTTATATCTTATGAAATAATGAATATATAGATTTAAAAAAACTCAAAATCTCAAAAATTCTTAGATAAAAATGCTAAAAAAAATAAACGTTCATTATTATATAAAGAATAATATAGACATACGCGTGTCATCATCATTATACATTTGGAGGGTGGTGTATCACATGAGTTGACTTAAATATATCTTTTATATTTATATTATATCTATAAAAGTAAGAAACAAATATTTTTGTTTATTGTATAGAAATTCAAAATAAAAGGTTGTTTAAATTGTTAAATTTATAATACGATAAGTGTCAAACATGAGAAGATATCAGTTAGCATCTCTTAGGTCATGTTTGTTTGTTGTTTTTTTTTTTTTTTGAAGAACTGTGAAACACTTATGTCGGCGAAATCGAAGACGCGGGAAGAGGTTGGTTACAAAAGTGCATTTGTTTTTTCTGTCTGTCCGCGTTTGCGGAGCTCTTTCTGTGTCTTCTAAACTAAGGACAAAAGTAAACATCTGTAGAGCTCTTCTCGTATCTTCTAGTGACTGCAGATTTCTACAACTAAGTCTGCAAACCGCAGACATCAATCACTTAATAGACAAGTACGTACCACCTTAGTAGTTATTATTAATATAGATATTTAGATTTGAATTTAAAATTGCCTGTTGAGTCAAGGTCATGTTGGTGTTGGCAAGTAAGGAACAATTTATTGGATCTTGTAAAAACTTTAATATTAACTTGGTGTATGAACGTATAATTCATTAAAAACATTGTCAAACCCAAATAATATTCTCAGTATACATCTTTATCGCTAAAATTAAACAATTAAGTAGCTATAATCTGAAATCTTAACTAATACCAATTTTAAATTTTAATAAAAAAAAAACGAAAAGAGAGACAATTCTTATCTCTTTGAAATCATCGTAGTCCTTGTATATCATTGCTTCAAAAGTTTGGACACATGCCCTTGTACATTTCATAAAACTCTACTTATAAGTATTCATTCTCATTCTATGGATTACTCAAATAAAAAAGAAAAAGAAAACACCTTCAATTTTGTGCTATTTTCTTCTTTTTTTAAAAAAAGAAAAAATGGGTTTTTACAAGTGGTTTTTGGTTGCAATTTTATTTATTGTGGCGTTGCATAATAGAGGTTTTTTGTTGATGTGTGATGGAGGGGTTACAAGCTCTTTTGTTAGAAATGAAGAAAAAAGCATAGACATGCCTTTCGATAGCGATGTCTTTAAGGTTCCTTCGGGTTACAATGCCCCTCAACAGGTGCTATGATTGTTTTTTAATGCATGATATATACATTTTAATGTTAGTTTTCTTTACTTTAAATCGTCAGTTTTATAGATAAGTATGTTGTGTCTTATGATTTTTGAGTTGTTAAGTCATACAAATATATAGATTGATTGGTTCGTTTTAAAGGTCTCCATTGGATTAATATAGAGATGTATAAACGTCAATTATAAAATGAATGCGTAGTATATGTTATCATTTAAGATAATAATTATTGATAGGGAATATTCTCAAATATGTTAAAAACATTCTTTATTTCTGGTGGACTTTTCTTGTTTTATGGTTTTTGAGTCGTTAAGTCATACAAATACATAATTTGATTGGTTTTTATAAAGGTCTTCGTATATTGAATTAATATAGGATTAATATGTTAAAATGATATAATTAATTTTGAGATTTCTTATTTAACATGTTTATCTATTTATTGAGTTTACAAAACATAAATAAGCATAAGTTGTTTGACAAACCAAAACAACTTATGATGCTTATTGTTTGGTGTTCTTTTAATCAAACTATAGAAAGCCTTCGAAATTGTATAAGCACCCAAAGAAGTACACCGCCTAAAACACATGTTGGCTTTACGCAAAAACAAACACTCTCAAAAACACGATGAAATTGTAGTAGTTAAAGTTTTTATGATGGATAAATAGTAATTCCTCTAAAAATTGGCATAATGGATTTATGTTCATTAGTTTGTGCATTCTACTGTTAGGGGGCGTTTGGTTCACAGATCTTTTTCTTTGGGATTTGCATTTTGTCAAAGGATTTGCATTATGCAGCATTTGCATTTGTCAGGATTTTATCAAAGAATCTGCATTATCTTATAGAATAAACTTGCTAATATGAAGAATGCAAGGTAACTGAGATTTAAAATCCTAGGAGGGATGTTGTGTTTTTAAATAACAAAGGAAGGGATTTATGAAATCCTGGGATTTTAAATCCTTACTAAAATCTGTGAACCAAACACCGGATTTTAAATGCAAATCCCAATGAATCCAAAGAAATTCGCGAACCAAACGCTCCCTTATTTTCTCACTATAAGTCTGAATGACTTTTATATGGTGAGTGTGTCTTGCTCTGATACCATGTAAATATGTAATTGACAACACTTAACTCTTCAAGTTTTTAAAAAATAATATTATATTATATTCTCATAAGCACAGCCTTCGAAATCCATGAGACGACCCTGCTGTGTCTTGCTCTAATACAATGTAAATGACAACACTTGACTCATCAACATCGAGTGTCATTTTTTAATACTTCTTAAAAAATAACTCTATGTTATAATGACTTAAATTATGACCTTTTTTGTATTTTAAAGGTTCATATAACACAAGGAGATCATGTGGGAAAAGCAGTGATAGTGTCATGGGTCACAATGGATGAACCTGGTTCAAGCACAGTCCTTTATTGGACTCAGGATCACACCCAAAAAGACCAAGCCACAGGCCAAATCTCTACATACAAGTTCTATAATTACACCTCTGGTTACATCCATCATTGCACCCTCAAAAACTTGGAGGTCAGTCATGAAGTTTGAACCCCAAACCCTCATTTTTTTATAAGTATGTTACCTATTTGCTAACACATTTTCAATATATAATTTGGACAGTTTAATACCAAGTATTATTATGAGGTTGGGATTGGACATACTACAAGGACATTTTGGTTTGTAACCCCTCCGGAAGTCGGTCCTGATGTGCCCTACACTTTTGGAATCATCGGTATGATGTTGGACTTAACTTTTATGTTTCATTAGGGGCGGATCCAAAAATTTTTATTATCGATGTCACTTTTTTAAAGTAATTTAATACTTAAATTTTCGAAATATCTTCTAAAATGGATCGGGTCACCGAAACGGGTTGTCAAATCAAAATTAACGAATAACAAGATTTTTCAAATTAAAAATTTACATAGTACAATATATTAAAACTTAAAAGCAATAAATACCGTAAGTATTAAAGTTTTACAATTGTTACCTTCGAGTCTATATCTTTTGAAATTTTGTCATGACATCTTCATTCAAAATATTAACAAGTAATTCTTTCTCAATACAACAAATGCAACAAGCGTTCATAAGGTTAGGCCTTTGGGCAGTTTTTTTTTGGGTTTTTAAAATTTTTGGGCTAACTTAATTCACTTGACTGATTCTTCAATATTGTTTTATATTTTGTTGGGCTTTTCTTAAATTTTTTTTGTTAAAACTCAATGTTATTTCAAAAATTTAAATAATAAAAACAACATATATAAATTAGACGTGTATATTATAATTGTTAATTTTTCGTAGGTGTCACTCAAAAAAAATCTTAGGTGTCACTCGGATTTTTGATACACACGTAACTTAGTATTTTGAAAATTTATAGGTTCTTACAACACTAGGTCCGCCCATGTGTTTCGTGATATCAGAGCACGATTTATTTTAATTAAGTGGACTATATGCAGGGGATCTTGGACAAACATATGATTCGAATAGCACGCTTACACATTATGAAATGAACCCGGTCAAAGGGGAGACTGTGTTGTATGTTGGCGACCTGTCTTATGCCGATCATTATCCATTCCATGACAATCGGAGGTGGGATAGTTGGGGAAGGTTCGTTGAAAGGAGTGTTGCGTATCAACCATGGATTTGGACTGCCGGAAACCACGAGCTTGATTATATTCCTTCTGTCGTAAGTAAAAAACATCGTAAAATGAAGTTACCATCGTCTTAAAATCAATTGATAGTTTAGAGTTTAGACCGTTGAATCATGATTATGGTACAGGGTGAAACAAAGCCGTTTAAGCCTTTTCTACATCGATATCCTGTTCCTTATGAAGCATCGGGGAGCACAGAACCTCTTTGGTACTCGATCAAAAGAGCTTCGACATATATCATCGTGTTGTCTTCTTATTCGGCATATGGTACGAGTAATACTTATGTTCATCATTTAAATTTATGTTTTCTAATGTGAAAACCCAACAAATACAACTAGAATTACATATTTACATGGCATACAAATTATTATTAGGATATTATAAACAATCGTGATTAAGAAGTCATTCAAAGGTAAAATGATCTCTTAATGATTTCAATAAGAGGTAAACAAATATGTCGTAAGTCCTACTTCAGACAGAAAACACAATACACACATATAAATACACGACAATAACAACAAAAAAAATAAAAGCAAAGAATTACTTGGTGGGACCAAGAATGACGTGTTCACAGTCGCACTAACAATTTTCTTTTATTAAGTTCATATTAGGTTTCAATTACATAGAAATCTTATATTTACAGAAAACAACTGCCAAATAAAGAAGCTCTTAATGGACTTGACCTTTACCGAATCCCAATTAAATTTTCTCCTTGACCCTACAAGCGACGACTTCCTCTTGACCAATGTCCGCTATTTCAGGAGCGGGACCCATGCTAAGATTTCGTAGCGGTCAAATAGTCTTCTATTTTAGCGTAGGATAAAAGGTATAAATATTATTATTTTTGAAAAATAAATAAATTGGATTAACGTGGTGTAGGTACATACACTCCGCAATATATGTGGCTCATGGAAGAACTACCGAAAGTTAATAGAAGCGAAACTCCATGGTTGATTGTTCTTATGCATTCTCCTTGGTATAATAGCAACACGTATCATTACATGGAAGGCGAGACCATGCGAGTTATGTTCGAGTCGTGGTTTGTTCGGTACAAGGTTGATGTTGTGTTTGCCGGCCATGTCCATGCTTATGAACGCTCGGTAAGTTGGGTATTATCTAAGAATGAACTAATATTAGGCCGGATGGTTGATGTTTCCACAACTCAATCGATCTCATTAGTTATACCATTATTCTATAGAAAGATCAAGCACGATCGATATTCTGAAAATGGTTAATGTTATAAATAACAAAGTACTTCCACAATAATTTTGATTTATGTATGGTACATACATACTCTGTACCGGTCGTTAAATCTCAAAAAACAGTTCCACACTATTCATTAAACATTACAATAATACCTCATCCAAATTAATCAAATTTTGTGGAAAACTTTTTTCATCCCGGTTATTAGAACCATGATTTTGAGAACATGTTCATTAAATTTTTTAAAATTCGGTGCTTAAAAAAGCAATTTACATAAAACAGAACAAATGCAAAAGTATATTCCTATTTTATCAATTACAACCTTTCTTAAAAATGGGCTGTGTTTGATGCCTCTTATCAGGCCTCTTATCACCATCCACATCTCATTCGGTAAGAGATTTATCAATCAGAGCGTTTGATATAGATTCTTGATAAGGGGTTTAATTCTCTTACCGTCCTCGGATTACATCAGATCCATAAATGTCTCTTCTCATCCTCTTAACAAAAAAAATTGGTCCTTTCTCGTGCCCTCCTCCTTCTCTTTTCAACCCCACCACTTCAGTCTAACGAGGCGACAACCATCTCACCGCCATTGACCATAGTCCTCCTCTCTCGAACCCTTCATTGTTGCTTTATCACAACACCCACAACGGCCAGCCACGACGAATGACCACAACGCCGGTGATGTTAACGAAAATGAAATTCCCGATATAAAAAAAGAAGAGAAAAATAGGAGGTGGCGTTAGTGAATGGTGGTGGTCATCGTCGATTGAAACAGAGAAGAGAAAATGTGAGTGTTGTCAGTCGAGAAAGGTAGGTCGCAGAAGCGGTGGTCGGAGCGATCGTCAAAGAAAACGGGAATGGCGGTGGAGTGTTCTGGGAAGGTGAAGAATTGAGGGAGGAGAGAGAGAGGGGCAATTTTGGTTGTGGGTTATATTTTAGGGTTTTAAAAAGTAGAGGATATGATTTTGGTTTTTATTTATTCCCTTAATTTATTTATATTTCATTTTTTTAAATAAAATAATAATAGAAACCACGTGGAGTCGTGGATTGCTGATAGATAGCATCCATGATGGCATATATACAACCCTATGCAACCATCCTACATTTTTGCTATATTTCTTACTTATATTATATTGTAATAATAATTTTTAGACTAAATAAAAAATTATTAAAATATAGGGTTTAAATATAAGATAACACAAAAATAATGGTGTATTATAAAACAATATATAAATAATTTACGTGAACAAATT
Source organism: Centrapalus pauciflorus (assembly GCA_020465985.1). Classification (NCBI taxonomy): domain Eukaryota; kingdom Viridiplantae; phylum Streptophyta; class Magnoliopsida; order Asterales; family Asteraceae; genus Centrapalus; species Centrapalus pauciflorus. The sequence continues at coordinate 133,879 of JAANYP010003705.1, read as the reverse complement.
TCGGACAGATTAATGTAGACTGAAAGTTGATATCAGTCAATTGTAAGAACTAATAGTTGATATTATCAGTTGATTGTTGGTATTCTTTTGTTTGAATAATTACTGCATATTCGATAGTTATGATTATTAATTGATTGGTATGAGTTATTTGTTTGCTTCGAAATATGTGTGGTAGTTGAAATTTTGGTTAATAAAATAGAAAAGTCACATATATTTATAAATCATAAAATTTTTATTAATTTCAAAAATAAAGTCAAGAAAACATATATGATTAGACATTTATAAATTTAAAAATCAAACAATCTTATTGCAACCTCTTATCAATTATTGAGACGTCTCTTATCAATAAGAAATGGTAATAAGCAATAAGACAATTACCTCTTCACGAATCAAACACACCCGAAGTATATCCAAAATTTTGGAGTAGGGGCAATGTTGAAATTTCTCACCTTTCCTTGTTACTTTTGTTCCACAGGAACGGATATCCAACATTGCATATAACATTGTAAATGGGGAATGCACTACTGTCCATGACCAAAATGCCCCTGTGTACATCACCATTGGAGATGGAGGAAACATTGAAGGCTTAGCAACCTAGTAAGACCAAATTGATTTTTTTTTTTCTTTTACTCTTGTGACATTATTTGTTTCAATTTATTTTTTCTATTTTCATACCCCCTTTTTATTTATAAGAAAATATAAGTAAAAAATAATTATAGAATCTAACACGATTTCGTATGTGTAGCATGACGGAACCACAACCAAAATATTCGGCATTTAGGGAAGCAAGTTTTGGTCACGCAACAATGGAGATTAGAAACCGAACACATGCCTATTACAATTGGCACCGGAATGTTGATGGGTATGCCGTCAAAGCCGATTCCATGATGTTCTACAACAGATTTTGGTATCCCATGAATGAATCTATTATCCAAACTTAATCAAACCTAATAATAGGAATAGTCTAGTTCTATGAATAATTACAAAGCAATGTAATTTTGATTTACTACTTCAAATAAATCACATATTTTTTGTATTCTTTGTTCCATTATAAATCAAAAGGCAAATTGTGTAGAATGCAAAACAACTTTGTCATTGTTGATTTAAAAACAAACTTTGATATGGACATGAGAAATTCACGAATTATGTATATAACTTATGTTTTTAGTTAATTAAATGGATTACTGAAATACCGGAAAGGTGAACATCAAAGGTTGCATAAACATTTAGTCCAAAGTTAGGTTGCAAGTATATAACAGTTAAATTTGATGCTAGAGAGTTAAGAGTGTTTAGTGGTTTATCTTTTAGGTGCTCGATTGTACTTAAAACATCATGATTATTTTAAAAATTTTTTGGAGTTTTCGTGAATGATTTATACAATTATGTAGCCTAAAATTGATATGTAAATGTTGTTGGAAATTTGAATGAAAAATGTATTTTCCATGGTTTTGAACAATATTCAATATGGGTTTGTATTCTCCTTGAAGAGAGTTTCGCAACAATATAAATAACTTCCAAAACAAAGCTAAGATGAATGATATATCAATACTCAAAAATTGGTGTTTGATGTGAAAAAATACAAGTCGAAAGAACTTGTCCCTCGTAGGAAAAATGATCAAATCATGTTGTTTATATGGAGAAACCTTAATAAGCGTTTAAAGCTTGTTTATAGGTTTTACTCCAAGACTTATCCACATACAAGAGGAGGCGCAAATCATAGATTCAAACAGTAGAAAATCATTGAGCTTGTGTATGTCTGCAGCTCTGAATATTCAGGCCTCATATCGTGTGTGTCTGCAGCTCTGAAAATCCGAGCTCATACTTTGTGTAATCTTTTTGGGCTGGATAGCAAGTATGAAACCTATTCTTGTCAACAAAAGCTGAAACATGTTCTTGTGCTTTTGTTTAATTGTTAATAAAGACCGATACTTGTTTTTGTGAACCAAAGCTTTTATTTAATTGTTAATAAAGACTGATCTCTTATTACAATTAAATAGGATTAAGAAAAGAAATGGAGTTGCAAACACCAAGACTCGTCATCTAGAATCATAGAAATACATACACACCTTAAGGATGATTTTTCCCGATCGAAGAACTCCGTTGAATTTTCAGGCAAGTTGGTCTAAACTTCGGTTGTACATATTGCTTAGGTTGCTGTACTCTGAGAAACAAACTCGAATATGTTTTAAGAGAATCATGTCAACCACGAGCATCAACTTCTTCTTTTCGTATTGTAATTTAATTTCAGTTTGTTATTTTAATTTTTGTTTTTTGTAATTTAAAATTATGTTATTTATTTTTGTATTGTAACTTAAATTAAAAAATTGTTATTATAGTTTAACTCTTATATATTATAATTGGTATTTAACACTTTATTATTACAAATGTAACATCCTAACAATTTAATATGTTTGTAATTTGGGATTAGTTAGATTGATCATGTGGTTGGTGTAATCAAATGGGATTATTAAATGAAATTTTAATTTATTTGGAATTTTAATATTATCCAAGGTATGCTAATTTGAGTTTTGGTGGGTTTGTGTGCAGTGTCATCAACACAGTGAGTGTGGCATTGGTTTTGGCCTAAATTCATGTATAAAACACCAAATTGATGTTCAATATCTGTTGCATTATCTTATTTAAGACAAGTCTAAAATTGTTAAGTATTTACAATTAAGTTAAGGATGAATTTTAGGGTTAGGTATCGGTATATGTTCAATATCTGTTGCATTATTCTTACCCTAGACAACAAGTCTCTGTGTTGGCCACTTCAAAAATTGAAGACTCGGTATATGAAGGACCTCGAGACTTGGAGTCTAGGGTTAGGTATCGGATGAGTTCGGTTTGGAAAAATATAAAGGAAACAAACCCCAAGATGGAGTTTCGGGCTTGCCAAGGAAAAGCAAAAGGGTAGGACCTCAAGACTTAGAGTATCGGGTTTGAGAAGGAAATCCAATTATAGATCGGATCCTGTCGTTAAGAAAGAATTTTAGATTATTACCATAACCAAATAGAAGAAATAGAACAATTGTATTGTGATAGACTCAGTCGCAAATAACCCAACACACTATATAGATAGGGTAAGTGGGATCGAATCCACAGGGAAAGTCAGGTTGTTAATTTAGCTTTCGAGACTGTTTGAATTGAATTTGTAACCATTTGCTTTGCATTAATAAAATATTATTAATTGCTACTATTGCGTTTTGACACGAAGGAATTGAATTTCAGAGTTTCACTTAAGGAGAACAGGTGTTTGTTCTCTTGTTGTACATATTATGGCAATTCGAGATATTCAAGATCCAGTTTTCATGTGAATGAATTAAACTCCACAACCAATGTTTTTAAGACAATATATACTGCTCAATTAATTGTCTTCATCTCTTATACTAAGTTAGAACAACTAATGATATCAATATAAACTGTTTCATACAACACCCCTTGTTTAATCAAATTCATTCATTCAAATGCATGTTCCACAACCCCTTAATTCCAAATGGAAACTGAAAATAACATAACATTCTTTCATACCATAATATGCAAACTTAAGAACAAACACCAAAATGTGTTTAGCCCAACATAGTCTGGACTTGTGACATAATGAAATACATATTAACTACCAACAAGTGTGTAAAACATAAGGAATTGGCTGCTTAAATGCTTGATCGATGATCCCCTTTGTTGTTTTCTCCTTGTGATCGTCTCCCAAAACTCTCAACCCTAGGTAAAAACTTGTTATCCTCTTCCAGTAACCAACCCCTTCAAAAGCAACTCCTCTGCGGAGAACTGGCGCACTGGCGTCGACCCCAGCGTCGCAAACGCTGACCAGAACGCCGAGATCATGTATCAGGCGTTGAGCTTACGCCCAACATCTGGAATTATGCATTTTTCATCTTTCCTTGGCGTCTGGAACGCTATCTTGGACGCCTAAGCATTTTAAACTTCTCAAACTATCGGTTTCCCTCTTTTTCCACTAATCACCTACAACATAAATAAATTACATTAGCAGTACCAATTTTCTTGCATTTAACTTATGAAAACACATTAAAAAAACAGACAAAAACAGAAGTACATAATATCACTGATCATATTATACTAGAGGCCTTGTCAATCACAAGCGGCTACATAAGTCGATTAAATGTTTCGATCGATGTTTCTAAATTCTAGTAGCAATATGGATTGTCATTACATATTTATGATGATACAGGATCTTTTCATTCTGAAAACATTTTTTTTATGTTTTTCTAACATGAAGTTGATAAAATTAGATTTACAAAACCGAATAAAAGAAAACCTCAAATCGATCCCAATATCAAAAGCAAATCATAAACGGATCCTAATAGACGAAATTCTACCAAAATATACTTAGGTTTGACAAATTGATGCAATAACAAAAATGAATTAGGAAACACAGTAACAAAACGATGAAAAAAAAATCAAGACCTGTTGTGGTGCATTATAACCAGGAGGCTCACGAAACACATCACTATCAAGAGGCATATCGATTGTGTTCTCATTTTTTCGTACAAAACCACTTGTTAATTCCCCATCAACCATTAAACATAATTCCAACTACAAGGAGTCGAGAACAAAGGCCATAACAGTGCCCTAGCAGACACCCATATGAATTATGATCTAACACAACCTTTGATTCCTCTTAGCTTAACTTGACCAATAACAATAATATATACCAAAACCACTTAAAATGAAAATCTAACCGATTTCTTGCTTTTCAATGTATCAACATCACAAAAAATGAGGGTAATTGATCACTACGAGTAATGAGCAAAGAACACATTAAAAAATTCTCCTTTGCAAATCGTAGAATGCCCAAAGGCCAAATCCAATCGAATCACTAGTGATCACTTACCCTCATTTTGTTAAAAATGTAGAAATCATATATATGTAAGGATTTGGTCTTTTAATATATGAGAATATTTTGTCTTTCAGGATAACTGAAAACTAAACTAATCTAAGCGGTTAACTATAAAATAAATGGTCTATTATGAATTTATGATAAGTACTCAAGTTAATTTTCTATTTTTTTTTTCAGAAAAGTCCTAATATTTTGTCACTTCATGTTATTTTTTTCAGAAAAGTCCTCAAGTTAATTTTTTATATTTGGTTTGGTGAAAATTGACTATTATGACTCGGTTTTTCAGTTTTTAAAAACTCGGTTTACCAGTTAAAACCAAACTCTAATAGTCAAAATTCACATAACCAGAGTAAAATAACTTTTGAAACTTTTTTTAAAAAAATGAATGGAAAAACAAAAACACAAAATGTAAAAACGTAATAGTAAACCTTTTGAAAAAAAAAAAAAATACTCTTTGATAACATATAACAAAACGAAAATAGCCCTTGTAGAATTAGATCATGTTTTCCCTCCCAAAAAATAGGAGGCACCGATAACCGGTCAGGTTGTCTAGCTAGTTCGTCATCGACCTCAATTCTCATGATCACAGGCTCACAAACAGAGCATCCTCATTCTGAAATCATCGATTCGACTGGATTTGACAGATCGTAGAGGAATTATTATAATACGTTCTTCGCACATTCCTCGTAGTGATCACTTACCCTCTTATCCGTGATGATGAAACATTGAGAAGGAAGAAATCCAATCGTTTTCATATAATTAGGGTTTGGTATTGTTCTTGGGTAGGTTATTCTAAGAGGAACCAAACGGTGCGTTAGATCAGATGGATGTCCGCTGGTGCACTGTTATGGTCTCTGTTGTCGGGTTCTTGTTGCTGGAATTAGGTTTAATGGTTAATGGAGGATTAACAAGTGGTTTTGTACGAAAAAATGAGAAGACAATCGATATGCCTCTTGATAGTGATGTGTTTCGTGAGCCTCCTGGTTATAATGCACCACAGCAGGTCTTGATTTTTTCTGTCCGTTTTGTTACTACTATTTTATTTTCCATTTCTGCATTAATCTATTAACAATTGAATAATTTTTTTATTGAATTTCATCAATTAGGATGCATCTGCGATATGCTTTTAATGTTGGGATAGATTTGAGGTATTGTTTGAATTTGAGAATCCCATTTGCAACTAGATTTGACCTTGGGATAAACTTGATGATGGTTTTTGTTTGAATTAAAATTTAAGAAACACTCATTTGCAGTTTGGTTTCCCACTGAGATAATATTGATGTGTTTTATTTAATATTAAAACCCAATTGTCCACTTCATTGGCATTATACTATAAACCAAGTTGCATTATGCTTTCATTTTGGGAAATTTTAATGGGTTTTTGTTCAACTTAAGAACCCCAAATTGCATTTCGCTTTCATTTTGAGATAAATTGATGGTTTTGTTTAAGAAGCCTGTAGGTATTGTGATACGTGATTAGCAAGTAGTCTATGTGCAGGGAGTTTTATATGCAGTTAAGTAGTAGTTAGAAGAATATTAGTATAATAAGTTAGTTAACAATCAGTTAACTAACAAAGTCCAGTAACAGAATCCAGTAGCATTAGTTGGAGTTTCATACCTGTATATATAGTTGCATAGATTGTAATTCAGATTAATTCATTCAAATTCAATACATGATTCTTACTCTCAAACATAACAAGTGGTATCAGAGCCACGGCGGAGAAAAATGAAGGGCACGGCGGAGTTACGGCGGAGATCTCATGAATTGTCCCGGTCGTTAAAGGAGAAATCAAGGCGATTTCAAAAGCACGAGTGCAGAAGAAGCTGGGCTTATCTGAATTGATTGGAGAGAATAAGAAAGATGGTGTCGTCTAGATTCGATCTTGAGAAGTTCGACGGCAAGAAAGATTTCAGTTTATGGAGACTGAAGATGAGGGCCCTTTTGGTCCATCAGGGGTTAGTCGATGCTTTGGGAGGAGAAGCTAATCTACCTGCAACTCTGGATGATAAATAGAAGAAAGAAGTAATGGAGAAAGCACACAGTGCTATCATCCTGTCTTTGGGTGATCGTGTGTTACGAGAGGTATCAAAGGAAGCCACTGCTGAGGGGGTGTGGCAGAAGTTAGAAGCCATGTACATGACTAAGTCCTTAGCCAACAGGTTATACCTCAAGAAACGTTTATATACATTCTAGATGGGAGCAGGAGAAACCGTAGAAGATCACGTAGACGAATTCAACAAGCTAGTGTTGGATTTAGAGAACATCGAAGTGAATCTGAATGAAGACGATAGGGCCATTATCTTCTTGACCTCACTACCAACACCCTATGAACAGTTCGTAGACACCCTGATGAATGGCAGGGAGAGTCTCACCATGGAAGAAGTGCTAGCAGCTCTAAATTCAAAGGAACTTAAAAAGAAAACAGACCCCAAAGTGTGTCTGAGGGGCTATACGTAAGGGGAAGATCAGACAAGAGAGAATTCAAGAAGAAGGGCAGTACAAAATTTGGTGCAAGATCAAAATCAAAAGGAAGAAAGAAATGTTTTGCATGTCTGTCTGGAAATCACCTCATTAAAGATTGCCCCAACAAGTGGAAACGGAGAGAAGATACTCAAGCAAGGAGTCAAAATGTTCAAGCCAATGATCAGTGTGCTGAAGGCTATGAGAGCTCAGAAGTTTTGATGGTTAGTTCTCACCCACTTATAGATGAATGGATCTTAGATTCTGGTTGTTCCCATCACGTGACCCCCAATAAACACTTATTGAGTGATTTTAAACAAATACATATGAGCCCAGTCATGCTGGGAGATGATAGTCCGTGCAACGTGGAGGGTGTGGGCAATATTTGTTTAAAGTTAAAGGATGGATCTGTGTTTTTACTGACAAAAGTGAGATATATCCCCAAACTGAAAAGGAACCTGATATCTTTGGGGTGCCTAGAGCAAGATGGATTAAAAGTAAAGTTGGGTAGTGGGAAAATTAAGATTACTAATGGGGTTCGAGTGGTGATGCAAGGCTCAAGACAGATGAACAACATATATGTTCTTGACAGTGATTGTCAAGCCAATAATGCAGGGAGCAGCAGTGAAGACCAAGCAAAGGTGGTAAGTCAATGGCACCAGAGACTAGGCCATATGAGCTTGAGGGGCATGCAAGAGTTGACCAAGATTAATGCCTTTGGGGGGCTAAAAATAACAGACATGGATTTCTGTGAGCACTGTGTGATGGCTAAGTCACATAAAGTAAAATTCAACTCTGGAGCGCACAAAACTAAAAGGGTCTCAGAATATGTTCATGCAGATTTATGGGAGCCTGCTAGGACTCAGACCATGGGAGGTGCAAGGTATTTTTTTGTCTCTAATAGATGATTACTCGAGGCGTGTGTGGGTTTATCTGTTGAAAACAAAAGATGAGGCATTAGAAGTTGCTGGTTGAAACTCAGACTGAAAACAAGGCAAAGAAACTACGAACTGATAATGGATTGGAGTTCTGTAGCAACAGATTTAATTAGTTTTGCCAAGATCATGGAATTGCTAGGCATCTAACAGTCCTTGGTAACCCACAGCAGAATGGTTTGGTAGAAAGAATGAATAGGACACTCTTGAATAAGGTAAGAGCCATGCTGAGTCAGTCAGGTATGCCAAAACAGTTCTGGGAAGAAGCTGTCAATACAGTTGCGTATTTGGTGAATAGGAGTCCATCAACTGCATTAGAAAACAAAACACCAATGTATATGTGGACAGGAGAGGATTCAGACTACAACCAACTGAAAATATTTGGCAGTGTAGCCTATGCTCACATGAAACAAGACAAAGTTGAACCCAGGGCCATCAAGTGTGTAATGCTTGGATACCCCCAAGGAGTCAAAGGTTATAGACTATGGAGAGTTGATGGTGGAAGTCCCAGACTTGTAATCAGTAGAGATGTCACCTTTAATGAAAGCAAGATGTATAAAGATGTGATTGGCAACGATAAAGGTTCTAGTGATCATATTGAGGTGGAGTTAGTAGAGATGAGCATGCCTACTGAAATTACATTAGTGAACAGAAGGCAAGAGGAAGAACTGTCAACTCAACAGGAGTTAACAGATTATCAGCTTGCAAGAGATGGGCAGAGGAGATTGGTAGTCCCACCAGCAAGGTACAAGGTACAGAGATCAAGAAGACATCAATGCATTTGCAGTTGCAGAGTTTGAAGACAATATAGAACCATTGAACTACAAGGAAGCTGTCAGCTCAAAGCAGCATGACAAATGGCTTGGTGCAATGAAGGAGGAAATGGATTCTTTGTATAAGAATCAGACATGGGAGCTTGTTAGAAAACCCAAGGGTCACAGCATAATGGGGTGCAAGTGGCTATACAAGATTAAAGATGGGATACCATGGGTGTCCAGTCAAAGGTATAAGGCCAGATTAGTGGCAAAAGGGTTTACTCAGAAGCCTGGAATTGACTTCACAGAGATATTTCACCAGTGGTAAACATGCTTCTATAAGGATCCTATTGGCATTAACAACTAAGTACAATTATGAGCTGGAGCAGTTGGATGTCAAGACTGCATTTCTACATGGAGATTTGGATGAAAGTATTTACATGAAGCAGCCTAAAGGGTTTGTGGTAGCTGGCAAAGAAGATTATGTGTGTTTATTGAAGAAATTACTTTATGGGCTTAAACAGTCACCAAGGATGTGGTATAGGAAGTTTGATGATCATATGGTTACTCATGGGTTCACCAGGAGTTCTAATGACAGTTGTGTTTACTTCAAAGAGTACAGGAAAGGAAGATACATATATTTGTTATTATATGTTGATGACATGCTGCTGGCCTGTGATGATAAGGCAGAAATACAGACCACAAAGAAGCTGCTGAGTTCCAAATTCGACATGAAAGAGTTAGGAGAAGCAAAGAAGATGCTGGGTATGGAAATATACAGAGACAAAGACAAAAGAAGATTGGTGTTGTCACAGAAGGGGTATATTAGAAAAGTGCTTTCAAAGTTTAGTATGGAAAGTGCAAAGGCAGTCAGTATACATTGGGAAACCAATTTAAGTTGTCTTTAAGGGACTGTCCACAAAGTAATGATGCTTAAGCAGAAATGGAAGGTGTGCCTTATGCCCAAGCTGTTGGGAGTTTGATATACTTAATGGTTTGTACAAGTCCTGATTTAGCCTATGCAGCAAGTGTCGTGAGTAGGTACCTTGCAAATCCTGGAAAAGAACATTGGAAGGCAGTCAAATGGATTTTAAGGTATCTACAAGGGTCTCAAGATGTTGGGTTGCTGTATAGGAAAGGAGGATAATGCTCATATAATTCAAGGGTACTCAGATTCTGATTTTGCAAAGGATCAGGATAAGTTTAGATCTATCAGTGGGTATGTGTTCAAGGTAGAGGGGTGTACAATCAGTTGGAAGTCATCTTTGCAGCATATAGTAGCTCTTTCATCAACGGATGCAGAATATGTGGCATTAACAGAGGCAGTTAAAGAGGCTATGTGGTTAAAGGGCTGTTTAAAAGAGCTGGGAGTGCCTAGTGAAGATACAGTTGTGTATTGTGATAATCAAAGTGCTTTACACTTATCTAAAAATCCAATGCATCATGAGAGGTCCAGACATATCAATGTAAAGTTGCATTTCATAAGAGAGGTAGTCAGTAATAAGGAAGTGAAGGTGGAGAAGGTTCATACTGACCTGAATGCGGCTGATATGTTTACCAAGTCATTGACAGGAATCAAGTTACAGTGGTGTTTGAGGGTGCTGCATGTATCAGAATACTTGTAATCAAGGTGGAGATTAATTGTAGGTATTGTGATACGTGATTAGCAAGTAGTCTATGTGCAGGGAGTTTTATATGCAGTTAAGTAGTAGTTAGAAGAATACTAGTATAATAAGTTAGTTAACAATCAGTTAACTAACAAAGTCCAGTAACAGAATCCAGTAGCATTAGTTGGAGTTTCATACCTGTATATATAGTTGCACAGATTGTAATTCAGATTCATTCATTCAAATTCAATACATGATTCTTACTCTCAAACATAACAAAGCCCACTTACATTATGCTTTTATATTGGCATAATTTTGATTAGTTTTGTTTAACTTAAGAACCCTACGTAATATACAATTGATTGGCCTATACTAATATAAGAACCATTGGTTGCCTTTTGAGGTCTCTTTTTTTCCTAAATTAACTTAATAAAACTGAATGCTCTTTTTTGAATTTAAGGTTCATATAACCCAAGGTGATCATGTGGGGAAGGCGGTAATTGTTTCTTGGGTGACGATGGAGGAACCAGGTTCGAACACTGTAGTTTATTGGATCGAAAACGACAAAAGAAAGAATACAGCCAATGGCATTGTTACTACCTACACATTCTATGATTATTCTTCAGGATTCATCCATCATTGCAATCTTACTGATTTGGAGGTACGTATTTTGATTGGTAGCTTAGAAATTTCCTCTAACCCATCAATTAATCGAGTTCTGGAGCGAACCCACATGATCTGCACACTGAATTCTCTTTATAAAGTTTTGTAGTTTAAAATAAATAAAGGTCAAATGCGAATAATAGTAACATACTTCGGTCAATTCCCTTTACAGCGATGTACTTTATACAAAATTAATAGTAACGCACATTAATTTTTGTCAGTTGGAGCATTTTTTGTTTATTTCTGCTTAAGGCAAAGCAATTACAATTCGTTTGACCATCAAATTGTGATAGATAACAAATAATGTGTAGGAATTGTAAATCAATTGACTAAAATTTTAATTATGTTCTTATATTGTGTAGAATGATGAAAGTACATTACCTAAAATGAGAATTGGCCAAGAGTATGCTGTTTTTGCATGCATTTAGCCTGAAAGGATGGAAAACATAAAGTTATAATTTTAGTACATTCTGATCAAAAATTTTGGATTCTCTATTGTTCAAGTTCTTTTCACTTTGTTCTGTTTGGGATCTTTACCCATAATTAGATAAAAGTTATGGCTTGGAATCCTATTGAATGATTCTTTTATACCTGGCAGTACGACACAAAATATTACTATGAGGTTGGGATTGGACATTCATCGCGAAATTTCTGGTTCACAACTCCTCCTGAAGTTGGACCGGATGTTCCTTATACTTTTGGTCTTATTGGTATTGTGTTTTTACAGACTTTGCATAACAAGAATACACTAATGTGGCGTTTGGTTCACGGAATGGAATTCGAAGGAGTTGGAATTTAAATTTACGTTATTAATATGGTTGATGGTGAAGGTAGAAGATGATTTTTAGTATTGGTTAGAGATGTAGTTTGGAATCTCATTCATGTATATGTTGGAATTTAATTCATGTATGAGTTGGGAGGAATGTCAAATTCCTATAAACAAGTAAATTTGATGGAAAATACATAAATTTAACCATTTACATTAGTTATAAAAAAATTCTAAACAAGCATTAAATTCCAATTCCATCGAATTCCATTACACAAACCAAACGCCACATAATATAATTTTGGGATGATTTGGAGTGAACTATGTGTGGCCTTGACAACATTTTACATGTTAAATAACAGGAGATCTTGGCCAAAGTTTTGATTCAAACGCCACACTTACTCATTACGAAATGAATCCCACGAAGGGGAAAACGGTGTTGTTTATGGGAGACATTTCATATGCTGATAACTATCCTTACCACGATAACAAGAGATGGGATTCATGGGGAAGATTTGCTGAGCGAAGTACAGCATATCAACCTTGGATATGGACTGCTGGAAATCATGAACTTGATTTTGCACCTGAACTCGTAAGCTTCTTTTGACTTGCTTCTTTTACTTAATATTGGATGTCTCCTTTTTGTCAATATTGATTGTTATGAACTCAAAACCTTCATATTGTTTTTTTATCATATTCTACAGATGTAATATATATCTCGCATAATTCAAGATTTCGACATCATTTTTTGAAGTTGAAAATGATTCCATCGAATTTAAAAGATCAAACTCTAACTTTGTTTCAACTAAGGGGGTGTTTGGATGTGCATTTTAAGAGTGATCATGTGATTTCGTATCATATAATCCACTGTAACTAAAAGGGATGTCCGAGATAGTATTTGGATGGGCTTATAATTTTGAACCTGTAATAATCATATTAACTTTTTTGAGTGTTTGAGAAATTCAGATTATTTTAGTAACTAATGAATAAAGTGACTAAAAAGGACATTTGTGATTTGTGTCAAAAACAGGAGTGGTGTCTTGTGGAATCATAAATAGAATCTTAATTGGATAAAAAGGTATTTTTATTTACCATTTCATAATCAGTTTTTTATTTGTGGGTATGAAATTGATGATAAAAAAAACTATTTATTTGACCCTTAAATAATCAGATAATCTGAAGTAGAAATGAGATAATCAGTTCCAAATGCACATCCGAACACCCCTGTAAAGGAGAAAATCATTTCACTGGTTTTGTGATTCGAGTTTTTGTAATTTTGTTGCAGGGAGAGACTGAACCTTTTAAGCCTTATACTCACAGGTATCCAGTCCCCTTTGAGGCATCACAAAGTACTTCTCCTTTTTGGTACTCAATCAAGAGAGCTTCGGCATACATCATCGTTTTGTCTTCATACTCTGCTTATGGTATTCAACTTTCAAATCTTCTTACGAACTTCTTGGTAATTATAGAATTTTTTGGGAGCCCAAATAGATTAAAGTTTAAATGCTCTGAATTTCATCAGGTAAATACACTCCTCAGCATGAATGGCTCGAGCATGAACTCTCCAAGGTTGACAGGAGTGAAACACCATGGTTGATTGTTATGATACATACACCATTGTATAATAGCTACATCTATCATTATATGGAAGGTGAATCTTTGAGAGTTCTGTTTGAACCTTGGTTTGTAAAGTACAAAGTTGATGTTGTCTTTTCTGGTCATGTCCATGCCTATGAACGCTCAGTAAGTCTTTTAACTTTAATCATTTTCCCTATATATTGCAAAAGAGAATTCGTCCCAAAAAGTTCCCTAATCATCTGGGGTGGCTTTTAGGGTGTGCGAAATGCTCGACCGCACAGGGCCCCCAATGACCAATAAAAATTTTCTGTATTTGACATGTATACATTGTGCATCGTTGCGTTAAAATGGAATTCATGTCAAATACAATTTGATTCGTATTATTTATTTTAATTTCTCACTAATCAGTTTTTTTTGTTATTCACGAACTTGACTTTACCTATTAAAATTGAGTCTCAAAATGGCCAATTTACTATTTAAAATACTTAAGGGACTATGTTGTAATCACAACACAGGGCCTCTAAAATCCATGAGACGACCCTGCTAATCATCTATCCACTAGGGTACCCATATGGTAATTCATTGAGCCATGCATATATGTAAGATTTTATAATTTTGTTGGCACAGGAGCGCATATCAAACATTGGTTATGACATCGTTAATGAGAAGTGTAGTCCTGTAAAAGATGAATCTGCTCCTGTATACATAACCATTGGGGATGGAGGAAACCTCGAGGGCTTAGCATTCAAGTAATTGCATCTGTTGTATTATGTTACAACTTACAATGGTATTTTCCACTTCTAAAGATAGCTAACTATAGACTTTTGTTTCCTTGATGACGATGTAGCATGACTGAGCCACAACCGATGTATTCGGCTTTCAGAGAAGCTAGTTACGGCCATGCCATTTTTGACATCAAGAACAGAACCCATGCATACCATAGTTGGCATAGGAACCAGGACGGGTATGCAGTGACAGCTGACTCGATGTGGTTTTACAACCGATATTGGTATCGTGATGATCAACATGCATCATCATGATGATATGTTTGGTTCATTTGTAGTAAAAAAAACATCTTATGCTGGACAAGAATTAGGATTAGTTGTTTGTTCAAGTCTGTAGTCTCGAATGTTTTTAAACGTTGAAAACTTTAGCATGACGAAGTTCTCATTTTATTTTCTTTTCGTTGCACAAGGGAAATTTATGTAGAGACGTCCGTTTGTGACAAAGACTTTTCATTGCAAAATGGTGCGTTTAGTTTATGAAAATTTTCAAAATTTTCATCTCACTTTTCAATGAAAATGAGAACTTGTTTACTTAACAACAATTTCATAAATTTTCATTTCACTTTTTAAAAATACCACTTTTCATATTCTCTCTTTTACTTTTCTAATACCTGCCATATATTTTCTATAATGCTCTATTTCTCTCTCTTACTTTTATATCACTTATCTTATTTTTCTTATTTTATAACACTCATCTTATTATTCTTAAAACTAAAACTTAATCATCTAAACAAGTTTTCACTTTTCATAGAAACCCTTGTTTTTTTTCTAAAAAACTATAACTTGAAAACTGAAATTGGAAAATAACTAGTTTTCGTTAACTAAAGGCAACCTTAATTTGAGATAATAGTTTTTTTTTAGTTAATGCTAATATTGCAAATTAGCATATCAAATAGGCCATGTAATTATCATCATTCTTCCATCCATGAACATTGTTTTGTACTATAAATTATCATTCTGGCATCTTTTCAAAGTAAAACATAAAGTCATAAACAATTAGTTAGTCGCTTTTTGGGCAGTTGGGCACCAAATTGATGGCTTGTGTAAAATTGTAACACAAAAGGTACAACAAAATGCAGACATTCACTCTTCTTTTGGTGAACAATCTTTTGTTTTTTCTTTTTCTTTTTTCTAAATATGAAAAGTTGTTTTCTATCCTCAATGCAAAATCAACACACCTCCTAATTAGTTGATTTTGATTTTTGTAAAGTGTTGATTAATTATGAATTTGATAAGGTTTATTAGTAGGTTAGAAGAATTGTTAAGTATTTACGATTAATTAAAATGCACCAATTTAAAATGTGCCTAAATACTAACATTTGAGAAACCCGAAATTAAGTTAGTATTCTTCCTACATTGTGCCTTACGAACAAATTTTCTAGATCAGTCACTATTGTACTGTGTCTGATAGACAAATCTATCAAGACTCTTGAGTCAAGTATGAGAAGTACTTAATTAATAATTTTTTATTGTTTAGTCTATTTTTATACTACTTATTTTATTAATTATTATTACTATTGTTTTTCTTGCTAACTAGTCTATTGTTAATACTTAATATTATTAAGTTAGGTTTATATTATTCCTTAAAATAAAAAAACTGTGAAAAATATGAAATTAAGTGAAACGTTTTGAATGATGATATATATGATACGTTGTTTTCAAAAGATGAAACTTGTAGAGAACTAAGTCGTAAAGTTTTTTATCTTAACGAAGTTTGTAATTTTTTTATTAAGATTGTTTTATATATTACCGGCGAGGCGGCGATCTAACTATGAGAAAAACTAAATAAAACATTCGTGAAGCACTTTTAAATTATGTCCTCATGAATGAAAATTCATGGATACAAGTTAAGTGTATAGTTGGTTGTTCAGTGAGTTATGTCATATTTGTTTACCTCTTATTAGAATCATTAAAAGGTCATTTTACCTTTGAATGGATTCTTAATGATTTCATTAAGAAGTAAACAAACAACCCGTTAATTTAGCTCTCATTTTATGGGCATACACACTTATCAGCTATGTGGATCGTGTTGAGGACTTGAGGTGTGTGGAACATCTTTTGGAATTGGCCGTACAAAGAAAAACGACATAACTACAAGGACCAATATGGTAATTTTTTAAAGTTATGGGTAAAACTGTAATTATACCGTCATTGAAGGTCGGTGAACGAAAATCGCACATGTATCGTTTGTCAACACCATTTTGAAAGTATAATGAAATCTCGATTTGTTTGCTCTCTGAAAAACTGATATACTTTGCGTTGTTTAACGAATTAGAAAGAGCAAGTTTTCAATAACCGATCTTAAAATCCACAATTCGTGTGTCGTTTTTTTATAGAAGAGTTGAATTTTGAAGTGTGATGAAGGTTTCTTCGGGAGTATCGTAGATATGGCGGATCAGACGATCGAGAAATGTTCGTCTGAAGTTGATGATCGTGAGAAAAAGCAGACGAGAAAGAAGGACATTACCGAGGATCCGGAAACCTTTAGCTGTATGCTTCAGCCCTGTCCCGCCGACTCCGATCCTAATTACATTGGAATCCGCCGCCTTCTTCTCTTTCGCAAGGCTCAGGCTGGCGTTGTTCGCCGGAAGGTACTCCTATTAGTCAGTAATTTTGGAAGAACGACCTCACCAGAGGATTTAAATAAGTATCGTTAGTTTGTCTTGCCAACAGAATTTCCAATTTGGTGAATACTTAGGTGAAACAGCAACTATGCTGCTTCCTTTTTTGATCAATGTATATAGCTTTTGGCGTCCGTTTTGTGTAGGAGTGGAGATGCAATTCGAAAGGCTACGTGGCTTATCGCAATTTCATCAACAGGCCAGATAATTGGTTAAATTCACAAATACCGAGTCGAGCTAGCACTCCTGGAACCAGGTACATGGACTTTTTACTTGCTTCTGCTTCCTTGTTTGGTTGTTACTTGGGATATATTTGATAACACCATGCACCGTAGCTTATTTATCCTCCAAAAGGAACTGGTAACGTGCATCAATGTACCTATTTCATGAGAAACATAATGTCGTTGGATCAGATGCAGTCAGTAACAACCGGTGTCATTGTTTGTTTGCTCACTAGTTTAACTATGGTTTGAAGATGTGCAAGTACATTATCATGAAATTGCAACGAATTTTGGTAGAGTTTATTTGAAATAATCTGACTACAGGTTGAGAGGTTTCACTTAGATTATCATGAATTTGCAATGATTTGTAGAATATTATTAAACTGTGGCTTCATAAAATACTTAAGTCTGGCTAATTTTCTGGTTCATCAGTGGCCGATGGATATCGTCTCCAAGTCAACTATCTATTGCTCTTGAGGCAGATAGCTGGGCTGCTATCAGGGTTTGTTTTACTCCTTTTTTCAGCCTAATTACTTAGTGGGTTGAGATGATAAGTCTTGATGTGCCTTGTATAATCTGGTTGATGTTTTTACAGGATCTACGTGAGAGTCAATCACTGAGTGGTACTGTTAGTTTTGGTGCAAATTCAAGTGACTTTGAACACCCACGTCGAAAGAATGAACCTGCGTATTCTTTTGTGGGAATGCATTGCATCTTTGATGAATGCAAATCCATGGGTAACTTTCGAGATATAATTGCTGTTCATTTTATATGTGATTTCCCGTTCATGGAGTGAACATTATAGTTTCATGTGCAGTTACTGTAATAAAGTTTGGGCATATGAGTTCTGATATACTTGCCTATGGAGCAACAGATGGATCATTAACGGTTTGCACTGTCTCTGAACCACCTTCGATCTTGAAGAAATTGACTGGACACTCCAAAGATGTCACAGGTTGGATCAACTGGTACTGGCTGTCTGGCTCTTTAGTCTTCCCTAATGTCTATTGATGCACTCCACAGTTACTTTTCTGAGTTTCTCACTTTCTCTACTGCCAAATTATCAAATATCCATATTATGTATTTGTGTTGATCATGTTCTTGATTATGATTATTTTTCCATGTCAATTCTCACTTCTGAAGTCTGCAACAATTTGGTACTATGACAACCTGCAATTTGGTTATTAATAAACACATGCTTTTGAAAGTTCTAGGTCAAACACTATTTTGATTATTAAATATTAAGTCAAGTTCCAACATCTCTTGTATAGAGCTACAGTTGGTTCCTGTTCATAAGAGAATCATGAACACCGAAAGGGAATGGCAATCCTCATTTACAGGGGATGAATTCATACAATGTTATCTTGTTGAAATTTATATATAGAAATTTAATATTGAACAAGATGTTATGTAAACAAAATGATTTTCTGGTGCAATAAGTTTGTGTTAGTTGGTGATCATTGTATCATAATGTTAATGAAGTTTAGAAATGCAGAAACTTCAGATGACAATATGAATTACGGAAGGGACAGGTTGTCTTTAGGATGTTTGTGTTGAGTAGTGGAGACTGATTGATACCGAAGGTTTATTGGCCTCTACGAAATCTAAGCATGGGTCCCTACGATATCTAAGCATTAGGCCCACTCCATTAAAGGATTTCATTATTTTTCGGTTGTGGTTTCTATAAATAATGATCCCTATGTAATTGTAACCCTAATCTGAATTAATAGAGACTCGTTAGTGCGGCTGTGGACATAGGTCATTTTTTAGACCGAACCATGTAATACTCTGTGTTCTTTTCTCTGCTTTCTGTTTGTCGTTGTTTGTGTGTGTGTGCCGTGTTTCCTTACAGTTTGGGCTCTAGAAAAGTACATGCTTTTGCTATTTTGGGACAGATGTATGTATGCTTACACATTCATTAATGCGTGAACATGTTTAGATCTTATGTGCGTGTATAATCTTTATGCATCCTTATGTAAAAAATATGATGCATTAATAAAGAGTCGTTTAATACTATATAATCTCCCTTTTCCAGATTTCGACTTCACACTGAAAAACCAGTATATTGCATCATCTTCACTGGATAAAACTGTGAGGGTATGGGATATTCCAAAGGGCCTTTGCATTCGAGTGATATATGGAGTTACCTCCCAGCATTGTATTCGATTCCATCCTGTAAGTGCACATCAACGGTTTACAACTTCAACAGTTTAACTTAAATACTGTTTATTGTATTTCTTTACTTTTTGGCTCCCTTCTGGACCTTCTCTTGGAACATGATAAACATGGCTGTCTTAAATAACAGACCCATTCAATTTGCAAAAATTTGAACTGCTTTATGCGTCATATTGTCTTTCTTTTCGCTTTGGGATTCTAATCTCTCTTTAGAAGTTAATTTTCCTATTGCATCATGTATATCTAAAATTGACATAATGACATCTGTCTATTACAGCTTTACCTCTACCCTATGTACCATTGGCATTGTTACAGGGACACTTCAGAAAGTGTTTATTGGTGTTCATCTTAGGAATATGGATAGCAGATATAATCAGCTCAACACATTTAAAGAAAGATACCATTGTACATACACTAATTTTCTTATTTGTAACTAATTGCAGGTGAATAATAACTTTCTTTCAGTCGGCAATGGACACAGAGAAGTCTCGGTAATTAATGCATATCTTTTACTGTCTTGGTTTTACAGGGAACTCTCTTTATGAAATTGCATGATACTATCCACGTTTTTAACTGACTGTATGTAGCAAAAATAGGATAGAACCACATATTTTTCATGTGTGTGTTGACACCCTCCATGGCTCCACCCATACTCCCGTAAATGGTGATGATATATTAATCAAGCACATGCTCTTAATTCACTCTGTTAAATCAGGGTTTGTACTTAATAAGACACTTCTCTAACATTACATAAACCAATTTTAGAACTGGGTACCTAAAACGCTTCACCTCCATTCAAGAAGAGATTCTTTTTAAACAAAAATGTGATTACTGATTAATTACCTAATAAGTTTGAAAAATGAAAGTCACTTGAAGTGAAATATTCATGAGAAGAATAATTAAACCAAAATATCTGGTCTCATCTCCCTTAGGCGTGAATAGTTTGTAAACCGCTTATATGTTTATTTGTTTTATTACTGCTGCCTAGCTTTTGAAGTTGATAATAACAAAGAGGCCCAAGATCTTTTTGGGCTTACAGTCTGGAGCATAATATGACTTCAGTTCTAGATGCATTTTCTAGAATACCCTCCAGACAGATACTGTCACGGAAAGAAAATACCATGTGGCCTCATAGATTTTGAGGTGACTGTTTTGTGTTCAGTCTCTTCATCTCATACGCTATATGTAATTCCATCTCAGGTATTCAATTTTAGTACAGGAAGATTAATAAGTAAGATAGTCGTCGACAGCGAGGTTACTGCCCTTGATTTTGACCATACTGGTCAATTCGTATTCTGTGGGGATGCACAGGTGAGCCTTTATAAAGTCATTTAGTCAACTTTATCGTGATAAATCTCATTAACGCCCAACCCCCGTCCCCCACAAAATCCTTGCTTTTGATTTTTCAGGGATCCATACATACAGTTAAAGTAAACCCTCATCAAGGTACATTGTCTCGGTCTCATCGCACTAAAAGTAGCAGCAAGCAAAAATCCGAATTCACTACAATCCAGTATAGAACATTTTCCCTGCTGACACAAGGTCCTGTGTTGCTTGCTCTTACTCGAGATGGAAGTTTGTCTTTCTTCAGGTATCTGTTTAAATTTAGATGGTAACATTAAAAAAAATCCAAATTGCAGATCAGAAATTGGTAAATTTTGGTCATTGCAGTGTTTCTCTGGAGCTACAAGGTTATCTGACTTTACGCTGCTCCCTCAAGTTGGCTCCACGACTTCACAGCATCCGTGCTTCTTTTTGTCCATTGCTTTCCCTTGATAAAGGAGAATATATAGGTGCTTATATCCATAACTCTCAATTCATTACACTGCATTAGACTTCCTTTTTAGCTCAAGTAAAATTGCATCATGCATTGCATTTGAGGTGAGTGGAAAATAGGCCTAAGTTGTATTTCGGTCTTCTTTTTACATTAGTTTGCTTGTAACACCCCAAGCACGAAGGAGCAAACCCGTCTATAAACCTCACAATCAACTTAAGACCATGACGGAAATCTAAGGTGGCATTCAACCCATCTACCTAAAAGAAGGGCCGATTTGTTATCTTTTATCTTTAATGGTCAAATTGTGATAACTAAAAATGTAATGGTCGAAAGTCGTCCAAAGTGTATTCAAATAGGTTCAACGTCGTAAATTACTTCATTATAAAATTAGATTTTTTATTTCAATAGATAGTTCTTGTAACTGATTTGACCTGCCCGTTTCCCACCTCTAACGGAAGTTATTAGTGTCTCACTGCCCTTACTCACAATTCATATCGTAATTAATGCGGGGCAGATGTCACACCACTTATGTATGCAACAACCAACTCTATGCTACTGAGGATTCCTTAATTATATCTTCTATGCTCCGTGTGTGTGTGTGTGTGTGCGCGCATGTTAGAGAGGAAGAGAGAGCATATATGTTGACTTCAAAACATGTATTGGTGATTTACTGATACCAGAGATTTATGTTGATTGTGAAGTTATTGGAAGTGAGGATGCAACTGTCTATTTCTATGACTTAACTCGTCCGAAGAATACGTGCGTGAACAAGCTTCAGGTTTCTTTCTCCTTTGTTACTTCCCCATCCCAAAGGAAAACTGTTGCTTCAAAATTTAGAAAATACTTCGTCCATCTCCTAAAAATGCTTCAATTTGCTTCAGGAAGATTCCTAATTAAAACGTACTTATCTGACAGTTTATCTTCAGTATGAATAAATTTATGGTAGTGTTCACAGGTGTCTTTCTTGGCCTTTATTGAGTGGTATTTTTAATACTTCACGAATAGCCAAACATTTTACTTAAAACGTTCCAACTCAAATTTGCAGTTTTTATGGGACAAAGGTTGCAAAGTTCTGCACATGATATAAAAACAAATGACTGAATAACTAATATCCATTAATCTTTTTAAGAAAAAGTTGATGTAGAACCATTAAATTTGCAAAAGAATCCTAGAGATGGTTTCTTCAGAGGAGATCTTATGTAATTGATCAATTTTGTTTTGTCCGTTACTACTTCAGGGACATGGATACCCGGTCATCGCAGTTGCATGGAATCATGGTGAGAACCTGCTGGCGTCCTCTGATTTTGGTGGCACTGTAATTGTATGGAAGAGAGAAAAATCAAAGCAAAAGAGGTAAACCCAGATAACCTCAATGTATGTCTTATTCCCTGTGAACTAAAGGAAGAAGCTTTGAGTAAATCTCATATAAGAGTTTCGTGCTGGTAGATAGTTTGCATAACGTAGAGATCACACCATATATATTGGCTTCCATTTTTATTAATCACGAGAAACTTACATAGTTCCTTTGGTTCTTTAACCCGAGCCTGTGTATCACCCCTGCCGTATCAAGCACTTGCTCCATCCTTAATGATCTGAACTTGAAAGTCTCTGGAGGTTGGTGATTGTTAAACTGTATAACTAAGCTTTGTTGCAGCCGCTTACCCATTTCCCCCTCCTCCCAACCAAGTCGCCACCAAACTTCATACTTGACTAAGTTCATTTTGCGATGGCTAACGAGTTCATGACTTTAAAGATCCTCGTTTCTGATCAAATGTTGGTTTGCTCTTCTTATCACCTGTAAATGTAAATTTAGTCGCTTTTAGATTCGAATTTGATAAAATCCTCAAGGTAGTGAAAGTGGATATTACCAATTACCACATGAGATTTATGTAACAAGCACTTATAAATCTTAAATGATACTCGAAGACATTTTTTTTTTTTAATATCTTGTCATGCTCTTAAATGTTTGCTAATTGCATTCATTCAAATTAAACGACCGATACAAGCAGTGGATAGTTAGTTGGGTATGCACATGTATTACTTATAAATCAGAACTTTAGAAGGAACAAAAATTGTAGTGTAGAATGTTGAGGTTGTTACTATGAAAGAAATTGCTTATGGTAGTGGTAATTCTAGTGATCGCTCTAGAATTGCCACTGAATGGGAATACCATATCTGCAAAGAGCCGAAGAGGCTGGTTGGGTCTTGTGAAGAGACTAAAAGGAAGCAAGTTTAATGTGAGTAGGATTGCAGCGGGCAGGACAACAGGACTCACTTTGTGGTAATTTTCGCTCAAAGCATCTAAACGGACGAAATAATCGTAACCACACAAAACTATTTTTGAATATGTATTTGAAGATTATTTAAAGAAAAAAAACATGTTTAGTATACTATTTTTGTTGTCAGCAGACTCAGCCCCGTTGTGATCACTATACAACACAACGCAATCTATGAGACAGAAATTTCCTCCATACAGCATATTCCTTAATTTGCAAGAAATG
Organism: Centrapalus pauciflorus; assembly: GCA_020465985.1. Classification (NCBI taxonomy): domain Eukaryota; kingdom Viridiplantae; phylum Streptophyta; class Magnoliopsida; order Asterales; family Asteraceae; genus Centrapalus; species Centrapalus pauciflorus. Next base: position 110,161 of record JAANYP010003705.1, on the reverse strand, counting down.
TTCGAAAACCAACAAACTTCTATCATCTATCCATTAAATACCTGAAAAAAAAAAAATTTTCAAAGTGTTTGAATCCCCAACATTATTTGTCTAGTTCTAAACTATATATTTTACCTCTTAATCCGGCTACTATCACGTAAATAAATATCTTCAAACTTCAATGGAGAATTAGTCCAAAAGACCACGTGCAAGAATTATTTAGAAGTAATACTAGACTATTATAAAATGTTTGGGTCGAAAAAAACAAAGGCTCAATGCCAGTATCATTAGAAAGTTCAAATACGCATCTGATTGTCTAATTAAAGACAACCCTTGGGTTTAATGTAATTAAAATGTTGTCTTTCAAAAAGAACATGTGACAATAAACAAAATTTGCAAACCCACCTTCCTTGCCATAATGATTTTATTACAAATTACAATTATACTTGCACCAAGTACAAGCCTCACAAAGCTCTACCAATTCCAAATCTCTTCAAGCAGTTTCTTCAGCTTCAACCTATATATACAACCCCTATACTCGAATTAACCAGCAACCGTCATTTAGCCTTAAAAATCATGGGTGTCTTGACATAAACCGATTAGCACCTTTCCCTGGTCCTTCCTGCAAGATTTTTCAAAACCTCAATTCAAGATTACCAAAAGTGATGGTGGGGCCGAAAGTATTGAGCAGATTAACTTTGTTGGATGTAAAATTATATATATGGAGAACTATCACCATTCATCACAACAGGATGCCTTAAATACTATGTATGCTCATTTGCTTAATTTGATATCACAATATCAGACAAGATTGAGAATGTGTCGTGCGATATCAAGTACAAGGGTTCACCTGACTGGCATCATCTCAAAGATGACCACAACTATCTACACTTGTGGTAATTTTGAGATGAAGGAAAAGAACTAAAAGGCGGGCAAAGAAAAGGTTTTAGGGCTTTACAAGGTTGTGGAAGCCTACAGAGTCTCATTTTAAAAGTTGCGTTGTAGCCATGTTTGGTACTTTTAAGAGTCCCAGTGATTTCGTTAAATGTATGTCATGCATTAGACGTCATGTCATCAAAAAAAACTTCACTTCAGATATTGCTACTTTAGTATAATGACGCTTGTATAATGCACAAGCAAGTTGTTAAGGATTAGGGAGCTCAATGGCTTACTACGAGTTGGTTGTGTAGACCAAGAAAGATTCGGTGTTGGTGTAGCTGGATGCTAATAGCTTTCCAGCATTGGTTGGCTGAGAAAATGCTAGCTGACAGTGTTCAAGGATCAAATCCGTGCAGAAACTTTTCCTGCAGTCATGTAACAATAGTTCAGAACTTTCAAGATTCATGAAACTTTTTTTCAAACAATAGTTCAGAACTTTCAAGATTCACGTAACTTTTTTTTTTCTAATCTTTCTTCCTTTTTTTCTTTTCTTGGGGAGGGGGGTCGGGGGGTTTGAAGCCTACCTTGTGGCTTCAAGTAAATGGGTGGCGACACGTTTTCTTCTGTTGGAGGGTGCCACCCATATTGCACGGACGCCACAAATAGCAGACACTGCATCTTTTTCACAAATGATGGCTCCAAGGAGGGTATCATCTGACCTCTGATTTTTATTGTGTTTTCTTACAATTTGTCTCTGGAAACTAACACCACCAAATTGGAGGGTGGTTGATGTCAACCTTTTGTTCTCCTTCCGGGTGGTGGTTACATTAGATTTCTCATTTGACTTTGAAACTAACCGATAAGCCTTATTTATCGGTTCTGCAACAAGACAGCCAGCAACCCTTTGGGAGGAAATAAATAGATAAACCTACAAGTAGGGGGAAAAAGGAAAAAGAAAAGGTCAATCTCTCTTCAATTTCGGTAAACAATATTTCAATGGTTTTGGTTTGTTCTTCGTTGATCAACGTTAGAAAAAAAAAAGAGTATGGATAACTTATACAGCTAATGTACTTGGTTTTGTGTTACAAACATCCATTCTAGCAGAGTGCAAAAATAGCACTACCCTCTACAAAAGAGACTTAATATAACTGTGTAATTTGCAACAAAAATAACAATATGGTCAACATATTAAAATTGCTTCTCGAAATTTTAAAAATATAGATAATGAAGGATTGCTAAAAAATTATAAACCAATTATGATGGATCAAAAACTAATTGATGCAAGAAAAAGCAACAGCATACCCCAAGGATATGGTAAGCATTATGTAGTTTGAAGCTTATTCATTGGTCACATGAAAAATGAAAGGTGATTTGTGAAATGTAACATTTATGAAGAGCAACAGTCAAACTACACAGATCAAAATAGCTACCTTGCAGTGTTCATGGAAAATCCATCCATCACCAAGCTCCATCTCCATCAACTTAATAACCTCCTGAACCTGCCATTAATTACAAGTTCACTTAGAAGAGTCCCTAACAAAATAACACACCCTCATTCCATTAATAAGCTAGCATTTGATAATTTAACAGAAGTCTAATTGTACCTTTTTAATATGTGCAGGAGGATCGTCATTCAGTACCAAAATAACACGCCCTCCTTCCAGTGAGTACATATCAATAACTCTTTCATTACGCCAACCCTTAAGTATGAAATTCATGAACAATGAATGAGTGAATGCTACATCCAAGAAGTTAACAACACTCAAAAGGCAAACGGGTGAAACATTTGTATCATTGCTCTCTCAAATCAAGTAAGGAGGATGGCTTATCACTTTTTCAATGACTATCACCTCACAAAATCAGGATCCACAACATGAATGTTAAATAACCAACATGACGTATACTGCAACGCATTATACATAAACATGTACCTTGAATCCAATACCATGAGTGTAGTTCTTGTGAAATTCTTTGTGGACCCTTGCATCTTCCTCATCTCCAGGAGCAAACTTGAATCCACAAGTTTTACAAGTGTGTAAGAGAAAATCAGATTGACCCAAATCCAGATGGAACTGTGCGTACTTTCTTTTCTTGTTTAAAACCTTTTTTGAATTCTCTACCACCAACTCTTCTCCTGAATCAAGCTTGTATGGATCATTTCCTGTGCATATACCGTCATCCCCCCTGCATGCCCAAAACCAATAAATATTACCTGTCTGTAACTTCTCAGAAGCAATATACTAATTACCACAATAGACAATGACTTAGAAACTATATCCATGACAAATTGATCCCGATAGTTATTTATCTGCAAGATGTTGCTAAATCAAATATCCTTTCATATAGTTCAATCTAGTTATCAATCTTCCCTACAGAAAGGGAAAAAAAAAAAAAAAAAAAAAGCCTGTTCGGTTATGGTGTTTAATTTTTTCTTACATACACAAGATCAAAATGTGAGCTTCTATTTCATAATTTTACACGCACTTCATGAAAAAGCATCATTCTCGATTAGCCTAATTTGTAATAACAAAATCGTAATGGTTCTTCAAATACTAATAAAGTTTAAGAAACTAACTAAAACTGAAAAAACTCCACAAACACATACATACTATTAAATAAGGCATATACCTATCTGTTTTTGGAGCTCTCCGCGTATATATGATAGGAATTTCTGGTTCTCTTGTGAAATCTTCTTCATCAGACTGATCCTCTATAACAGCAAGAGGTTGATCCAGGGTTTTGTTTCGTGTTGTAGACGAACAAGGTTTGAAGAATGAATTTATCGTGGCTTGCATTGATCTAGGGTTTTGTTTCGTGTTGCTACGAAAAAAACAGATCTGAATAAGTAATGAACAAGAAATGTAGAACTAAACAGTAAACCTTCAAGCAAACAACAAATTGAACAACATCTGAAACTCCTTCGATCTATCTAACAATATCTAGAATAAATCAAACAATCTAACAAAATTCAGCCCAAATCGATAAATCTCTCTAACCTCTGTTCCAAAGATGAAGAAACCCTTCGAAACGGTTGAATAAACCTTCAATCAAACAACATATTGAAGAAACCCTTCGATTTGGTGAAGCTTCTAGACGTCGATGCACCGATTTTGAAGAAACCTTCGACCTAGCCGATTGGAAACTTTGTTGCTACGAAGAATAGATAGAGCCGGTTGAAAAATTGCATATCTGTGTATTCATCTTTTGGCGCCGATGCCTTTTTCATTCTGACTTCTGAGTTCCATTTTTCGGTGGATTTTGTTTTCCCGCCGAAAGAAATATGACCCTAGCGAGGGAAAAGTAGAAAAGGAAAAAGAAATGATTGAAAATCAAATTTTAAAAATTAGAAATTAATTAAATAAAACCTAGGGGTTAATGAAACGTGCTCCTCGCTCGTTAAAACTTGAAAAAACTCGAGTTAAACAATCTTGGTTCGCAAGTCATGGCGAAGATTTGACTTATTTTTCTTATAGAATAATTGTTTGACTTTATTATTATACAAACACGTATATGCATATGTATACAGTAACTACTCGTAAAAATATGTTTTATCATTTTTTTCATAAAAAAGTTTTAATTAACATTACAAATATGATATATAAATTTCACGTATATTCACACATTCTAAGTACCTAAAATCATGCATCACATAAATATACGTTGACACACATGCAAAATTATGTGAGTGTACGTTCACATTATTTTTAAGGTTTAAGAGATGTAAATATATGTGAAATTTACATACCATCTTTATAAAATTACTAAAAATATGTTTATGAAAAAAATTAAAAAAAAAACTTTTTTAGGGGAGTATCTTCTGGTGCGCTGTATAATGAGTGATATTTTCTCCAATCCAATAAGATTAATAGATTAATAAAAGGGTTCGGTGGTATTTTCAACATTAATAGAAGGGTTCGGTAGTATTTTTTACATATTAATAAGATTCAAAGTTATTTTATGTTGTCACAATGTTCACAACGAATAAAGTGTTCACAAAAGATCTTTAGTGTGTGTTTGTGTGTGTGTATTAAAATTAGGAAAGCTTTTTGCTTTAACGCTATTTTTGTAACATGAGAAGACAGATTAACTTATTTGGTTTGTCAAACAATTTAAAGGGAGATTAGTTCACGGGATGGAATTTAAATGAATTAAAACTTATATATATATATATATATATATATATATATATGTGTGTGTGTGTGTGTGTGTGTGTGTGTGTGTGTGTGTGTGTGTGTGTGTGTGTGTGTGTATATATACACACACACACACACATATATATATTAGTTGATTGGTTGAGGTGTGAAATGGTGTTAAAACTAGCTAATACATTGTTTGGTTTGCCATATTGTTTATTAAAAGAGTGGAATATGTCAAATGAATGAAATTCTGAAATGATTAAATCTGTCTCAATCCAAGTATGGTGACTTGTTTGGTTGGCATGAATCAGGGTCGGCCTTTAGGGTGCCCAAAAGAGGTGACCGTCCAGGGCACAAAATTTTGTAAGGCCCCTAATTTCATAAGTTTTCAACGTAAATAAAGTACAATTGCTTTTTTAACTCATGGACGAAGAGAAACAAAACGTATGTTTGTACACACAAGTATATATGTGGGTGGGTGTGTGTGTGTTTATGTATGTGTATATGTGTAGAGTCCTTTTATAAGTTTTTTCTGGTTACCCATGAAATCAATGGAACGGTTTTGGCAGAAATGCAATAAAATTCATATTCTATTTATCATATGATGTAGGGAGACCTATTGAGCTGCGTGAAAGGCATCACAAAAAGGTTTGGACAATGCTCATTCATTCCTTATGTTAAACTCCATTCATAATCATATGTTTTTTTTTCCAGGTGGATGAGATTTTAAAACATAATATTTGACTGGTATTTTAAAATAAACAATCAAATAAATTGTCAAAATTCGCAATACAATATGTATTACATAGATTCAGGCTAAGAAAAACAATGGCCATTAGTAGTTTAATTTACATATATAAAAACAATCTCAAACTTTTATTCAATAGGTACACACAACGTATAATGAATTACCCAATACTACATTAGGTTTCCAAAATACTATTCCTATCAATGCTATCTTAAGTCACTCACATCAATAAAAAACTATTAATAAACGAGGGTTGCTAATTTGTGCCAGAGATAACAATGTAAACATCATTCATTATTTTATTATGCTAATGTGCACTAAATAAAACTTTTCTAAAATACTATTCATGATAAGGTTTTGCTAACATATGTCATATTATTTTAATATTAGATTAATATGTAGTTTTTGCTTTTTTAAGTTGTTTATATTAACTTGGTTAGACATTTATAAAGAAAATAACAAATAAATATATATAAAGAAATATCAAATGTTTGTAAGATTTGAATCAATAAATGTAATTACTAATAAAATATTGACAAATGCAATCTATAATCCTAATTCTTAAAACCATCTTAAGTATTGATTTTATTAATTAAATATAATAAATTGGTTTATAACTTTATTTTAGTGTCTTAGTTTTTTTTCTTTTTTTACATATTAAAGATACCTTAAATCATAACTAAAATTAAAAAAACTATTAGTCATACACAAAACTGATTTTATTACTTCATTAATAATATTATCATTAATTTAAATTTAACAATTAAAATTCAAAATTTAAAACTTTCATATAATTTAAAATTTTCATACACCTTCAAATATAAGTTCAAATTGTATGTTCAAAATTAAGCTATAGCCTATAGGTACATAGGAATTGACAATTAACACATTAGTTTTTTAAAAAGAGTTTCTTAAAAATATGATAGCTACATGCCCGCGCAAAGCGTCGGCGGCGACAAATATTTTTTTCGATTACTTGTTCGTTTAATAGATGACGATGATGAATAATATCTTTAAACAACGTAAAAGAAAAATACCTTAAGTTTCAATGTCAGTCAAATATCATAAAAACCATATGGTTACAGACAAAAATATGATCAAATATATTTGTGATAAAAAAATTTACAAGCATTTTTCATTTTATGCATCCAAAATATCAAAATATGATAATGCTTCACTTGAACGATCCGTTTGTTGTACATCCTGCAGATAATAAAAGGTTGGTAGTTATCAAAGATAAAGTATTGAAACATATGGGTAATGCGAACTATAGGATTGTACCTTAATAATCACGCAAGACTTCTTGATACACCACATTTGATGTGTAGACTCCATCTCGATTGAATTTCATGACAGGGGTCACCAATACCTTTGTAGTACCACGTGATGTACCTCTATAAGGTGTCACGTAAAGTTGTCCATGGGAGAATACCGACTCAGGCAAATAAATGCCAACATTCGGAATTGTCTGTCCCTGAGCTTTGTTGATAGTCATTGCAAAGCTAAGTCGAATAGGAAATTGCTTTCTTCTCAATTTGAACGGGAACATATCTTCTTCGGATGGACATAAAGGAATTCTCGGCAAGAATACTCTTTTGCCCGCATGTTGACCAACAGCTATTTCTGCATCGATAACATTTTGTTGAAAACCTCTGCATATTAATCTCGTGCCATTACATAATCCATTTGATGGGTCGATATTCCGTAAGAGTATTACTGGACATCCAATCTTGAGACGAAGATAATGAGGAGGCAAACCACTAACATTTAGAGAGTTTAAGAATTGTATCGCGTAGAGATTATTCTTGTCGTCTTCTGCTTCATCAAAACTATAGTAGTTTTTCTCATCTCCACAAAATCTGTTGATCAGCAAATCATTGATCTCGTCAACACTGTTGTTTTTTGTGGATAATATCGCCCTAGATATGATATAATCCGAAGACCTTCCATTGACTTGCAGAGACGGAAAAACTGCATCGATCAAATCATCCATCGACTTAGCTTTATCAGTGTATGGAATGATCATGTCATCGGGTATGCGGATAAAACTATCATCTATCACCTCCTCATCTCCATCACCGACTCTTAGCAGAAAATCAGAAAACCACGGATCAGCAGTGCTCTCATATTTATACTTAGTCGTATCTTTTTAATCATGGGCCAAAGAGGAGACATTCGTAGGCTTGAGTCAACAATTTGGGCCCGAGTGGCACGTCTCACTACCGACAACACTTGTCTAAAATCACCTCCTAAAATCATAATCTTTCCCCCAAATGGGAGTGCGACCCCTATGATGTCTTGTAATGTTCTATCAAGCGCTTCCACTGCTTGTCTTTTTGCCATTGATGCTTCATCCCATATGATAATTTTGGCATCCCGTAGCAATTGAGCAGCCCCACTTTGTTTCTTGATGTTACACACTGAGTTGTTAGCAAGATTAAGAGGAAGCTTAAATCGAGAGTGAGCCGTTCTACCTCCTGGCATGTTATTAGCTGCAACGCCCGATGAAGCGGTCACAAGGGCAATAAGACCACGAGATCGAACCTCAGCAAGTAATGCTTTGTACAAAAATGTTTTTCCGGTTCCCCCAAGACCATCTATGAAGAACAGGCCTGGACGGTCATCATCCACATTTTCCAATATCGCATCATACTAGGGGTGAGCTCGGTACCGTACCGAACCGAACCCGAAAATACCGAAACCGAATTATTAATTTTGGAAGAACCGAATACCGAACCGTATAATTTTATATGGTGCCGGTTCGGTACCGAATACCGAATTTTAGCTAATTTAAGAACCGAATACCGAACCGAAAGTACCGAATACCGAATTTTAGCAAATTTAAAAACCGAATACCAAACCGAATATATTAATTCGGTACCGGTCGGTACCGGTACTGGTTCGGTACCGATTCGGGTTCGGGAAATGGTACCTGTTGCTCACCCCTACATCATACGCGGCCTTTTGACCGACATTAAGGGAGTCACGAGCACGTAAGTGTTCTTCGTCAACAAATATAGAATATTCCTCTTGCACTTCACGAAACCCTCCAGATTGTAAATTAACGATTGTGTTTACGTTAGGAAGATCAAAGTCACCAAGATTCTTACCCATAGACAATAGAAATACAGAAATGTTTGAAAGGACCATATCTCGAACACACACAATATTTTCACATTGTCGTTTGTAATCTTCAGAAAGGGAGTCATAATGGTCATCCCATAGCTTTCGAACGTCTCCATGTTCACAAAAAATCAGTATAGTTGCGAACAGCCTCCTCAAAGCATTGGGAAGCTGAAATAATGATGCTTCTGCAAGACATTGTGATAAATTGTTGTCGTCCTCTATTAACCCTCTTTCAAGTGCAGCTTTACGAAATGTTGGGTGTTATATACCATATAACAAAAAACTATATAAACTGTGTGATTTTTACCATTGAGATTTTCATGTGTCAACGCTGAACACATATGGCTTATTCCTTCTCTCCTTGAGTTGTTCAACGATCCAATGTCCTTTCTGGTACTTTCATTTGATGTTCGTTGATAATGTCTATCTCGTTTTTGAAAAACTCGTGTTTGATACGATGTAACATTTTCTTTGTTTCTAGTTACTGCATCAAGTGAATGTGGTGTTTTCTCCACATCGAAAATCATTGCCCTAGTTTCACTGTTCTCTGCAAAATATGGAGAAACATTTATATCTTGATGTGGTTTTTCCCTCTACTATTTTTAAAATGACAAATATTTTTATTATTTTTTTGGATGATCAATCACATTCTTTCCATTTATAAACTTATTTCGAAAACAGAGAGTGGTCATCAGGTGAAGATCATGATCGATAGTTAATGTTATGTTTTATTTTTAAGTGATATAGTTATAAAAGTACAATTTATGATACCACTACAACGCGTGGGTTAAACATCCTAGTTATTATTACTTAAAAGCTTTTTATATTTTAATCGATATAACACACATACATAAAGATAAAACGACAATAAATGCATTACGTTACAAAAATTTTAATAGTCTCATGCATTAAATGACAATATTTTTGTAGATTGTCACAGTAGAAACCAAATTGACAGGTCCTAGTCTTTCATCTTTTTTCATTGGCTTCGATTAAATTGCGTCTTATTCTAGCAAAGCATCAGCCAAAGCCGTCACAGATTTCAAAGAAGCTTTCAAAATTTTCAAACCCTGCATATATACAATAATGAAAACTTTATTTAATGACAGATAAAATAAACGGAAGAAATAAATCAAACCTCAAAAAATAAAACAGAAACTTTTACAGTACCTCTTTAATATCAATGCTTACTTCACGTTCTTTGACATCTTCCAGAGAAACATTTAACTTGCTCAATATTGCAATCGTAGAAAGTGAAGATGATGGGATCAAAACAAGATCATCTGTCAACATCTTTAAGGACCATTAGACACGGTGATCCATGTCTCACACTGGCCATCTAACATAAACTTTCAACTATAATCAAAATATGAAAAGACAATTCATCTAACATAAACTTTCAACTATAACGAACAGAGAGAAAAGTTACGTGTTGATTCTGTTGAGACAAGTCATCAACACCGTCAACGTCAAGCACAACTTTTTTCAAACCAACCAAATTTAGGCTGCTCTTCCTTTGTCTCACTAACAAAGAAACCTGTTGGTTTACGATCAGAAAGTTAGTGCATAACCGTAGTGATACCTTAAGCAAAAATAACTCTATTTTCACATTTATGACTGAGAGGCGTGTAACAATACAAAACAGGACCGCAAAGAATAACTGGAGATTAACCGCACATCTTAGCTTAACCAATCAAATGACCAAGAGGCGTGTAACAATACAAAACAAACCGTACAGACCAAACCAAAAAATGATCAAATTTGAAACAAATATTGAACCGATTGGTATTGATACGATTACCATTTTTTCCAACATTTACCTGGAAAAAGTATAAACCCAAACTGGACCAAGAACCATAACCGATGAACCGAAAAAAAAAAATGGAACCAAATGCTACGAGTTCAGGTTGTGTCCTGGTACAGTTCTTCGGTTTGGTTCGATCCCATGTTTTTACAGACATATAATAAAGCCGTATATTGAGATGAAATTGAGAAAAATCTTGACAACTGAGAGCATGATGACTGTCATTCTTATGTCATTTTTAATTCATATAGAGCCATATACTTAACATCTTATACGTTTTTACAGACAACAAATAAAATAAAGGGAACCCAAAAAACAATTAATTCACACAATTCCTGAAAAACACAGAAGATCACAACATCAAACATATAACTGGATAAGAGCATAAGACCCTCATTTCTTGAAACATGAAAATCACTAAATTTGTACAAAATTCATGATTCACAAAAACGCTACATTTTAAATATGTTCATAATGCACACAATACACAATTTAAGTATTATGAAAAGGATAGAAAAGACGAATATCAGTCTAACTATTATAAGGTGTTACAAACAAAATGGGGGTGAAATCATCATGGCGCAAAGGTTGCCTTCAAAATCCCAACTAACTAATCGTATCAAGTCAACGACACAAACGCCAATCATTAATTTCACCGAACAAGAAACTGTGTTCAACGGTAAGCCTTTTGATCCAAAACCTTTTACAGAGCAACTTCCAGAAAATTGTGGTAACTCACAGACTACATGTTTTAAGCAAATCGAGTGAATGACTTCTTAGCGAATCTATACAAGAAACACTTTCGTATCACTACACGAAACACTTTCAGAAAAATATAGAAATTTCAAACAAAAATCATGTAGAAACCCAAGAAATCAAAAGTATATTAGAACCCCTTCAACTTACCTTCAAAATCGTGTAGAAATCCATCCTCTTCAAGAAATCATGTAGAAGTTCCAACCCTTCGGATCTTCATCTTCAAGATCTGAGATCTCAGAAAACATCGATGGTGGTCTCGTCTTCGATCCGAGAGAGAGAGAGAGAGCGAGAGCAAAAAGACATAGATTAAACAAAGAGAGATCAAGATGGAAGAGAGAGACATATCATATATAATCGCTGACGAGATTGAAGTAGTAAGGCAGCGACGATATGGTTTGACAAGGCGGGAGATGTGTGTGCTTTCTCTTTCTGCAGCTCTAATTTTGGTCCTCTAGAAAATCTCTATTATATTTGCTTCCCGGTTGCAGATCTAAATGCCAAAAAGGTTTTCATCGTTTTGTATTCTTGGGGTCTTTAGGCTGTCTTTTTCCGATGCAAACTCCTGCTTTTTGTGTTTTCAAGGTAGCCTTTCAAATTTGAATTTTAAGTTTTATTGCATCAAAGGATGGTACAACATGCAAAGGTTGTACATAATGCATTAAAGACTTGTAAGTCTTAATTTTCAAGAATGTGCATTACCTGGTTGTACCTTGTGCCTTGTATCTTGTAAAAAGCTAAATGCTTTATTAGTAGTTAAGATAAGATTAAGATTAAGATTAAGATGATATTTTGTAGTTTATTTTTTTAGTATAAATTATATTTGAATTAATAACTATAAAAAATTGTTGTTGATTAAAATTTTAAATTTTATTTTATTGTAAATTATATTTGACATTTTTTCTTAATTTATTAATTAAGAAAATATATACTTTTACACCCGTTACGACGCAAGACATTACAATACCTGTTTCAAACAATGTTGATAAAATAAAATGCTTATTATACACAAGAAAACCTTTACAAAATGGGAGGGTCTCAAAAATCAACATTGTTCTCCTCTAATTAGTTCATATCGTCTTACTTTTAATATCTTAAGAAATGCAAAAACCTATTCTTTTTCTTCTTCTTCTCAAGGTAATGCCATTAACATTGTCGATATATACCTCCTTATCAACATGAGATCGGGTTTTGTTGTTGACTTGTTGTAGTCGTCTAGTAGATTTTTTTATGGGATAATAAAAAAAATAGCCACATATCACACCCACTTATCAAGTTTTAGCTATTAAATATTCATTTTACCAAAACAGCCACACTTTACGTTACCACATTTACGTGATATGTACTTTTTATCAACATTATAATGCATTACGTTACAAAAGGTGTTTGGTAACGTAAAATAGTTGTACTTTACGTTACCAAACTTAAAAATTTGCTCCTTCCCAATAAAAATTTAATAATTACTTTTTTAAATTTGGTAACGTAAAGTACCACTACTTTACGTTACCAAACACCTTTTGTAACGTAATGCATTAAAATATTATTAAAAGATACAGATCACGTAAACGGTGGCTATCACGTAAATGTGGTAACGTAAAGTGTGACTATTTTAGTAAAATGAATATTTAATGGCTAAAACTTGATAATAGGATGAGTTTTATGGCTATTTTTGTAATTTATTTATTAAAAGACTCATGTTATTAATCTGCTACAACGTACGGATAATAATAAACTTATTCTAAACATTTTTAAAAAATTTTTGGGAACACAACAAGAATAATGTCAGAAATGTAAATAGCAAGAATAGATGACACCTGATATATGGTTTAGCTCGTTCTAAAATTTTAACCAATATAAATAATCGTGATTGTTAGCATCCCACATCGACTGGACACGGTCATGTATGTAGCTACATGTGTTGGAGTTAGGGTTGAGCAACGGGTACCATTTCCCGAACCCGAACCGGTACCGACCGACACCGAATTAATATATTCGGTTTTTAAATTAGCTAAAATTCGGTATTCGGTACTCTCGGTTCGGTATTCGATTTTCAAATTAGCTAAAATTCGGTATTCGGGACCGAACCGGCACCATATAAAATTATACGGTTCGGTATTCGGTTCTTTCAAAACTAATAATTCGGTTTCGGTATTTTCGGGATCGGTACCGGTTCGGTACGAGCTCACCCCTAGTTGGAGTTCCCTTCTCTCCACCAGATATCTTTTGGAGATAATCTTAAATCCACATATTATAACATGGTTTCAGAGCCAGATACATCTGCAAGCCGCAGATCTCACCAAGAGACATATAATGACTCGCTACCATTCATAGCAATTTATCGCCATCCTCATGAACCAAAAAGACTATTGATTCATGGCCATTCATATATAAAAAGATCGTTACTTGAACAAGTGTCATATCGTGATATCATATCACACTATAAATTATAAAAATCTTTTTCACGTATAAAAAATTTTCATTAAAGTTACCATAATCTGTAACATGGTAATTTTAAATAAGGGCGTACCACAGCAAATCGACATATCGAAAAAAAAAAAATGTATATTTTCGCTCCTCTGCAATGTAGAGGTCTTGATCAGCTCCACAACACCGTGTTTTCCTTCTATATACACTTCTCATTTTAACGATCTTCTCATAATAGAAATCGTCGTTGCATCGCCACCTATTTCCTCAAACACGACTATTAAATTCTGGGTCGGCTTCAACCAAGATCGAGGGACGTGGTACCTACAAAATCATAACAAAAACAAACCCGAGGCTTGACAAACGTTGTTCTTAACATTTTTTATTGAAGATCATGTTTTATAGACTAAGGGAAGTGATTATATGTTACTATACCATCGTTGAGTTGGTTTTCCGCAACGAGTTTGACACTTGACCGGCCGAAAAGTACCAGCGTAGTTGCAGCCGGTACAACTACCTTTTGCACGAATAGTCCAATATCTTCCTATGCTTTGACCATTGATCCATACTTGACCTTTTCCCATGCCCATCATGTCGATGGCTAAAGGCTCGACCCCTTGCGGTGCATTGAAATAAGCCTACAAGTTTTACGCCTTGTTAATGCTGCTCGGGTGCAAAAAAATAAAAGACAATTTGCAACAATGTGCGAATAACAAGATATTATATCATAGAGGTGGCGATTTTGATCCAATGTAACTTTATACATATTTTGAATATTGTTTTTGAAAAAACACATAATTTTTGAAGTTTCAAAAAAATATGTTTAAGTTTTTTAACATGTGCCATTTGGGCCTGTTGGGCCAAGATCCTCACTTATTTGACGGATTTTTTCATCGATTAAATTTAGTATAAATGACCTAACGCAATTGCATAATATATGGGCTCAGGGTCCATTATGGTTTCCATTCTATGGGATGTTAGAAATAGGGTTTCTGAATCACGGAATTCTCCAAGAATCGTGTGTAATACACTTACCGAATTTGATATTTCGACCCTTAATGCCTAGGTTATACGAAACTCAAATTATAGGGATAATACTTGAAGCACAATTTCGTTTTTAGGCAGAAAACGAATCCTTCAAAACTATCTTTTAGATAATATGTTTATCTTCTCCTTAAGTATGTCAAAACCACCGAAAGCTAAGATTTCGGTTAATTGGCGGTTGAATTTTTAACAGATTTTAACTTTAAGATCCCAAAGAATTGTTTATTTCCTCTTAAGGTCCCTCCATAAAAGCAAGGGGCGCTGCCCCTAGAATCCCGCAAGGGGGCGCAGCCCCCTTAACCCCCCCGCCATTTTGGTCGCACTGAAATCAATTTAGATTATATTAAAACTAAAATATGATCTCTTTAACATACTTATTATTTTCATTATACTAAAATGATAATGTGACACTAAAATCACCATCATGGGACCTGTGATATCATAAGGTAACAGTACCTTGTACCATGTAAGGGGCCTATGGCTTTGTACAAATAACGACGATTCCGTCCAATCTACCAATGAAACTCCTGTTGGCGATGCTAGATTTTTGGATTCACCTTTCAGGCCAACCTGTAAAAACAGACCAAACCGACCAAGTTGATCCTCTGTCGTAGAAAAGACATCAGAGTAATGTTCGAATGAAAATCCGAAACAGACCTGGTACGACCATCTCTGACGGGATATATCCCTCGAGCCACGATCTATCCCATGCAACACAACGGGTCCTAAAACTCCAGTCTTCCATAGCTCAAAATGCGGCCCGTTGTTCTTCAGTGACAAAGAATTATTGTCATTAGATTTGTTAAAATCAATCAAAGACAAAAAACAAAAAAAGGACGTAAGCCCGCTCACTTGTAACCCGATAGCAACACTAAGCAGCGAAATCTTGTTAATTCCAGCACGTAGATTGGCGTTTCCTGTGAACGTAACTTTCCTAGTTTCTTGATTTCCAAACGCCGAACCTGATGAATTCGCGTAAAGTTAAGAAACAAATCATTATCATTGCAAGCACTAGTTTTTCTTTGGGATAATTGCATAAAAAACCATCAACTTGTCAACTTTTTGTGATTAAAACCCCGAACAATTTTTCGTTGCATAGAAAACCCTGAACTAACTAAAAATTAGTAAATCAATGTTTTGTCAATGAGTAACCCGTTGAAACCGGTTATTAGTCCTACGTGGACCGGTAAATAACCTACGTGGAATAAATTTTAATTGTTGAAAGCGGTTGCCAAGTATTACACATCATTTAAACCCTCGTTGATAATTTTTAAACGGGATTACATAATCAACAAGTGTTTAAATGACGTGTAATACTTGACAACCAGTTTCAACAATTAAAATTTATTCTACGTATGATATTTATCGGTCCACGTAGGATTAATAACCGGTTTCAACCGGTTAACCATTGATAAAACCTTGATTTACTGATTTTTAGTTAGTTCGGGGTTTTCTATACAACGAAAAATGATTTGGGGTTTTAATCACAATAACCTGACAAGTTGAGGGTTATTTGCGCAATTATCTCTTTTTCTTTCATCGAGTTAATGTGGTTATCGATCAGAACGGTTGTACCTATGAGCTGGCCGTTGACGAAAACATGTAAAGCATGCCCTTCGGACTCCACGGAAAGAGTAGGAACATTGTTCCCATGTAATTCAGATGGGTTTACCACAACACTAGAAACCAGTTTCAAGATCATTAGTACAAGTTCTAGTGCAGAAGGTACAAGTAGCATGGAATTCAGATGGGTTTATCACAACACTAGAAACCAAGATTAAGAGCATTAAGTTACAAGTTCTACAGCATAATGTATAAACACTAATGCAGAATGTACAACCAGCATGCAATTCATATGGATTTATGTCCATCACAATTCACAACACAAGAGACTACTGCAACATGTACAAGTTCTACTGCAAGATGTACAGTTTCTAATGCAGGAAATACAACTAATATGGGTTTATCAGAACACTAGAAACCAAGTTCAAGAACATAATTAAGTACAAGTTTCAATGCAAGATGTACATATTCTAATGCAGAATGTACAACCAGCATGCAATCCATATGGATTTATGTTTATGTCTATCACAACACAAGAGACTAAGACACTAGAAAAGCAATGCAGGACGTACAAGTTACAAGTTTTACTGCAAGATGTACAAGTTCTAATGCAGGACGTACAACTTATATGCAATGCAGATGGGTTTGTGCCAACACTAGAAACCAAGTTCAAGAACATAATTAAGTACAAGTCTCACTGCAAGATGTACATGTTCTAATGCAGAATGTACAACCAAGTAATGCTGGAAATAACTTTTCTCACCTGGTTGAATACCAAAGATAGTCACTTGTATCTCTAGTAACACTCAACTGATCCAACAGACCAGAAACTACCATCTTTGAATCAGAATCAACAGTTGAAACATCTTCACTGAAAGTTTGCCATGAGAGCTTATTCACATTTGTTGGCAACATATTTACTAGATACATCTTCGATCCAACCTGAAATACCCGAAAACAAACCGATCAGTAATTCAGGAGTCTGCTTCAAGTCCTTGTACCTCGTGCAGGATTCGTTATACTGAGGGGGGTTCAATGGAGAACCTCCATGCATCGAAGAACCTTCAAGAACCTCCATGCACCACCAAAAATGCATCACAATTCCCCCGTGATGCATCATTATTTCCACGTGATGCATCAAATTCCCGCGTGATGCATCGAATTCTACGTGATACATTACAATTTTCTAGCGATGCATTGTGGTTCTCCAAGATTCTTCGATGCATAGAGGTTCTCCATTGAACCCACCCCTCGTTATACTAACATGTGCAGTGTTGAAGGCGACATTTCTGCAGTCAGGGAGAATGCTGATGGACCATGGTGGCAGATCGTATCGCTTGTTTCTAAATCTGACTGTTGCCGATGCATTGATATGGTAATTGGCTAGAAAAGCCGCACAACCTCCGGTTTTCGAAGAAAATACGTGTGCCTTCAAAATGCAACAAACTCGGAGTCATTTTTAGTGGAGCCAGACAGGTCGTTCCTCTCATTTTTGGGACCCGGGGCAAAGCTTTATAAAGGGCCCTCTAAAAATGTATGTATATATAACATTTAAAGATTAAAAAAAACAATCATGTAAATATGTATGTAAATATCACAAACAAACAATTAGCAAAACAAGTAATAACTAGTATTAGTTTAGGTATTAGAGGGAAAAAAAATTTGGGCCCCTTTGGTTATTGGGCCCTGGGCAGTAGCCATGTTGCACACCCCAATGGGCCCTGGAGCCAGAAAATCTATGAAATCTCGTGGATCATGATGTACAAGGGTGTGCAACGGCACAAAACAATAATAGACCAAACTGAAAACAAAAAAAAAATTTAAAAATATTTTTTTCCAAAGAACGTTTGTTGGTAGGATCCTGTGGAAGTATTTTATTCTATAAACCTGTTCATATGATCCTAACGAAATGAAAGCGGGATCAGCTGAAACGATAGCACGCTCGCTTAACTTGATCGCTTTATGAAGCGCCTTTAGGTGATCGTATTTCGGTTGCCTGAGCAAGCCTGTGTATACAAATATATGGGCTTTAGTATATAAGATATTATGAGAGAAATACACACAAACAGTTTCATATCGTAACATTTTAACTATATTTTAAGCTAACCATATTCGTCTATAGGAGCATCGTAGTCGTAGCTGGTAGTGATGAACGGGCCTCCAGCTGTCCTTCCGAAGTTCGTTCCTCCGTGATACTATTTACATTAAGAGAATAAGTTTAGTTTTATCGACAAACTTTCATTTTGGTTTAGTTTCATTTTTAGTCTCGGGAAAGAGATGCTAACCATGTAATAGTTTGTAAATGAGCCTCCTTTCTGAACGAATCTCGCAACCGCAAATGCCAAATCTTGGACAGGTCGATGGGGAACTGGTCCTCCGAAATCCGAAAACCTTTATACAATCATTGAACATAAATTTGACACTAAAGGTCAACTTTTTAGTACCAAAATCATTATAATTCTTTATCCTTCTACGGTTTTATCATCGATTCTTTCTGTTTTCACAATGCTTGCCATATTATTTAGGTGTTGTTTGTTTTCTAAGAGGTTAAATGTCTTTAAGTTTGAAAACCACGTCTGAAATCAAGAGGAGACCTTAACATCTGAAATTAAGAGACTCTTAATTTTAATTAATAAGACAACTCTCATCCTCTTAAAATTCAGAGGTTTCAACCTCTTAAGTATGAACCTAAACAAACAAACTTAATTTATTGTAGATCTAAACTTTAGACTTCAAACGTTTTTAAGAGGCTCTTAATGGAAAACAAATGGGCCTTAATCTCGTCCCCAAAATTTCTTTGAAATCAAACATATTCATATCAAATTTGACTTACCAGCCGCTCCAAGCCTCTGTCCACAATGTAGGTTTCGTTTCTTTGTTATTCGGAGAGAAATAATCACAATAGAATCCGTTGCAAGTGTTAATCTGTTATGGAATCCAACAAAGCACAAACTTTTAGCAGTATTCAAACCAATAACGACACTATCTTTCATATCACTAGTCATTAGTCGGAACTCTGGTGTTGGGATTCAAGCCCAGAAAATGGATTTTACCATTTTGGGCATGAATCCTGACACCAGAATTCCGGCCAATAGGCAAAAAAAAGTGCATACAATAGGATCGGGAGCATCATCTTGCTTGCACATAACCCAAGGGACACCGGTGTTCAAGCCAACAGCCATTTTAGCAGCCCAAGTCAAGTAAGCATGACCAGCTGCACCATATGATGGGATATCTGCCCCGTATTCGTTTTCTATCTGCACCATTTTACAGTACTCGATGTTATAACTTATAACCACACCCGTTGGTTTTTATTACGTGATTCTGTTCGAGTCATATGATTTTCTTCAGTTCATTCACAATGGCACAAAATGAATAGAATCTTGATTTAACAAAAACAAGAAAGTAGCAAGTTACCTGAGAGAGGATGATTGGGCCACCTTGAGACTCAAACAACCTTTCATACTTCATCATTTGAACTATTTTTGTAGTGAACTTTTGCATTGCCATCTGCATTCACCAATGAGAATCATTATGGCGCGTTTAGTTACCGAAAATTTCCAAAATTTACATCTCACTTTTCAAATAAAATGAAAACTTGTTTACTTAACAACAATTTCATAAATTTTCATTTCACTTTTTAAAATACCACTTTTCATATTCTTTCTCTTACTTTTCTATTACGTACTCTATATTTCTTTATAATGCTCTCTTTCTCTCTCTTACTTTTCTATCACATATCCTATTTTTCTTGTTTTTTATAATCACTCGTCTTATTTTTCTTAAATAACAACTTTATCCTTATATGTTTACTTAATCAATTTCTTGAAGAATATAACTACTTTGTAAACATAGTTAAATATAGTTTTTATTGAAACTTAATAAATTATAATCATCTATCATTGAAAATTTATTTTAAATCGATCTAAAATAGAAATATGGACATTTAAATTGGGATGGAAGGAGTATGTATATAAATAATTTGAACACCTTTGTTAACCGTAAATATTAAAGGGACCGAACCAAACTCGCCTCCATCCCCTTCCAAGACATAATTGATGACCTGTCACAACTTCTACTCTTATCTATCAAGCAATTTAGCCCCCCCCCCCCCCCCGGGGCCCCCTTAAGCGATTTTTCGATCCCCGCCATAAACTGGGAGATGTTGGGTTTATAAACGCAAACTCCACCTTGGCATTGGACAAAATCTTGCGAATGGCCAAGAGGGTGAGTTTGTATCATAGAGGTCGGATTAAATGTAAAAAAGGCAATCTTGGTGCATCAAGATTCAAGATCAATCGGATTTTCGGACCCATAGGCCATAGCACCCCTGTAGGAGTAGTAAACTCTAACTTATTCACCTAAAAATAACTTAAATTGGACTGTATTTTATCTCCAAGAGAGTCTCCCAGACCAAAAATATATTAAAATTGCTTGCAAGTAGCAAACTTGAGAGTCTGTTAAAAAAAGATTTAAAAGTATAAAATTTTCACAAATGGAAGGAAAATTTTGGTAAACCAAACCCAACCTGACCCGTTACCTTACCCGACCACCCACCCAGTAAACAGCAGTAATAAATTAGTAATCTTATCCGTTTTGAATCCTGCAAATTGTAATGCACAAAAACAGAGGAATTTGAGGAAAAGTAGAGAGAGACCTTGAAAGGTTCATTATCAGTTCTGAAGCTGATACCAGGAACATACTTCAACCAAACAGGCAAACCCCTTCAAAAACATCAATTTTTCAACAAAATTAACATAAAAGCCTCAATTTTTAGGAATACACAAAACCCAATTCGTTTTCTTGATAAACTTACCCAAAATTCCACTCTGCACAAACAAATGGTCCAATTCGTAAATGCATGTACAACCCAGCTTTCTGAACTGTCTTCACAAACCTTACTAAATCATATCTTCCTTCAAAATTATACTGTAAAACATAAAGTTATCAAAATCATAATATTAAAGAATATATTGATAAAAGTAAAATGAAATAATGAATACATTGCCAGGTGAAGGCTCATGGCCATTCCAAAACACATAAGTGTCAATAACATCCAAGCCTCCATCTTTAGCTTTTTGAATGAGATCTTCCCACATCTGCAATCAAGATTTCAATTAGAAAAAAAGTGTTGGAAAAAAAAGGATTAAATTTGGGGGAAATGTGAAGAACATGAAAGAGAGATAATACTTCAGGGGTACTTCTTGGGTAATGAATAGAACCAGAGAAGAGGATTCTTCTATTGCCATTGATGATGAGAGATTTCTTGTCATAGGTCACACTGCATTCTATAACCTCAATACATATCACTAATGAAATGCACACCAAAGATACCCATTTGGAAGCTGAGCTAGCTGCCATTTCTTTCTTCAACTAAAAAACATGAAAGAGGGTTTATATATATATATATATATATATATATATATATATATATATATATATATATATATATATATATATATATATATATATATATAAATAGATAAATGGGGTATCATTTTACATGTTCAATACAATAAAATATTTAATTTCATGCAAAATTATAATATACACGTGTTCAAATGTACATTATTATTGACTAGCTCACATCATTTACATGTTTATTATGATAAAATGTTCTATTTCATGCAAAATATCAATATGCAGATGTTCAAATGTACAATATGTATGAACATGTGCATATTGCACTTTTACATGAAATTGAACGTTTAAACATTTTTAAAGTAATTAATGTAAAAATGACGTGACGTGAACTAGTTAATCATAATGCAATTTTGAACATATTAATATTACATTTTTGCATGAAATTTAACATTTTATTGTAACGAACATGTTCATTTAATATGATATTCCGGTTGCCCAGTCTAATATGATACGTCATTTGATACACACCGGTTACCTGTTGAATCCTTCAGTTTCTATAAGTGTGTAAGTGTGGGTTTCTGTGTTTGTTTGTTTTTCAAAAACATATAAACTTGTTTTTGACTCTTTGAATCATTGTGTTGTAATGATGTTTTGTTGTCAGTTTTATGAATGTATCTAAAAAGTATATAAAAAATATAAAGGTAACAAATTCTAATGGATTTTTATGAGAATCAAGATGCAAAACAGTTATCATATTCGACAAATTTTACTACTGGCATTGGTTGCTTTTACAACGGGTAGAGGCTTTTTGTAGTATTTTTATAAGGATTATTGTTATTCATATAATTATATCGAGAACACACACATACATATAGATATATATATTGAAAAACTTACTAATTTTAACAAGAAATGAGAGAAGAGAGTGAGTATAATAGCTATAACTAGTTTAGCAACTCATGTATTTCATGGGTATATTTAATAAAACATTGTTTCTTTATTAAAAAAATATATATAATATTAATATATAATTATAAATATGATAAAATGCTGATACTATAATTAACATAAAAAATTATTAAACTTATATCAAATATGAATTTAATTTTTTATGAGCTAATTATATTAAACAGTCAACATAATAAAATGATTGCATTTAAATTTAAAAACATTATTTTTTTTTAATATGATAACATTATAGTATATCAATTATATGATCCACTATTATATAGTATATTATATCAAAATTTAGATGTATTTTTATTTTTCAGTAATAAAAAGTTTAAAATCATGTTATTATATATGAGAAAAATTTTAAAAGATTTTAATTAGATTGACTTCCATTAATAGTGACTAAATTATATAGTAATTAGTATCACTTTTTCAAAAAACTAAATGAATAAATTGAAAGAGGTATATTAGGAAAATTAGGAGGGAAAATAAAATTTTGATTAGTTGAGGAACTGACATGTGTTACTAAACATTTTGCTTTATTAATATATATAGATATAGATTAAATAATTAGCATACGGTTCCTTTTATGGTGGATCACTTGTTAGCCCTTGTAAAACTTCTTTCGGATAAAGAATTTTATAACGTTTTAGGGTATATTTAATCTTGACTCTTGATACTTAACTTAAAGCAATGGAAGTGGTACACAAGGGAAGAAAAAGTGTTTAATTACATGAGGCTTTACAAAAAAAGAAAAAAGAAAAAAAAAAGAGAAAAAAAAAAAAAAAAAAAAAAAAAAGAGGGTTATTGTTTTTAAATTTATTTGGGGTTGTCTTATTTCCCTTATTCACAGAGGATATTGGATTTACACTAGTAGTTCTAGTCATAAGAGAAGGTGGAAAAGATTATTCATTCACGTGATTTCGTAAACCAGATAAAAACATAATGCATATAGAAGAAACTGAAAATTTAAAGTTGTATGAATTTAAATTTGGAATCAATCGCCTTAAAAACGACTTGAACATGAAACCTAACATTTATATGAAACCAAAAAGATTGCCATCAAATCATATAGAAATGACTTTTAATTTTATATGTTTATCTAAAGGCATAAAAAACGATGGTCAAAAAGCATAAAAAGAAGGATTTTGCATTAAAATCAACACATCCTTTAAATCAAAATGATGTTATGTAAAATCATGAAAATCTATCCAAATGAGTATAGTCAAAGAATGTTAAAGATGAGATCTTGATTTCAAATTGTAAAGCTTAATATGAGAAGAACAAAAGACGTAACTATAAGGACGTAGGAAGTGGTAGCAAGATGCCATGTGGACAGTGGCACCTCCATGTACACCGTTTCCAGCGTGGTGGCCGCCCAAATCAAATGAAATCAGCATGAGCGTATCTTCGTGTCGTGCCTTATCACCTCACGTTATTTTATTTTATAGAATTTTATGTGTACTTTGAAGTGGTATAGAAAGATAATCATTTCAATGGTTTAAATGGTATAAAAACGTAACTAATAAATAATAAATAATTACGATAATAGTAAAAGAAGACCATTTTTCTTGACCTAATATTAAAATTATGGTTTTAGATTTCAAGGAAACCTAAACCATAGATGAAAAAACCACAAATTAATATCTTATGTTTTACAATAAAACAAAACACTCTTTATCTTACTAACCAAACCACCAACACCTAATCACCAATTGGGTGACCCAATATTTTCTTGGGTATATAAATTGGATCCCTTTTCTATCAATCCCACATAATTGCTCATTTGCTCTTACATTAATTTACTAACTTTAATAATAACAATATTAATAAGGCAATGACAACTGTTAAGAAAAAAGAAAAACATGGGTCACATTCATAGGATGCTTTCAGTTTTATTTTTCTTTTTTGCTTTTTGCAAAATTCCCCTAGAAAATGACCATTATCCTTTTTTGGCCTTTCTTCATAAAATTTACAAATAATGTATTTATGAGTCATCAAAATATTAAAATTATTAGACTAAAGTAATCAAATTATCATCATAGGATATCCAAACATTAACTTGGTTTCATTTGTGTCAATTATTGACAAATTTTCAATAATTATAAAATGTCAATAATACATCTAACCTTAAGCAACATAAACAAATAAAATAATAATAATCTAAATTTGTAATAATTAAATTGATTTTAGAGTAAATTACACAAATGGTCCCTGTGGCTTGGTGATTTTTACTCTTTTCGTCCCTCAAACTTTTTTTTTTTTGCACAAATAGTCCCAAAATCTCAAACCTTTAACACAAATGGTCCCTGCCGTCAGTTAGGGTCGTTAGGCCAGTTAAGTCACAAGGGCATTTTCGTCATTTTCATTTCAGGGACCATTTACGCAATTTTCTAATATTTTTTTTTGTTTTTTCTATATCCTAATTTATCATCTTTTATTATTATTATACAACCCAGATCTGAGTTTATTTCTATCTTCATCTTCCAGAAGTATTTCACATTCAAGGTTGTGTCAATTAAAATTCCACCATTCAAAATCAAAGTTCTTTCCCTGTCTTTTGCATTCCAGATCCCGAATAAGGTTTCAAAATCCAAAAGTTTCGGGATCTTTTCTTCGCAGTTATTGCTTGTTTGGATTTGGGTTTCTAAAACATCTTACACATGCAAATTACTTAAAAAAAAAAAACAACAACAACAATCATTTGGAACAAAAATATTTCGAAGATCCACCTAACATTTTGTTTGGAACAAAAAAAAACCCACAATCATTTTGTTTCTTGAAACCCAAAATGATAATCTCAAATCGTCCATTTCCAGAACCTTACATTTGTAACAGTTCGCATCAGAAGTGTTGCCGTCGTCGCTGTTTTACCGGTCGGTGCAGTCGTCTTGATTCCGTCACACGTAAATCTGATCGGTACCTTTTTAGTCTTGAAGCTTCCCAGCTTCGTCTTGATTCCGTCACCGTCGTGTTCTTTTTCCCCATCGTGAACGCCGGTAGCGATCCGTCACCGACATCGACGTCGTTCGATGCGAACGAAATGGAAACCGGATTGTAGTAGAATATCATCTTCTTGTTAGGGTCACGTGTCGTGATGGTGAAATTGAATTTGGTAGTGAGTTTATTGGATGATGTGAGGTTGATTTTGAGAGACACAACGGGAATAGATGGAGAACGAGGGACGGTGAGGACGGTTGAGGACATACACCCCTCCGCCGGCGATGGCGGCGATAACAATTAAGACTAGTATAAAAAGGAAGGGTTGGCGGTGGTTGCAGCGGGAGCGGGGCCGGCGCCGGACTTGGAGGCAGGGTGTATCTTCTCTGCTATTGTAAATGTTGACGAATGGTGAGTGGATGTGTGTGTATTTAATTAGGTTAAATTGGAAGAAAGGTTAGCTGAAGTTCAAGGATACCCAACAAAAAAAGATCCAGTCAATAATCTAGTGAAAGAAAAGCTAAAAATTGTGTTTGCTTTGAAGTTTAAGGATGTTCTAGGTATTGATATGGATTTGATTAAAATAATAATAATAATCCCTCAAAGAAAAAGAAAAGATAATGAGATAGAAAATAATAAATAAAAAAAAATAAACTATTAAAAAATTACATAAATGGTCCCTGAGATGAAGAATGACGGAAATGCCCCTGTGACTTAACTGGTCTAACGGTTCCATTTAACGGCAGGGACCATTTGTGTTAAAAGTTTAGGATTTTGGGACTATTGGTGCAAAAAAAAGTTTGAGGGACGAAAAGAGCAAAAAGCACCAAACCACAGGGACCATTTGTGTAATTTACTCTTGATTTTATTTTTCATTTTAAATGATAGATAGAATAGGTGTTACACATTTATATTATCTCATTGTTTTAATTCTGTATAAGTTAGGCTTGTTACATTTCATAATTTTCATACAAGCTTCCTAATGACATAAAACCTATATTAAAGATTAGTTTGCTTGTATTAACATTTTAATTTTCATGGTCTTAATGTACCCTTTTCAATACATTATCCCGTATTTTAATAGGGTTTTTCGAGAAAAAAAAATAGTTTAGTCACTCAAATTTTATATAAGTTGAATTTTTATGTTTGAAGTGAATAAATCCATATATATATATATATATATATATATAGTCAGGTTCAAAAAAGTACCTGTCGAAATCAAATGAACCCGAAGGTACCAACCTTAAAAAACTTTTTTAAATTTTTTTTTCTCATAACCATGTTTAAATTAATGTTATACACATGATATATGAATTTCACATACATTCACACATTCTGTGTCCTTAAAAATTATGTGAATGCTCAATGCATATTTATGTGAATGGTCATTTCACACAATGTGAATGGTGTGAATGACCATTCACATCATCTTTTTTTACCATTCACAAGATTTATGATGTTGCTCCTTTTGAAAAAAAGTATTATAATATTGTCTTATACATGTCTATTCAAAAAAAAATATGTGAATGATCATTCACATTAGGGTACGCTGGAATCTCATAGGTACGCTGATGAACCTGATTCTATATATATATATATATATATATATATATATATATATATATATATATATATATATATATATATATATATATATATATATATATATATATATATATATATATATATATATATATATAGGGTCAGGTTCTATGGGGCACCTGTATGCATTGTGCACTTTGGGAACCTGTATGAACCGTTAGATCTTGAATTTTAATAGTTCAGATTGTAGTGGCAAAAGGGTAATTAACTTGAAAATGGGTGCACGGGTGCATAACTTCTCGTGCGCGGAAGGGCAAAATCGGAAAATGCTTCAATTTAGAAAATATTCTATCCGAATCTAAACAAACATGATGCATCTTTATCCAATTTATTGGATTCGTCTTCAAACACGATGCATCTTCATCCAATTCAATTTCAAACATGATGCATTTCGACAATATTCATCCTCGTCTTTGTTCCATCATTATGCATCACCAAAATCGTGATGCATTTCGGCCATATTCATCCTCGTCTTTGTTCCATCATTATGCATCACCAAAATCGTGATGCATTTTGACATTTAAACTTGTTAATTTCGTGATGCATCTCTGAAATTTAAACGTGTTTATCAACGTCTTCAATGTGTTCATCATTGTCGTGATGTATTGTTGTTGTGCATCATGTTTGAAACAACCAATACCATATGCTCCAACTATTTCTTGGAAGCAATAACCACCAACATTAATAAAGAATCTTAGAATCTTTGACTAGCCATAAGCATGATACAAAATCGTAGAATGAACTGTTTGTGAAAAAACTGATACTCAAAAACCATGATCAACAGACGCAAGCAAATTCTCGTCAACATCGATGCACAGGTATGCTACAGAGTTGCATACCAACGGTGGACAGTGATGATGGTGTTGGGTCTGGCGGTAGTAGTAGTGGTTGTCTTGTGAAAACTGGTTGAAAGAAAGAGAGATAGAGAGAGGCTAGCCATGAAAGAGAATGGGAAAGAGAGAGAAAAGGGGATGGATTTATGGAAAGGTGGTTGATCATTTTATTTAGTTTCCTAAATAAATGATAAATATTAAAATAAATCTTATAATTTAACAATATATTATTAAGCATTTCCAAAATGCCTTTAATGCACCATTTGTAAACAAGCAATGCATTTTTGGTTCTCATTTGGTTCCTGATGCATATGGTGTCCCATAGAACCTCTATATATATATATATATATATATATATATATATATATATATATATATATATAGAGGAGGGTTCTTCTAAGAACCATAAAAAATATGGGAACCTAAGAACCTTTTATGGCCTTTGGATTAATGATAATCAATGGTTGATATATTGGATGTCAATTTTGTAATTATTTTAAAATTTGATAGTGGAGAATCTTGAAAATGTGTGAAAAGGGTATTTTTGGAAGACAAAAGTCTGCTTTTTCTTTCTCTCTCTTACTTTTTTTCATTTTCATTTTATTTTTCTTTCATTATAATTGATTTTTAAAGAAAAAAAACATTTTCTATAAAAAAAATTATTTTTTCTATATAGAAAATTATTTAATTGCTAAAAAATAACGTATTTTTTATAAAAATATTATATGTCTATATAGAATTTTTTTTTCTATATAGAATATGTTAATGAACATATTCTATGTACATTCTACGTAGAATGTCATGCATTCTATGTAGAATCACATTCAATCTACGTAGAATGTCGTGTAGAATGTCAAATATCAAATATTCTATGTAGATTACTTGATAAAATATATCAAAAACACATTGAAACAAAAAAAAGAATTCATTTAGACATTTTATCAAACACTTGGTATCCAACTGATATAAAATATATC
This sequence comes from Centrapalus pauciflorus, assembly GCA_020465985.1. Taxonomy (NCBI): domain Eukaryota; kingdom Viridiplantae; phylum Streptophyta; class Magnoliopsida; order Asterales; family Asteraceae; genus Centrapalus; species Centrapalus pauciflorus. The sequence continues at coordinate 81,035 of JAANYP010003705.1, read as the reverse complement.
AAAAAGACATTGAATAGTAATGTTAATCTACATAAAAATAAATAAATATATATATATATATATATATATATATGTGTGTGTGTGTGTGTGTGTGTGTGTGTGTGTGTGTAAAAAACATAAAAATATATGAAATATATAAGAAACATAACATTGTACATAGATTATGTGTGATTTTTTACAAGTAGTCTTGTATTATATTCTATTTAGATTATTATTTAATGTACGTAGATTATCATGTAAATCCAATCACTATTACAATCATTATAAATCTAATATCTTACAAATAATCTTCATTATAAAACATGAAAAATGAATCTGTCATATTCTATATAGAGTATCGACATACATATTATATGTACAATCTACGTAGAATGTCATGCATTCTACGTAGAATGACATTTAATCTTTGTAGAATGACATTCAATCTATGTAGAATAACATGCAATCTACGTAGAATGATATGCAATATACGTAAAATGGCATGCAATCTACGTAGAATGTGGTGTAAAATGTCAATTATCATATATTCTACGTAGATTATTACATGATAAAATATACCAAAAACACATTGAATAGTAATGTTAATCTACATAAAAATTTATAGAAATGTATAAGAAACATAAAAATATATTAAATATATAATAAACATAACATTTTATATAGATTATGTGTGATTTTTTACAAGTAATATTGTATTATATTCTATGTAGATTATGATGTAATCTACGTAGATTGTCATGTAATCAACATAGAATATTTGTAAACATCTAATAACTATTACATTCATTATAAATATAATATCTTACAAATAATTTTAATTATAAAATATGGAAAAAATGTACGTAGATTGTACATAGAATATGTTCGTCGATACTCTACATAGAATGTCACTCAATCTACGTAGAACGACATTCAATCTACGTAGAATGACATGCAATCTACGTAGAATGTCATGCAATCTACGTAGAGTAACGACGAACATATTCTATGTACAATCTACGTAGAATGTCATGCAATCTACGTAGAATGACACGTAGAATGACATTCAATCTACGTAGAATGACATGCATTCTACGTAGAACAACATTAAATCTACGTAGAATGTCATGTAGAATGTCAAATATCATATGTTCTACATAGATTACATGATAAAATATAACAAAAACACATTGAATGTTAATGTACATTTACATAAAAAGATATAGAAATGTATAAGAAACAAAAAAATATATAAAATATATAAGAAACATAACATTCTACATAGATTATGTGTGATTTTTTACAATTAGTCTTGTATCATGTATTCTATGTAGATTATCATGTAATCTACGTAGATTATCATGTAAAACATCTAATAACTATTATATTCATATATATCTAATATTTTACAAATAATCTTCATCATAAAACATTGAAAATGAATCTGTCATATTCTATGTAGAGTATCGACGAACATATTTTATGTACAATATACGTAGAATGTCATGCAATCTACGTAGAATGACATTCAATCTACGTAGAATGACATTCAATCTACGTAGAATGTCATGCAATCTGCGTAGAATGTCATGCAATCTATGTAGAGTGTCGTGTAAAATGTCAAATGTCATATATTATACATAGATTACATGATAAAATATATCAAAAACACATTGAAACAAAAAAAAAAAGATTTCATTTAGACATTTATCAAACACTTGGTATGCAACTGATATAAAATATACCAAAAATACGTAGAATAAAACTGTTAATCTACGTAGAATAACATGCAATCTACGTAGAATGACATTCAATCTACGTAGAATGACATGCAATCTACGTTGAATGACATGCAATCTACGTAGAATATCGACGAACATATTCTATGTACAATCTACGTAGAATGTCATGCAATCTACGTAGAATGACATTCAATCTACATAGAATGAATTTCAATCTACGTAGAATGACATTCAATCTACGTAGAATGTCATGCAATCTATGTAGAATGTCGTGTAGAATGTCAAATATCATATATTCTACGTAGATTAAATGATAAAATATACCAAAAACACATTGAAACAAAAAAAAAACAAGATTTCATTTAGACATTTTATAAAACACTTGGTATACAACAGATATAAAATATACCAAAAACACAATGAATAGTAATGGTAATCTACAAAAAAGACATAGATTTGTATAATAAACATAAAAATATATGAAATATATAAAAAACATAATATTCTACATATATTATGAATAGTAATGTTAATTTACATAAAAAGATATAGAATTATATAACATTCTATATAGACACATAATATTTCTATATAGAATACATTAAATTTTTAGCAATTAAATAATTTTTTATATAGAAAAAAATTTATTTTTTTTATGAAAAAAGTTTTTTTTTTAATATTAAAATCAATTCTTATAAAAGAAAGAGAAAATGAAAATGAAAAAAAAGTAAGAGAGAGAAAGTTAAAAAGGGATGCATACAATAAAAAAAGATGGGTGAAAAGAGAAAGATAATATTTTTTATTCCAAAAATACCCTTTTGATCTAAGGGCTCTAAAATGTTCCTAGGTTCTCACCATCTTTAAGGTTTTTAAAAGAACCTCTCCATATATATATATATATATATATATATATATATATATATATATATATATATATATATATATATATATATATATATTCTAAGTGAAAAGTCTTTAAAAAAATCTTTTGAAAACTAAAAATATCCTTAAATTATCGATTGAGTGACAAAACTTACTTGTATGATTATTGATTAGAAAGTATGATAGTTTATCCCTCTCCTTTGTTTATTCAAATAATAAAGTTTAGGTTTCGTTTGGCTTACGAATTGAAATTTGAAGAAATCAAAAATTATTTTATGTGTTTGAACTATTGGATTACAAAAATAATTAATGACATCTTATCTATATTTCATAAAATTCTATGGATTAATAAATTCATCATTCCTAACTATTTGTAATGGAATTAAGATTCCTAATGTTGTACAACTTATACCTTTTGTCAATCTTGATACTTCAACTCATAACATTTTTTTGAACAACAACAATTTTATAAAACCAATCAGCTTCTAGCAAGATGCTAGCCGCCAAAACACCAAAAATACACAACATTAATCACCCGTATTACAATCTAATAACTAAAGGGATAATTGCGTAAAAAACCTTAAAGTTGGACCATTTTTGTGATTAAAACCCCTAACCAATTTTTGTTGCACAAAAAACCTCTAACCGGTAAAATCTTTTGAAATTAGGACTTGACCGGTTATAATAGGTTGCTATGCTTACATGGCACACACATGGCGTCCACATGGCAAACCCAACTTACGTGGCGCCTACGTGGCACTACATGTATAATTCTTAAACTGAATTTTTTCATAAAAAACCCCGAAATTGATGACTTTTTCGATTAAAACCCTTTACTATATTTTTCTCACCTCTAACCAAAAATAATATTTACCTTTTCTCTTTTTCTCTACCTCCGGCAACTCCGATTACTCTATCTCCTCTTTATGTTCAACGCTGTTTATTTTATGTATGTATGTTCGATTAACTTTTGCCGTTTAATTTTGAATTTTAACTTCAATTGTGCCGATGGAATCGATTTCATTTTGTGTTCACGAGTTGCATTTTTAGGTTCAACTTTATGTTCAATTTCATTTATTTATATTCCATTTTAGCATCTGAATATGATCAGCCAGAGCAGTGAGGTTCGCTAGCCTAGAGGGTGGAGGTTATATTGGGAAACAAATTCTTTGTTTGATAAATAAAAGTTTAATAAATATCCATGTCATCAAAATGCAATCAGTGAAGACTCAATTTTAATTATCTTTGTTGGTTGGAGGTTTTTTATCAAATTAAAAATGAATTGGGGTTTTAATTGAAAAAACTAAACAAGTTGGAGGTTTTTTACGCAAAAATCTATTTAAAAGTTTTACACGTCATCAAGTTGCAACCGGCTAAACCGGTTGCAAGTCAGATTTTTTGAAAAAATCCCAAATTTACAAAGTTTTAACCAGTTGGAGGTTTTTTGTGCAATGAAAAATGGTTGGGGGTTTTAATTGCAAAAATGGTCAAACTTAGAGGTTTTTTGCGCAATTTCCCCATAACTAAACATCACTCAGACTCATTCCACAAGAGGATTACAAAGCCAAGAGTGCCATGTTAATTTTTTATTGAAATGTCCTCTGGATTTTATCCAAAAAAACGACCAACCTTGCATCGATCCAATAAGCGAAGGAGTAGACCGCGAGATTGAAGGAAAAGCCAACGAGTTCCTAAACTTCCAAATCACTCAGCACAAGGTAAAAATCGATGCCGAAAAGACTTCCAAATTATTTCCTTTAAGACCCATATCATTACCCCAACTTAGTAAAGCACTGGCCGTCTCATACATTGGGTCCTTCACCCCCCACCACCTTTTAAAATCAGCAACCAATTCCCTAGTAACGTTATAATATAAATTTTATTCCCCGAGACAAACAACGTCTAAGGATTTTGAAATCCAAGTCCCTCCAACTTTTATCAAATGAATCAAATCAAACGTCACCTAATGAGTTTTTTAGTTCTATTATAAAATTTTTTAAAAACTTTGACTTATTATTCTAAAACAAAAGTTAATACATCCAATCATTTGAAACAAAAACTACAGTAAGTAAATGAAATGTAGGGTAAACTGTAATTTCATCTTGTGGTTTACTAAAAATTATGAATTGAGTCTTTTAACTTTAAAAATTAACTGATAGTCCTTGTAATTGAAGTTTTGTTGCAGATTTCATTCTTTGGACATTTAAAAAACCATTTTACCTTTAGAATTATTTAAGTTATTATTATGTTATTTTTATTTTTATGTCTATTTTTATTAAATAATAAAGTAATCTAAAAAAATTAAAAATACGAGTAAATTAATTTAATGTACAAAAAATTTATTTTAAAATATAAAAATTTAAACTCAAAGTTTTAAGAATGTCTAACAAAGTTCATATTTTTTAAGTAATTTATATTTTTAAGAATGTCAAACAAAGTTTTAATGCTTTTTGAAAATGTTTACATTTATTTTATGATTTAAAAAGGTGTACGTTTTAAAAAAAATTAAAAAATAAACTCAAAACCATATTTTTTATATTTTAATTAATTATAATAAATTCACATGTCTTTATAAATATTTTATCATTCATTTTTATGTTTTTCACATTAAATTAATTTCACTGTTATTTTAAGTTTTTAGGTTATTTTATTGTTTTATAATGATAGAAATAATAATAGTAAAAATAACATTAAAAGTTTAAAACCCTAATGTGCATTTTGGTTCACTGGAATCCGAGAGAATTGGGGGGGAAATGAATCCAATTCCAGACAATTCATGTGTTTGGTTCAACTATAAAAAAGGAATTGGATTCCATCAAATTTGAAATTTTCCAATGAATGAAGGAATATAATATTTTGTCACACTATGGATGGAATTCGATCAATTCCTTTTAAAAACAGAAAGTGATTGATTACAAAAATACCTCTTACATTTAATACACTACAGTACACCATGTCTAGTCTTACCCCACCCACACACCCCACCCCATCCCACCCACCTCTAACCCACCTACCCCAACCCTACCTATGCTATCCAACCTACTCTTACCTACTACCTACCATACCTACACCTACCTACCTACCCATCCTACCCCATCCCACCCACCTACCCCAACCTATCTATGTTATCCAACCTACTCTTACCTACTACCTACCATAACTACCCATACCCACCCACCTATCACTCATCCACCCCACCCACCTCATCCTACCATATCCATCTCATCCTATTTCTACTTTATAGACTTTATCCACCTCTACCCACCCCACCCCACGCACCCTACCCTACCCCATCCCACCCATCTCTACCCACCTAGCCCTAGCTTACCTACGTTGTCCAAGCTACTACCCACCATACCTACCCTACCCACCTACCTATCCCTCATCCATCATACGCGACCCACCCAACCCACCTACCCTTACTCTACCTACGCTATCCAACTTACTCTTACCTACTACCCACCATACTCCCTTACCCACCCCATCCTACCCTACCCTATCCATCTCATCCTATTCCTACCTTAAAGACTTATCCATCTCATCCTGCCCTACCAAGAACTTATGAAATTGGAATCCAATTTCATTTTTAGTCAACCAAATGATTTAGATTCCAATTCCAATTCCTTGCAGATTTCAATTCCTTAACAGATTCCAAGTCCTTTTAAAACATTCTACGAACCAAACGCCACCTAAGAGTAAAATGATTCTTTTTAAATGGTTAAATGACGAAATCTGTAACAAATCTTCAACCACAATGACTGTCAGTGTAACTTTTAAAGTTGAAAAATTTAACCCATAGTTTCCCGGTAAACCGCGGATAAATTTGTAATTTACCCTTAAATGAAAAAGTAAATAGGATTTGTCGGTAAATCACATGGATGAATTTGTAATTTACCCTTGCATTGTAAAAGTAAATAGGATTTGTCACAAGCCCTCCACAAAAAGAAATAATATTTAAAAGTAATGAAAATCGAAATAAAAACCTGACATTTGAAATGCTAGAAATAGTCAAAAAAATGACAGAGATCCTGTGCATATGACCCCATGGTAAAGTGTGTGTACTTGTGGTCAATTTGTTTGTACCTTTGTCTCATCTAACATCCTTAATTAACTCAATCATGTGACTTGAATTAAATGTTGCCCTCCCTTTCCTCTAGTAAATATTATAATTTTGTTTTTTTATGCTGCATTTTTTATATAATCTGCATTTTTTATATAAAAATATAATTATTATATTATATAAAAACTTATCTTGTATTAATTTGATTCTAAGGGTATCTATGAAAGTGCGGGAATAAATAACATAAGTATCAGGTTTTGTTTTGAATATTTAATAAATAGTTTGGTCGAGTAAAAAAGATGTGACAGATGAATTTGATATACCAATTTCATTTTGAATGCACAACCTGTTTTAATCATATATATATATCAATAAATTCATTCAATAGGCGTAAATGTACAAAAATGTTAATTAAAATTTGTTTTTTTTTTTCCTGAAAATTTACGTATTTTTTTGCCATAAATTAACAAACATTTTATTCAACACATATATAAATAACATTAAAATTGATCGTAAATTGGGTAAAGGTCATGAAGATCTAAGGACTCCCCATTAGGATTGTCTGGCATCTTTTTTTTTTTTTTTTTATAAAACTAATACCTAAAATATCCACTAAAAAATAAATTGGCAAAAATTGTAGGATAGGTGATTTTATTAATAATTATAACATCCACTAAATATTAATATTAATTTATTTAAATTAATACTAATTTTATATATATTAATCTTAATATTTTAAGATGATGATTGATAAATAAAAAAATTAGATTTATTCAATTTTTTTAATAAGTTGAAAATGTTATAGAAATGGAAGTGGAAGGCAGTATGAAAAGAAAGATCATAATGTTGAGTCTAGATGTGTGGTTCATGGGGCATGCATGCATGGGTTCATTCCCTCATTATCTTTTTTTTTTTTTCATACCATATCTTCCCCCATAATATGTGTTTGATTTCTTTGTTCAAAAAATCCTTTTCATGCAATGGATGGTTGTACTATACAACATGCCTTTGCAAGTGCCACTTTTCTTTTAAAGAAAAACCAATTATAAACCATATATGATTTTGTCAAATTTTAACATTCATGTAAACAATATGGATGTCATTACATGTGTTTAGGGGTGATCAACAGTTTGGTTTATGGGTTCGTTGGTTACTTCGGTTTGGTTTCCTCAATTTGAAATTTTTTTTATCCCAAACCAAACCAAATTCAGAGTTACATAAATTAAATTGAAATTCGGTTTGGTTTGGTTTATAAACCAAAGAAACCAAATATTCAATATGCAAAACAAAGTAACAAGCTATAAACAACCAAATATCAAACTACAAACATAAAACTTTCAAGCATATCAAATAGTGAAAGATTAGGTATGCAATCTCAAAATATCTAGTTAAAGAAACATATAATAATTTATATCAAAGTAATTAATCCTAAAATTTATAAATATATATTAAGTACATATATAGTTTTGGGTTCAATTTAATACCACAAATATCCAAGGTACCAGAAGTACTTATATTGAACATATAATCTATAAAACTAATGGTTTAAATTCAATGTGATTTTTTTTTCTAATTAATTTTTAAATCATTGAATTTTAAATCATTAATATTATTCATCCAACGTTCAAACTTGGTATTTATATATATTCGGTAATTCGGTTTGGTTTGGTCCGATATCAGCTAGTCCAAAAATCAATCCAAAAACCGAGTTTCATAATCGGTTTGGTCTAAAACCGAACCGAAAACCTTTAAATAAAATGACTTTTTGAATAAGCTATTAAGGTTAGGAAGCGACAAGTAGGTTTTGAAAGTGAATCAGATCTGGCCTATTCGGGGGGAGTTGTGCAAGAGGGAGTCGCTGCCCTAGTCGATCTTTTGAAAGAAGTAAGGTGTCCTTCCTTCATCCTCCATCCACACTAAGAGGGCCGCCCGTAATATGTTTGGCTTTTGGTTTTAAATGGATTCGATTTGATTTGGTTTTTGGTTTTCTTGGTGACGGACCAAAATCTGTCCGCCCCTACATGTGCCATTACTTTTGTGAATAATTTGTTCAAATATTGTTGTCGGTACGTTTGTACGTTTATTGTTTTCAGATGTCTGATTTTCTTTCTACCAATATAAAAAGATATTAATCTACTGATTAGATTTTGTTGTTACTTGTTAGGTTATGATATTCTCAAAGGTCCCCCATTTTGAAAACACACACTAAGAAAACGAATTCAAAGATTGATTTGAAAAATGAGAAAAGCTTCTTTACGTGTATGATAATGACTTCTTATCAGTAGGATCAATCATTTGATTGTTCATATCATTTTCTTCAACAATTTTTAATTAAACTAGTTATAAAAATATTATACATTATGTATTGTAGCAAATTCCAGTTAATAGTAAATATTGATATCTAATTAATATCAAAATTGAATCATTGAAATAAGTCTTTAATGAATATTTAAAAAAATGAACGGCATACTAACCTATTTCTACTCCTAACTGCTCCTTTGCCACAAGTGAGGACTTGAGAACTTACTTCCACCACCCACACTTACATCACACCATTTTACCAAATGGGCTAAACCCCATTTAATTACTAAAGTGAGTATTTTAATTAGTATTTAAAATGAATAGTTAATTAATATTAAAATGAAATATTAAAACGATTCTATAATTAATATTTAAAATGAGATATTGTTAAAAAAATGCTTCTTAATGTTATTTTATCTTTTTAATAGTTTATTAATTTAAACTTGATAATATATTACAAACAAAAGTATCATATATAATAAATTATAAAATCAAGTATTTGAAATAATTATATATGGTTTAATTATGTGTTTAAACAGTAAATGTATTTTAAAAATTAAGTTAGATTTTTTAAACTTTTTAATATATGAATGGATGTTATAATTTCACCGATCCGGTCGCAAGTCGATGTACTCCGGCATTAAAACCTTGTAATGTACATTTTCATGAGATTGTTGAACTATATATTTTGTAAATTACACCCTACACAAGTTGCAGCACATCGATATTAAAACCGTGTCATATTCATTTTTCATGAGATTGTGGTAATTCTAAAATTTAAGTCAAACAGTTTTTATTGTAAACTATGTAGATTACATATTTGAAAATATATATTTTTACAGCTCACCACAAATATTGATTTAATTGAAATATTATATATTCATTTTTTAAAATTAAAAGTAGTAATAGGTTTACAGTGTTTATATATTTTTAATAATATCCGAGTCTAAATTAGGGGTGACAATTTTCGCTCATTTAAGTAAATGAGTCAATAGTCAAAAGACAAAATTTTAACATAAAAGTGAATTTTTTTTCAAAAAATAATTTGTTTCATACATCAATTTATAGACTTTCAGTTTTTTTTTAAAATATGATTTAACTTAGTTTTTTACTACGGGTCATTTGAATCATTCCGCCCGTCTGGTCCGTTTGATCGAAATTGTCAACCTAAGCTTAAATCAAAAGCACAAGTTCAATATTAAAAATCAGGATGGGTTTAGGCTTAGATATTATGCATTAATTATAATTAATATATAGAGAGATGAATTATAAAAAATATTCAAAGAAAAAATAAAACAAAAAAGAGTCGGTGTTATTATAATATCTACTATATGATAAGAAAGAAGTTGTAGAAGAATATCAATAAAGCAATGATGCAATTATTTAATGATTTAAATGCATGAAATAACAAAAGCATACCATGTGGTGTTCCCAATTTGCATATCTGGCTCTACTCCGACCCCTTTCATTACTCCACTAAATTTTGTCCTTTATGTTTTTTTTTTTCTAGATAAGCCTTGTCTAGCCCTGTTAAGTTCTAATCATAATTTAGCAAAAATAAAATAAAATCTATATAATAAAAGAAAACACAAACTGTAACACCCTCCTCGATCCCAGAAATGTCACGTCAATACAATACACAGGTGACAACATCTCAATACTCTAACATGCACATATCATAGGATAAGCTAAAATCACTATTAATTTAAATCTTTCACATAAATATCATTAACATATAATCCACTAGATTACAACACCCCAAAAGATGCAAACACACTCAATACTCGCATAGTCACTAACCAAACAGCAAGTCCCTGATCAGCAAACCCAGCTACCGATCTCCTTCCCGATCCCCTGAACATGGTAGACTCGAATACGTAAGCTCGGAAGCTCGTGAGTATGCGAGGGTTAGACTCTGCACGTAAACACATAACACACATACACATAGCACCTACACACATCACAATCCCTATCCCTGTCACAGGCAATCGACAATGTAAGGCAGGTATGAACACACAGCATGATATCTGAAGCCCTACACACAGTATCACTGAGGGGGACACTTCCCCGGCTAACGACCGTGTACACCGGTGGTTAGCGAAAACCCTGTAGCACGGGCGCGAACCGGCTACAGGCTCTGCCGTGTATACACGCCCCAAGGACTGTTAGGGACAGTCAACCCGCGCGATCACATATCGCGAATCACCGTCCGTATGGAACTCATCACGGACCCCCGGACTGGATCTCATCTCATGCACATATATCACATATGTAGGAACAGAATCATACCTGACGTCCACGTCCCTGTCTCGCGCACAGTATAGCACAATATACACAGATAACACGATACAACTCAGAAAACGGAGCGCTCGTTTGGAAAAAGGCTCGGGTACTCACCTGGTTGATCCACTGATCCCGGAATCTCTGACTCAGCTCGGCTCGCTGACTCGTCCCTGAAATCACACAAATCCCAAAACATTAATCTCGATTCCAACCGACACCACAACCCGACTCACAATAAACGCAACCCGACTCGAACTCAAAACCACCCAACGGAACCCCGGAAGCTTAATCCAAACCTGACCCAACAATCCCAACTGAAACCCAACACCAAAAACCCCCAAACCCGGCCCCAACAGCTCCGGCCCAAAGGCCCCGAACGCGCCGCGCCCTTCCTGCCTGCATCGCGACCACGCTCGCCTGAGCGCGGCCGCGCTCCCTGCGCCTTTCCTCTTCCCTGCTCGACATCCATGGCGGAACCAGGGAGACTTTACCTCCCAAACTCGCTTTCAGCACCAAAAACCCACAAAAATCTACATCAAACTGAACCCTACAGTCCCTAACTCAAATCCACGAATTTTAACAATATTAACCACGAATTTAACACCCAAAAATCATTACCTTTTGGCTTCAAAATTCGAAAGAGGTGAAGAAGGCAACCAATTCCAGCAACCAACTTTCTGTTCCCTTGCTGTTCACTCACGCACACACACACACACTTAACCCTTATTTCTCTGATTTTTGCCAAAAGAAGGAAAAGGAAGATTCAAAGGATGGTCACATATATACGCTTTACATAATTAGAAAGCCCCGAACCCGCTAAATCTGAACCCGATACCACTTTTTTCACAATTAATATCAAATTGACCCAATTAAATCCACGATCTCATAAACAATAAAAATCCACTAATTATTAATCCGGAGACACGAAACTCGTAAACCCGACACGTATAATCCACTACTCGGGCTATTATTAGTCCAACACAATAATAATTATTTAAATATCCACTAAAATAATTACACGCGATTATCTCGAAAATGGGATGTTACACAAACCGCCACATGGCGTGAGAACATTTCACTTATAAAGATAATTACATTTTATTATTTATAAGATAAAATACAATAAAAGATTAATAATAATTCATTGTTTTTAATATCTATAAAGATAAATCAATTAAATCATTATAGGTGAAACAAAATGATTAAGTCATTTAATTAGATTAAGTTTGAGTTAATTAAATTAGGAAGAATTAAATTAGGAAATTTAGGCGGGAAAACAAAAAAAAATGATCAGATGAGATTATGACATGTGACATCATATGTTCTCGTTTATTAATTTAGAAAGATTATTTTAATAACTTGAACAAGTAATTTGTTGTTCATGTTGCTATAGAGTTAATGATTGCTGGTTTGCTACAATATTTGTTCAAAACAAGATTGGCTTTGTAAATAAAATGGCTTAATGGTTAACCAAAAGGCATATATATTTCAATATTTGTAGCCCATTACTTTTTCCCCCAAATGCCATGTGCCCATCACCCCACAATATATTAGTTGCAACTGTGTACAAATTTAGGTGTGTAAAACTTTCCATTTTTATTTCTTTTTTATTTTAAATTTAATTACTAACTCTTTATAAAGAGATCGCGTAGTGATTTGTACTTGGAATTTTTCACAATAATCTTGAGTTTCAGCAAGCTTCAACTCCTAAATGTCCATTTGTTTCAACGAAAAAAAAAAAACATTACGTGTTATCTTTGATTAATACTTGTTATAGTTGTTCTGCAATGAGATCAAACGTATACATCTTAACTTGCAACTTTTGCTTCACGAGTTTGGTATGAACCCTTAAGGCACGGCAAACATGACCAAAAGGTTCGGCATGAACCCCGCGACATGGCAAAACGATCAAATGAATTTGCTTGTACTCTTTGTCTTTTAGCTCCCAATTAGATTGCAACGTGTGGAAAAAAAAAAAAAGTTTGCTCCAACATATAGAGGTTCTAAAAGCAACACTTAACTTGAATGATATTTTGTTATATTTTATCTTAGAAGAATCATATTGATATATGATTGGAAAATGTAACATATCCAATTGCACAAACTGCAAAAAAAAAAAAATAATAATAATAATAATAATAATAATAATAATAATAATAATAATAAAATAAAGGAGGAATAAAGAAAATCTTACAACATTCTAATCGTTCAATGATTAGCCTAGTTGATTAAAAATGTTAAAACTCACTCATTTCAACATGTGTTATAATATTAGCCATATAACTTGTTACCAAATCCATCCGTTTCACCATTTATATTGTTTCGATTGAACTGGTGCTAATTCGGATTCGTCTCAATTTCATAGTGTTCATGTTATCTTTCTTTTATTCAGGCACATAATGTGTTTTGTCATGTGTTCTACATCTTATTTATTTTATCAAAATCGAACAGTTTTTTGTGTTTTCTAACTTAATCTGTATTTTCAAAGTCATATATTTTCTTAAAAGTATACGTATTGTTATAAGTCGATGTGTGACACGTGAAAGTATGGATTTAATATGTTATAATATTAAATTTGAAAATTATTTTAGTTAGGATTGTCTGATCTATATAAGACCAGTAAAAGGTTATTGCACGAAGGTGTAGAGGATAGACGGAGATAGAAGGATAATCGAAGATTGACGAATAAGAAGAAAATGAGAGACAATAGAAGAGACAAGCGAACACTTAATTTTAATTTCTTCCAACTCGTTCTAATCTCATAACAACCAAGACCTAAGCTTCTTTTAATAGGCGAAGGAAGAAAATCTATTGCAGATTACATTGAATAAGAGACAACTATAACACCCATAAAAACCACACATCACATAAGATAAGATGAAATCTTATCTTTTACAGAATATAAAGATAATTCTACCACGTAGGGTTGAACAGTTATTCAACATACGACGTAAGCGTTTGCGTTAGTTTCAACGAGAATTGGATGTAATAGGTCATCTTCATAAATAATAGCATGTAACGACAAAAAGACAATAATAATTTTAAAAATATGGCTAAAATGTAAAATGTTATATGGGTTCAATAAGGCTAACAAGAAACAATCAAATTAATTTCATACCAATCCAATTTTCACCCGATTAATTCATGTCGTGTTCATTTCATGTCATATTATCAGGCTAAGAATTGACGTCCGTCTTTTTTATCTGCCTAAAAAGTCAAGGCCTCAAGGGTTCAAATCCTTATAGACTGGCCATTACATATACATGTGATGAAATAAATATATGAATGAATGGAACTTAAATCACAACTTTTGTAATCAATATGCTACCAACCACACCCTTTTTAGAAGCCATTGCACATGGTTAGACATAAAATGTCAATTCACTGGCGTCCCTTTCAAGCCCAATTCAATAAAAGCTAATAATATTACCATGCATCAAACACTTGTACATTACGCATCTCTTATAAATTCTAATGGGAAAAGCTCATGTTTAGAGGTTTAGAGCATTAGTGCTATTAAAAATGGGTAAGTAGCCCAGCCAAATGGTCCCAACACTAAAACCAGGCTCAATTCAAGGAAGGAAGGATCATCAATGTTCCACTTTTTCAGCATAAAAACAGTAGTCCCCATATGGTGCCAAGTTGGGCTACATGCCTACATCCAGAGCCAGAGAGACACTTTTCCTTCGACGGCATGTAATGTAAGAGTGATATAGGATTTAGATTTATTTTTAACATGAGAAATTATAATATATTAAACATTTAAATTGTATAGAATAAATATTAAAATAATAAGATAATGATAGCTTCAATTTGACTGCAGCCATCTTAGCTGCTTTCCCAACTAAAACAACATAGTTTTTGGGGTCATATAAGGATTCATTGCCATGAGGTTATATGTTGTTTGTATATAAAAGAATTTAAAAATTGAAAATAAATGTTTAGTTTCTCCTCTCCACCGATGTGGAGTGTTACAATCCCTCCCCCATGGGGACACTGCGGTGTCTGGCGCTTTGGCAAAGGCCACACGGTTTTGTTTTTGGAAGCAAAGCCATAGGCCCATCCCAAAACGCGTCTTGGTGGATAAAGACAACCTCACACTTATATGGGCATATTAGTTTCTCTTCTCTACTGATCTTCCCACTTCCATTCCAGCATACCAAATGGGAGCCAAAATTTACTAAAGGGCCCAAATTCAAAAATGATTTGAAAACAAGTTATAAAACCAGTCTTCAAAAATGGCATTACTTGCATATTTGAAAAATCTTCAAAATTGTATAATAATTGTTCTTTTCTCATGCTTTTAAGCCAAATGTTTTCACCAACAGATGCAAACATTCTAGTAAATAACAGTGTAAATTGTAAAATCTTAAATCTGTCGCCAAATATTTGATTCAAAACCAAAATATTTCCCGAAACACTTCATAACGAGTCAGATGTCAAATTTTGGTTGATGGGTGTCTTCTAAGAAGCAGGACTACAGATACAGCTCGAGTATAGTTGAGAGATTACCAAAGCTATGACTGGAACCACCGTCCGAGCCGTCTAGATCCTTCCTTTTCACCGTCACTTCTGTTGGTTCGGTTCCCTGAGAATTTCGATCTATATTGTTCGATAAGCATGTCAAGTTTATCCACCTTGTCTTGGCCTAGCGGGTCCTTGTTTTGTTTATTTTTCCTTCTTTTAATTGAACCTGTATCTTCATTCTGAACCTCTTTTTTATCTCTTGGCCTCTTTTTCTTGGGTAAGGCTGCTACCCCTGTTGGTCTAGCTGTACCAGAGGTTGTTCCATCAATGGCTGCACTGCGACCTTTCAGGCTTTTTCCTTCTTGTTGGGCCTCCGAAGTTTCGTTGGAGCCAGGAAGCTTTTTTGAAAAAGTTTTCTGTTTCTTGGCAGGTTTACCTCCCTCGATAGTGTCTCTTTCGGTTTCCACTGTCTTATCCTTTCCACTTTGTGGCATAGTACCTTCATTTTTGCGCTTTCTTGACTTCTTGGCATTTGACTGGTTGACTGGTTTGTGAAAATCAACATTTTCCTCCGTCCTTTCTGCTTCACTACTGAATCCTTTCTGCTGAGCTTCAATCTTATCGTTACGTTGCCTCAATGTCTGAACATTATCAAGAGCAAATTCCACAATTGGACGATGCTCGGAAGTGAAAGTTTCTGTGTTCCATATAAGTCATTGTATATATTGCAGAGAACATACAACCCACACCTCATATAAGAGAGTAATAAAAAAAACAAGTGTTAAAGAAACATACCAGGATTATTATTTAGAACTCTAAGGGCCACAAGTGCATGCTGATGCTCAGTGAACTCGATAAAAGCAACCCCACGTGAATGATTCTTTGAAATTTCTTTTCCTTTGTTAGAATCCTTCAACAGCTTAATCTATTTAAAAAAAGGCATTACCATAAATAAGGGAATGTAATGTGGGGCAATGGAAAAACAGAACCACAAGCACTGACGAGCAACTTACCTGTTGGATCACGGGCTTTTGTTTTGTAGCACGAGATGTAACTGCATCTATGCAAAGTTTTTTAAGTTGCTTGTCGTTCATCGACTTAGGTACATTGTACATGATGAGTCTTGTCCTTGAAACATGGAAGTTCGGGGATTGAAGTTTAGTCGCCTTTTTCTGCTCCAACCTGCATTTCATTTTTCACAAATGAATGTAAATGTTCAGCAAAAGGAGAAGGAATCCAACAAAAAACTATGAGCATAATGACAACCAAAAAAAACAAGGAAACTCATCATGCACAAAGTTTTTGTTACCAACTATTTAGACCTACTTTTTTTACTTTTCATGTTCATTTTTTCTCAATAATTTTCTGTTTTAACACGCCCTACTGTATTTTAATACTTACGATCGACGCTTTAATATGTCGCTCTCTGAAACCCCTTCAGCTGCTGGAGTGCCTTCAATAATAAGACCTTCCTATAGAAACAAAGATGACATTTATTTCGAATCCAGTGGCCTAAATTCAAATTCAGAACCAAGATCGGAACATAATAAGTCGTTACCAACCTTAGCTAAGTAAAGATTACGATGGTCATGTTCTTCCTTTTTCGTCTTCTCGGCTTCCCTATCGTGAGCTGCTTTCTTATTCAATGCCTTCAAAACTTTTAACTGTCTGCCTTTGAGGATAATTCCCAAACCAGCTACAGCAGCTGCTGCTGAAAATGCAGCTTCAGCAGCATCAATTGTTCTAAATTTGAGAAATCCAGTTCCCCTTGGTCTCCTATAAAAGGATTTATAATTTTAAAAAATTACGATGATAAGGTCAGAAAAATACATAAAATATCAATTTAAACTGATCTATACTTGGTGACTGGATGAAGAACTGGAACAAATGATTGGACTTCACCAAATGCTGTGAAACGCTGTTTTACTTCCTCATTATTAATATCAAAAGGAAGATTACAAATAAAGAGTGTTCTCTGCAAATCTTCTTCTGTCTCCTCTGATTTAAAATTTGTCTTTTCACTTTTGGTTGAACTTTCAGGTTTTGATACATGCTGAACATTTGTGGGTCCATCAGATATTTTCTTGTGTACGTTGACAGTTTCATCATTCAGCTCCATCTGGGGGGAGCCCGAATCATCGTTGACAGAAGCACCAGGCTCATTCAATGACGAAAGAAAGTTGCTTAAAACTTTTCTCGCAACATCTGCTTCCTCATCAAAATTCACTTCTTTCTCTGCAGAATCAGAGCAATCTGAAACGATACCAGGCCCATGAGAATGCAACGAGTTTTTGTCCATTTCAGTACGGTCATCCTCCAAATCACTACTAGAATCATCTTCATCACTTTCTTCCTGTCCTGTAAAATACCTTAAATTAAGATTATATAAATTTGTATAAAGCTAATAAAAAAGATCCAACAACAAGACGAAGACAAATGAACAAGCAGATATCTCACATGAAGGAAAGAAAAAACCAAAAAACTGATTCGCAAATACCCAAGCCATAAACACCTAGGCATATAGAGCCAGGTGAGTGTGATGTTAAGAAGCTTTAAGAAGTGTTATAACGAGAAAATAAAAATAAAAAAAAGGAAATAAGATAGAAAAGAATGCATGAAAAAACTGATGTATCACTCCAGTTTTCGTTCCATGGTTCTGGTACTCTTTTGGTCTCAGTGTGGTCCAAAACCAAACCAGTCTTTATTTAAACAATCCAAATTTCTAGGTGAAACCGTGCTGACTGTTTTATGGTCAAGATTTCTTACATAGCTTGAAGAATCCCTCAGTAAACTGTAAGGGCCATTTGGTTCGCAAACTTTCTTCTTTGAGATTTGCATTTTGTCAAAGGATTTGCATTATGCAGCATTTGCATTTGTCAGAATTTTGTCAAAGAATCTGCATTATCTTTTAGAAAAATTTGCTAATTTGAAGAATACAATGTAACTGGGATTTAAAATCCTATGAGAGGCTAGGTTTTTAAATAACAAAGAAGGAAGGGATTTAAAAATCCTAAGAGATTTTAAATCCATACTAAAATCTGAGAACCAAACACAGTATTTTAAATGCAAATCCCAGTGAATCTCAGAAAATCCGCAAACCAAACGCACCGCTATCTATGAAAAACATTGACAAGGCATTGGAAATACTAGAAACTGGCAAGATATTTAAGACTAGCAACTTTACCGTCTTTTACAGAGACTTGAGAACCAGCTGTATAGATTTTCTTTGGAACAGCCCAGTCAACAGCAATGGGCCTTTTACCAAAAGATTTTCCATTGAACTTCTGGATTGCCTGTAAAAAGGATTACAGAAAATTAGAACAATTTCCAAAAAAAAATGATGAAACCCAATAACTTTACAAATACTTGGTGCAACTTATGTATCACTACACACATTTTCTGCATCCTGCTTGCATGTGAACTTGACAAATGCAAATCCCTTTGATAGCCTAACAGGGATAAAAACTGTTACAATTTAATACAACATGGAGTCAAAACGAGCATAACATTGAGCATGAAATATGTACCCGGAATCAGGTTTTTTGGGAATAAACACATCCCACACAAAGCCTGCTGCTGTAAACATTTCTTTGATCTCATTAACATTAGCCTGCATTTGTGTTTCATAAGTTAGTTCCTAAGATAAAACTCGCCTCTTATATATACATTATGCATACATAAAAAGCTAATAAGATAACTGAGCAATCACTTAATTAACCTTAAAAGGAAGATTCCGTATTATAAGCTTCCATTTCTGCACCTTGGAACCCTGGTATCAGATACAAATATATTAGGCATTCACAGGTTTGACTTTGAAAATGAATGTTATTAGATAATTAAGAGGTAAATAATTAGGCTCAACTATTATAATCCCCAAATTCTTTCAAGATCCAATGTCATGCATTATTCACATCACAAGACATCAGGTGATCACAGGTTTGGTAAAGTTACGAGTGTTTCTGTCTTTGAAATGAATAGAAACGTAGCAGTGAACAAAATAAATCTTGCACATAGAAATTTGGGCTTTTTCACTGGAGCTTCTTAAAGTCTAAAGTCCCAATATCTTTCAAGGAGCTTACTTCTCCACCTAACTGGCGTGCCCAAACCATGCTGCCATTTAACGTCTTCTGATGTAACTTTGTGACACATGCCCGAGCTGATTTAACACTACCATAAACTATAGATGAGGCACCTAATCTGCATCCATCTTGAACAAGTCCTGCAATAGACAACAGTACAACACTACAAATAAGGTTCTTTGAAGGATACTATTAAGTTGGTGTAACTCTTACAGTGCTGTCTAACCAAAAAACAATATGACTTGCAAAGGAATGGTATTTGTTTAAGCTGGCAAATTCAAACGCATACTAAATTAATTGCAACCAAAGCCTAAGAGGTGAAGAAATCAATAAGGTGAGTAATGTTCAACCCATTACTATTACACCTCTGAGTGCTCTACAATATCATATTCGTACATTGAATGAGTGAATTTTCAGGTGCTAAAATAGATGCTAACTGAAATTCATGTTTATTGGCTTAATGTCTTCCAACCAAACCCTTCTGTTCATGATTTTTATGTTCTGCAATGCATAAAATTGTAACATGCAGTATATCCCATAGTTACCTAATTCGCGGTACGATCCGGTACGGGTACGCGGTACGAAATCGCAATTCGCTAGGTTCCTAAAATTCGGTACGAAGGGGGGTAGGCTCATTTCGGTACGTTCCGGTACGATGTACCATATAATGCGGTACGGTGTACCATATAATGAGGTACAATGTACCATGTATTATATATTCTTACTTATTAGTTATTACTTTGTTACTATAATTTAAAAGACATAATAAACTTACAAATTAAAACATAAACTTGATTTTTTCATAACAGAAGTACATAAGCAAAAGTACAGAACAGAATCACAGATTCAACAGAAACATAGATAATCAGAAATGCAAAAAGCCAAAAACATAAGCAGAAGTGCTGAACAGAAATGCACAAATCAATTCACCCTTGGTTTTTTCCCTTTCCCTTTATCATTATCTTCATCATCCAGGTCTTCCCATCCAACATCTATCATTGTTGAACTTTCTAAGTATGTAGAATCGGGATCCATATCCCACTTCATGTGTGGTCCTTCTTTATAAGCTTCAGAAAACCTTGAACATAGACGGATATTTGAATGAACAAAGACTAACTTATCAGCCCTTTTGCAATTCAGCCGATTTCTCTTGACATTATGAATATACGAATACGTGCTCCAATTTATTATAAAAATTCGAAAAGGGAGTCGAATTCGAACAGTCGATTATAGAAACAAGCAGTCTGTGGCCGCACGAAATTCGAACAGTCGATTCGAATTGGGTCTGATCGGTTCGAATTGGGTACACGAGTTTCACTGATTGAACACGCAGAATTGCACACGAATTAAACGAATTGAATTCGATTTGGGTTACCGAATTGGACGGCGATCGGATCGCTATCGAATTGCGATTCGGTTCGTGGCGATTGGAACGGAAATCGCGGCCTCTTGGGCGAATTAGGTAACTATGGTATATCCATTCAATTATCCAAAAATACGAGCATAATCAATTATTATGCTCAAAAGTACATTGCAAATTTTACTAATGAACAAAGTATATCATGACAGACAAAAGTACGGTATATTCTTACCATGATGTGATATCTCTTCTTTGGGAAGAGGGTAAGTTATGGAAGATACTGACCCACACTCCCTTGCAAGACGATGAACATCCTCTGCCATATCATCATTGACAAGTCCACCAATTACAACTGTCCTAGCAACCCTGTTCACAATATAAATAACTTGAAAGATGATGACCTAGAATATTGAAATGTTGGCACATATTACAGCAGTGTTACTTGAATTTGAAGAATAAGCAACTATAAATTCTAATATGCAATGGTGAAAATAAGCAGACCCACAAAACTCAGGCTGCTGGATAAGGTCCAGTGCAGCAGTGCCCAACAGGAAATTTTCAGGCTTCATATATGTTAAAAGCAAACATCATAAGCAATCACATACATTCAATTTAGAATACTGTTCTACTAGGTAACAGTTAAAATTTTAGAAATCATAACCAACCAATATTTACACGTTATTAATGATAAATTTCCCTTCTCCAATTGCGCTTGTATCCAAAGCATACATGGTCAAGTGCACCATTAGACTTACACATGCCTCAACATGATATCCAACATTTAAAAACGGCATTCAAATACCTCTGCTTTTCTGAAGAAATTCCCTCCACGCGTTCATTTTTCAAGGGGATCACAGCTTTCTTCGGCTTATCAAGTTTGCCTAGATATTTGTGTTTGGGGGAGTCAATAAGTCAGTTTAGTGATGGTAAAAGCTTCCAATGATATTAATGCAAAATGTGTGATCATTGAAACCTTTTTCTTGTGAATCATGAGCCAGTTTATGATTCACTGTTGGTGTTGATGTATCATCCTTCGTCTTGATAACGTCATTAGTGATATCATCCTCACTGTCTTTTGCCTTGATAGTGTCATCAGATGGAACCACTGAAGTTTCCCAGTCACATAAGCCAAGGGGTTAAAAGAAAAGGCCTAATTAGAAGTAAGCATCAAAACTGAAAAAGAATGTTGAAAAAGAAACAATAGTGTAAAGCTAAAAATGGATAACATTAGCTATATGAACCTTCATTGCCTTTAGATCGCCGTTGCTCAAGAGGAGCCCTATGTGTTGCATGTTTAACTCCAATTGTGCGACCTCCAATAGACGTACCATGTTTCAGCTCAATTGCGCGGTTAGCGTCTTCAGTCACAGCACTGTTATGAAAGAAGATAAACAAAAAGTAAAAAGGAAGCTTATGTGCATATATATGACTGGGAACGGATGAAGTGATGGACACAACATTAATTGTTTGTTCAGTTCATTTAGTTTTGCAACAACTAATTTTTGGGAAGAATGTGCAAACATTGGTGCAAAACAAATGGACGTGCTAATTATGATCATATACATAAAATCACAAAGCAACAAACAAACACTACTTTTGTTTAAATGTTGGGCACACCCAAACTAGAACACAATGGATGACATGAACTTTAGAGCAAAAGAGCATACACATCCATTCGCTTGATAACCCTCTTTTTCATGATGTAAAATAAAGTAAAGAGAAGGATGATGTGGTGGCACGGAACGACACGAAAATGCATGTCTAGGTCCATTTTCAAGTTGCATCATTTTGAACATGTAATTAAAAATATAAATCCTTTTAGGCTACGTTGATTTTCAAGTTGCAGTCACTTTGGACCTATTAACAATTTGAAATAGCATATGCACAAGTGTTTGTTTTCAGTTGCTAAAAACGAGTAAGTGATGCAATTGCATCCTGGTAAAAGTGGCATGTCGACAGCGATAAAGCTTGCAGAATGATTTAATAAGAACAATTAGATAAGCACATAAAAACACTGCTAAATGCCGATTATATAATGGGTGAATGAAATTATACCTTACAATGAGAAAGTAAGCGAGACCAAAAAATAAAAATTAACCTTCAAGAAAAGAACAAAAGAACAATGCAGACTTACAATTGGACAAAACCAAAGCCACGGTGTTCAGTCGACCCTGTAAAACAGTGTTCAGCAAATGTGACCTCTCAGTTTCAAAGTACTGCAACAACGCTCTAAGTAACGATCAGCTATCATAACAACGCAAGTTGTAATACCTAATTAATCATGAACCTTACCTTTCTGCGTAACCATAAAACACCGCCTAATTGGTCCAACATCGCTGAAAGTTTCTTCCAGCTGAAATTCCAAGTCAAATTTACAGTTCACTTTACCGTGAATCGATCTAAACAACCAGAATGTATGACAACGATACACATAGATAGATTTAATTTTTTAAAGAAAAAAACTTGCCTGAGAGTTAGAGAAAGTGTATGGTAAGTTGGAAACAAACACGGTGGCCGGACTGTGCTGGCTACCACCGAATTGAGGCTTCATCTTCTTGTTCTTCCCCATCTATGTGTGCCTTCCGGATTGAACCTGAATGAAATGGCAGCTCTCAAGTGCGGCCTCTAGGTTGAAGAAGTGAAATCGCACGGTACTACGGTATACGGACAGTACGGCTCGATGATAACAGGAGCAGTGAAGTCGCTGGTTAGGGTTTTTCTGGTGGATTTTTCACTTGCGCTTGCTTATAAAAATGATTATCAGAAGCATAATGTTATTATGAATTGACTAGTTTATTAACATACATAAATCTAAAAATATTTATTTCTTAAAATTATATAAGCATAACAACAAAAATTAATATTAAATATTTATAAATATATAAAAATAATTTTGAAATTTTAGTTTATTAATAGTTACAATAGATTTTAATAGATTGAATTGAATTAAATTGAATTAGATTTGATTTGATATTATTAATAATTCTAGTAAGTAACATGACAATTTGTAAAAATGACAAGTGACAAATTTAATAAAAAAATAACAAGTATCAGATAAAAGGATAAGATGACAAATGACAATTTTGTTACTCTTTTAATAGTATAGATAGAAAATAGATGTTTCATGAAATGGCTAAACCTAAAGCAACTCCAACAAAGAGGTTACTTACACTTATCAAGGGATTGTTTGATAATTGCTACATCGTTCGGTACCGAATGATTTAGAGACATGAATGGTTTAAAACTTCATAATAAAATTAGGCCCCGCCCAATGGGGGGTGGCGAAGTGGGCTTCGGCTCACGGCATAAAAATTTTTAGATTAGTTACATAGGAGTATGCCCATTTTTTAATCAGGTAGCCCAAAGTCCTTAACCCACCTGCTGAAATGCTAGATTAGTCTATTAGGTTTCATCAGGGGCACACCGCACAATTGATCTGGAACTAATGATTGTAACTTGAATTTGCAAATTGAATTCAGGCTTTTATGATAATTAGTCTGAAATTGGAAGCTTGTTTGGTCAAATGTATGGTTTGGATTGAATTCAAACTTCAAAAGCTTGTAAATTGTATTACTTAGTGTTGTAATATAAATGTTTTGATAGTGAATCGGTACATAGACTGTCGTGAAGTTGTCATATGTTGTTTGGTGTTGTTTTTTATGTGCTTTGGAACTGGAATCGTAACTCAAAATGAGCCAAATTAGATGTTGGTCGACATAGCAGAAATTTATGCATTTGTTTTGTCTGAGCAAACATCGCAGATTGCGCTCCGATTAGGCTGTTAGTGCAACGGTGACCAACGATGGACGAGACTAGCGAAGTGTGTTGATTTCAGGGGCGATTCCAGGAACTCAACTGCGATTATGATGGTTTCAACACTACAAATTGTTTCGATTGCTAACTTTCAATGATAATCTGGGAGTTGCGATCGCGACCAATGCATGAAATAACAGTTAGTTATCAGTCAGGAGGTAGCTCCCATATAGACTAGCCATGTGAATTGATTCATTCTTTCCATGTGGATGTGTGACTCGTTGTAAAGTGATTAGTCGTGAGGAACAAGGGGTACCACGTTATTGTACAATTATCGTTTAGACTTGATTTCAACATATGCCGATTAAATAGGTATTTACTTTAAAGTTAATTGATAAGTAATAAGTAGTACTTTTGAAAACAATGATAAATTACGTATGAAAATAAGGATAAATTAAAACTTTTGCATTCATTATGCAATATATAATTCAAATACCATAGGGACAAGAGTTAATATACCATTATCATTAAAAACTTCAAATGCAGAATAAAGACCAAAACAAATATTTGTCAATAGTCTGGAAGTCATTCTACGCAAACCTATGTCACATCCAAACAAATACCACGAGTCACCGGTCAATGATTTTCAATGATGGATAAGTCATTACGTTTCTCAACTCTAGGCTTCCGTGTACAATCTAAACAAGATTATTGTCTTTATCAATTTAGTGTGAAAAATATAAACAATTATAAGGGATCAACAATCAAAGTTTGTTGAATGAGTTATTAGATTGATATGACAGGTAATGCATATAACAATTAAATTTACAATCACTACAATGTAACTTATTTGTTTATACATTACAATTGATGTAAAAGGTTGAAGATGATCGTGTTCCCATTTACAATAAACTTGACCCAAAGAATTAAATATAATTGGCAAAGAATATGAGACAGTTGAAGAGGGAGACTCAAGATATATCACGTATATGTCATCACACTATGAGTACGTATAGGAAACATGATAACACAAAATCATCGGGCACGCAACACCCGACATCGTACTATTGCTAACCAAGAAGTACAACATTATACTTCGAGAGTTATAAGAAAACATGGCACGTATCTACATTACACACAAATTGTAATAATAAATAATAACATAATATGAATACTCGGTGAAATTTCCAATAAAGTAAAATTACACTTAAAGCTCACCATGCTATTGTAACAACCTAGCTTTTGACTTGACTTTAATTTCTGTTTTTGATTCAATAATGTAATTTTATTTCATTATATGTATTGTAATTTTAATTTAGTAATGAAAATATTTAATTAAGATAAATTAATTAGTGAGGATAAAATGAAGATAAAACTGTATTTAAATGGAAAATCAGATATTGAGGGACCAAATAGGTCAATATTCGAAAGTTTAGAAATAAAAGACAAAAAAATCTTTCATTTCTCTCATTACATCATCTCTCAACATTCAAATTCTCTCAATCTCTCTCTCTCTAAAATCTCTAAAAATCTGCTAGAACTTCAAGATTTGAAGAGGAAATCGTGAGATTAACTGAGATTGTCAAGAATCAGAAGAATATTAAGGTAATACAATTAATTTCTAAGTTTTATTTTTGTATTTTAAGAGTTTAAATGCTCAAAAATCGTATTATAATCTGTAAAAATTATGTTATGTGTTTGAAATGTTGGTTAGAAATCATGTAATGAAACCCATAAATGATTTAGAAACAGAAATCGTAGCTAAAATCATCCAAAATAATCAAAAATCTGAGTTTTTATAAACTTTTATGTTCTTGAGAAAAAAAATTCAACATTTTGGACAAATCTGGATGATTTAAAGTGTTTAATATAGGGAAAACAATGTAGAAATACCCTAAAATTGATAATATAACTTTAGATTCAATTGCATGTGATTAAAATTTAAGTTTGGTGAATTTTTTGTAAAACCCGTATGGGTCGACCTGCAAATCTGCAAGTCGACTCGGCGAGTCGCTATGGTGACTCGGCGAGTCGCCAAGAACACCATGAATTTCTCTTAAAAATTTTATAAGTGTTGGATCCGAATTTCGATTTAGATCCGAGTTCAGATATAATCTGAATTCGGTTTGACCCGAATTCGGATGTGATCCAAATGCGTTTTGACCGAGTTCGGATGGATAATCTCGGATCCATAGACTTTTCGGATGCATACGAATTCGGCCGAAGATCCGAATTTCGGACCTCCACTCGCCGAGTCGCTTTAACCGGCTCGCCGAGTCGGACCCAGATGGTGCGAATTCGGATGTTATTATTAAGATCCGAAATTAAGGCTAATAAACTAACTTTTGGATATGCTTTTATGGCTTAATGAAATATATAATTTAGTACCAATACATGCAATATTAAACGAAATATGAGATGTTCAAATGCAAGATTTGGGCATAAAATACATTTGAAAAGATTATGAGTTATCAGAATCAACTTAATGAAATTCCAAGGATTGATAATGATATGTTATGATAAATTCTGGACAGGTTCAGATAAATTCTGAACAAAGAGTTAAAGAATTAAAGATTTAAAGATTGAAAAGTGCGAAGCCAGAGTCCGAAAAGATTAAAGATAAATCCTGAGATAACTCAGGTGGTGGATTTTAAATCTGCTAGATAAAGACCCCAGAACCAGTGAGTTATAGATATTCAGTTTTTCTGTAACAACCTAACTTTTATCGATCGTGTAATATGTGATTTTGAGATAATAATATAATTTTATTATATTATTTATGTTGTTATTAAAATAAAATAAATATGAAATGGATTAAGTAAATATAATTTTAAATTATATTTATGATATGATTGAGTAAAATAAAAGAGATGTAAAATACAAAAGTTTAGTGGGTTAAACTACAAATGAAACTAAATGAAATATATATACTCAAATAAATGAACAATTAAGATCATTAATTTTGATAAACTCTCTCTCTCTAATCTCTCTCTAAAAACTCACGGCAATTTCACAAAACTTACCAAGAAATTCAAGATTTGTTCAATTAATTGAAGAATCAAGACAAGGGGAGTTACAACAATCATCAAAGATCAATAATCTACAAGAATTTGAGGTAATAATTTCTTTTAATTTCAAAATATATGAATGTTTGGTTCGGTTTAGTGTAAAACCGAAACCAAGAAATTAAAGTATGAAATTTGTTGTTGCATGTGTAAAATTTTGATAGTTTATGATGAATTAAAGCTACTAAATGAATCAGAAATAAAATTTGTGGGTTGGATCGTCCAAAATAGCAACAAATCTGAATTTTTGACAAAAATGTGTTCTTGACAAAAGAGTCATATTTTGGATGATTTTGACCCATATATGATGTTATTGATAGGGAAATTAGTATAAAAACACTCAAATAATGATATTACATCAATATATAACATTGCATGTTGATTAAAAATGAGTTTAGTGTATTTTATGTAAAATCCGTATGAACAAATATAAGAACATGAAGAACAAAATTCTGGGAATTATGATGACTATGGATCCGAATTCGGTTAAACCCGAATTCGGATGAAATGCTTTAATTCGGTTCTTATATATATTTCGGATATACTTAATTTCGGTCCTTGTTCATTTCGGATGATATGCTAAATTCGGGCACATCGTGAATTCGGATGTGTCCTAATTTCGGACCTTACGTTTCGGAATGGTCCTAATTCGGATTAATCATCTGGTCCGAATTCGGATATATATATATATATATTTCGGATGAGGCCAATTCGGATCCCTAATTCGGAGAGGCCCGGATCCGGATGATCCGAATCCGGATCCCAATCCGGGCTGATCTGAAATTATGGTCCGAAATGCAAATTTTATATTTTAATATAAATGGCTATATAAATATATATATTGTTATATATATATATTTAAGAACTTTTGGAGAATTTAAAAGAATAAAGAATATGAACGAATAAAAGAGTGATGAACTGAAAATTATCAGAATCAGATAGAATTACAGATTTTAATGACCAAAAGATGATGAAATTCTATGATAATAATGATGATATTGACATGATATTATCATGGATGACTTTGAACAGGTTCAGTATATATATATTCTGAACAAAGATTAAAAGACTTAAAGATTTGAAAGCGGGTCTCTGATTTGAAAAGAATTGACAGATTACAGACTGACAAGACAAAATCCTGAGATAACTCAGGTGGCAGATTTATATATCTGTTTGACCAAGACCCAGACCAGTGAGTTATAGATATTCAAATTGAACATGCAAAGATCCGTTTGAGATATATTGATGCTGTTACATTATTTGACATTCATTTATCAGCTGGATTGAGACCTGTGCACACCATGGATGGGTGTTGCCCAGTGAATCATGATAGCTATTTGCTTATCATTTCATATTGCATTTATTAGCACTTCAGACTTTGCTCTATGATTCGTTGCTATCATGACTTCTAAGACTTATGCTTACTTCATTGATCAGACTTGATAAGATTTATTCAGCTTGACTAGCCCTTATGGTCTATTGTTCTAGACCTGGCTATTCCACCAGTTCTCACGAACTTGGTAATGACCTCCGATGTTCGGCCATGTTGACCTACTGGTAGCTAGCCCAGTATGTGGCTGATCCCCACGATATAAGCGTGAGTGTGGTTTGAACATCATCCGATCTTAAGATACTATATCTCAATCATGATGAGGGCTGTAGCGGCAGCCAAGACTTATCACGCTTAGAAATATGACTCCGCTTGACACGCATGTTAATATTGAAAATCTATAAACTCACTAAGCTTTGCTTACAGATGTTGCTTTAATATTTTACAGGAAAAAGCAAAGGAAAGTCACCTGCCGGACCTAGTTCTTAGGTCTTACACTATCAAGTCAGAAGTATCATAGACCTCTACTCAACGATCTCATTTTGGTACTAATTGGATGATGATATTGTGGTGATCTGGGTAGATTTATTTTGATAATATGATGACATGAATTAGATTAGACTTGTGCCCTATACAAGTTTAATTTGAAAACCGTAACTGCATTAAACTTAAATCTTAATAGCTTGTACTGTAATTTAATTTTCCGCATTATAATTACTCTATCTTAGTTTGATTGATATCGTATTGCATGATGTGGGACCTAGACTGGTGAGCACCGCCCCGTAAGGGGTGGTCTTCACAGGATGGTATCAGAGCCCATAGTTTGAGTGAATCAAGTATTACGTGAGTATACTTGATCTCAAACTGAAGCAATACATATGTATCAATCAATTAGGTGGTTTGAACTGAGATAGGATGTACAGACTATTAGGATGGGAAAAAGGGTACATAGATCTAAGTTTATAAACTGATAGTTAAATGCTTGTAATTTTCAGTAAAAGATGTCAGGATCAGGATCAGGTGATATTCCCAACAATATGACCCAACAACAAATGTTTGAAATGATGCAACAATTTCTAGCCCAACACTCAGAACAACAAAACAAAATGATGCAAGAACAGTTTCGTGCCAGAGATGAGGCCGAAGCTAAAAGACGTGAAGAAAAGAAAAATAAGAGAAAAGAAAAGCAAGTCCAGACCAATGAATCTGATTCTGATAATTCAAATCCAGAAACCCAAATAGCTCAGCCAAAAGGCTGCAAATTTAAAGATTTTAAAGCGAGCGGTGCCCTGAACTTCGAGGGTACTGTGGATCCGATCCAGGCGATGGATTGGATTAGTCATACTGAAGAAATCTTCAGGATTTCTGATTGTCTAGATTCGAAGAAAGTAAGCTATGCGTCTGCACTATTTGTGGGAGCTGCTCGTGCCTGGTGGAAAACCCAGCGAAGTATCTATGGTGAGGAGGTGATTCAGACTTTAGAATGGGAGCAGTTTCTAGACATGTTCAATGCGAAATACTGCCCAGTTGACCAGCAAGATAAGATGGAAGTCCAATTAATGCAACTGACTCAGGGAACGAAGACTGTAGATGAATATGAACACGAATTTTCGAGATTATGTGGCTACTCTTCTTACCAAGTGGCAACAGAGGAAAGGAAAATGAATAGGTTCCGAGTAGGACTCAATCCTAGATACAGACATCCCATGAGCGCGATCAAATACAAGAGTTACTTGGAAATGGTCGAAGCGGCTAGACAAATCGAGCGAGGTTACTTAGAGTATGGTGATCAGCTTTATGCTCCGTCTACTAACCCGATGAATCCGTCTCCTCCAAAGAAACAACGATTTGGCAGATTCTTTAGGCCGAATAAGTCTCAGTCCCAACAATCTCAGCAATCCTATCAGCATAGTTCACAACCGAAAGCGCAAGCCTACTCACTGACAAACGAGCCACGATTCTGCAAGAGATGCAGAAAGTCTCATATGGGGTTATGCAATCCAGAAGACGTTACTTGCTTCGCGTGCAACATGATCGGTCACAGCAGTGATGAATGTCCACAGCAGGGACGAGGATGTGCGAAGTGTGGAAAAAGAGGACACTTTATGTACCAGTGTCGTAGCGGACCGCGTTATCAGTCTCAATCATCAGCAGGAGGTTCTACAAGGAAAAGTTCTGCTGCAACGCCGACTGCACGGACTCGAGCTTTCCAAATTACAGCTGAAGAGGCGAGAGAAACACCAGACGTAGTCACCGGTACGTTTCTGTTAAATACAATTCCTGCTCGCGTATTATTTGATTCCGGTGCTAGTCGTTCCTTCATATCAACTACCTTCGCTCAAA
The DNA here is from genome assembly GCA_020465985.1 of Centrapalus pauciflorus. Classification (NCBI taxonomy): domain Eukaryota; kingdom Viridiplantae; phylum Streptophyta; class Magnoliopsida; order Asterales; family Asteraceae; genus Centrapalus; species Centrapalus pauciflorus. Next base: position 49,391 of record JAANYP010003705.1, on the reverse strand, counting down.
GATTATATAAATCTCCCTCGAAGCTTCCTGTGATACTTGATATCGAGACAGCCAGCAACAACTATGTTATGGCTGATTCTGTTTATCGTAACTGCACTCTACTTATCAATAACATTGTGTTCAACCTTGACCTCATCCCTATTCTGTTAAAAGAATTTGACGTCATCATCGGCATGGATTGGTTAATGAACAACGAAGCTACAATTATCTGCAACCGACGAATCATCAGAATCAAATCTTCAGACGGCCGAGTACTTGAGATCAAGGGCGAGAAACGTAAAGGTGCACATTGTTTCATAACGGTAGAAAAAGCTCACAAATACTTGTCTAAAGGTCACGACTCTTACCTTTGCTATGTTTCATCTGAATCTAACTCCGAAACTCAAAAGAAACCTTTATCCGATATTCCTATCGTCTGTGAGTTCCCAGACGTATTTCCTGACGATATTTCCGGAGTGCCACCGGAACGACAAGTCGAGTTCAGTATTGACTTGGTTCCTGGTGCGGCTCCTATCGCAAAAGCTCCATACAGACTTGCACCTGCAGAAATGCAGGAAATGTCAAAGCAACTGCAAGAGCTGTTGGAGAAGGGATTTATCCGACCGAGTTCTTCTCCGTGGGGTGCACCAGTACTATTTGTTAAAAAGAAGACGGAACCTTCCGTATGTGCATCGATTACCGCGAGTTGAACAAGGTTACAATAAAGAATAAGTATCCTCTGCCCAGAATCGATGATCTGTTTGATCAGTTACAAGGAGCCAGTTACTTTTCAAAAATAGATCTCCGTTCTGGGTATCATCAGTTAAAAGTCAGAGAAGAAGATATTCCAAAGACAGCCTTCCGTACAAGATACGGTCATTACGAATTTCTCGTGATGCCGTTCGGCTTGACAAATGCACCAGCGGCGTTCATGGACCTCATGAATCGCGTGTGCAGACCTATGTTGGATAAATCAGTTATCGTATTCATAGACGATATTCTGATTTACTCCAAAACGGAGGCTGATCATTCTATTCATCTGCGGCAGTTGCTAGAGTTATTGAGAAAAGAAAGACTCTATGCAAAGTTTTCTAAGTGCGAATTCTGGCTCAGACAGGTATAATATCTATTATATAAGTCTTGAGCTGTTTCCTTAACTATTCTATGATTCACCTCAGAATTTGAAATTCTATCTTAATTCTTATAGATCCAGTTCCTTGGCCATGTTGTTTCTGGCGAAGGAATTTCCGTTGATCCTTCAAAAGTCGAGGCTGTTCAGAAGTGGCAAACACCTCGCAATGCCTCAGAGATAAGAAGTTTCCTTGGATTGGCCGGTTATTATCGGCGATTCATAAAGGACTTCTCAAAGATTGCTGTGCCGCTTACAATGCTAACACGGAAGAATACTCCTTTCGTTTGGACCGATAAACAGCAAGAGGCATTCGATATTCTGAAACAAAAGTTGATTCAAGCGCCGATCCTAGCCTTGCCAGAAGGTAACGACGATTTCGTTGTTTACAGCGACGCTTCTGGTACTGGCTTAGGATGTGTTCTTATGCAAAGGGGAAAAGTAATTGCCTACGCTTCAAGGCAATTAAAGGATTACGAGAAAAGTGCACCAACTCATGATCTTGAGTTGGCTGCCGTTACCTTTGCTCTGAAGATCTGGCGTCACTATCTATATGGGACTCGGTGTCAGCTTTACACCGATCATAAAAGTCTCAAACATCTCTTTACTCAGAAGGATCTGAATATGAAACAGCGTCGGTCCTTGGAGCTTATCAAGGACTATGATTGCGAGATCCTATATCATCCCGGTAAAGCTAATGTTGTCGCGGATGCTTTGAGTAGGAAAGTCTATCCGGAAAAGTGTTGCTATGCCCTGACTCCTGTAGTATTTTCTTCTGAACTTATTGAAGATATCAGAATTGCTCAAGCTGAAGCACTGAAAGAAGAGAATATTGATTCTGAAAATTTAAAAGGGCAATTACAATTTCTAACTCTGAATCATTTGGGACTTCACTGTCTCAAGGGAAACCGAATCTGGGTTCCTAAGTATGGTTCAATTCGCAGCACTCTTCTATCTGAAGCTCACAAGTCCAAATTATCTGTTCATCCTGGCAGCTCAAAGATGTACTTTGATCTGAAAGCTGATTACTGGTGGCCAGGAATGAAGAAAGACATCGGTAAATGTGTTGAAAGCTGCAAAGTATGTCAGATGGTTAAGGCAGAACACCAGAAACCCTTCGGGAATATGCAACCACTGCCAGTTCCTGAATGGAAGTGGGAGCATATAACAATGGACTTCATTACGAAGCTGCCAAAGACCAAAAGACAACACGACTCTATCTGGGTAGTCGTTGATCGTTTAACGAAATCAGCACATTTCATTCCAATGAAAGAAACTTATTCTCTGGATAGATTGGCACAGTTGTACATCACAGAAATTATTTCTCGTCACGGTGTGCCAAAGTCTATCGTATCAGATCGTGATAGTCGTTTCACATCCAGATTCTGGCAGGCATTACAAGAAGGGATGGGTACTCGGATATCCATGAGTACTGCTTATCATCCAAATGCAGATGGCCAGAGTGAGCGTACTATTCTAACTCTTGAAGATATGCTTCGTGCCTGCATTCTTGATTTAGGTGGTAACTGGGATGACCATTTGCCATTGATCGAATTCTCTTACAATAACAGTTATCATTCAACAATCAAGATGGCCCCTTTTGAAGCTTTGTACGGAAGAAAGTGCAGAACTCCTACCTGTTGGTGCGAAACAGGCGAATCACCAATAGCAGGTCCTGCCCTTCTACAGTTGACTCATGAAAAGATTCAATTTGTCAGAAGGAATATTCTTGAAGCTCAAAGCAGGCAGAAGTCATATTATGACAACCGGCACAGATCAATCAGTTTTGCAGTTAACGATTGGGTGATGCTGAAAGTATCCCCAATGAAGAATGTGGTACGATTCATTAAAAGAAACAAGTTAGCTCCGAGATTTATCGGACCGTTCAAGATCATTGAAAAGATTGGAAATCAGTCTTATCGTCTTGATCTACCAGCGGACTTAGCTGGAATACACCCTGTATTCCATGTTAGTCATTTGAGAAAAAGCTTAGCTGACAAAAGAGAAGTACAGTTACCACACGTTAACCTACAGATAGATGAGAAGCTTCGCGTGGTTGAAGAGCCAGAACGTATTCTGGACTCAAAGACTAAGAAGCTTAGAAATAAAGAGATACAGATGGTGCTCGTCCAGTGGAAACATCACAAAGGTTCGCATCAGTCTTGGGAATCCAGAAATGTCATGAAAGCTACTTATCCCAGTCTGTTCGAATCTAGCTAACTTCGGGGACGAAGTTTGTGCGTGGTGGAGCCCATTCTGTAACAACCTAACTTTTATCGATCGTGTAATATGTGATTTTGAGATAATAATATAATTTTATTATATTATTTATGTTGTTATTAAAATAAAATAAATATGAAATGGATTAAGTAAATATAATTTTAAATTATATTTATGATATGATTGAGTAAAATAAAAGAGATGTAAAATACAAAAGTTTAGTGGGTTAAACTACAAATGAAACTAAATGAAATATATATACTCAAATAAATGAACAATTAAGATCATTAATTTTGATAAACTCTCTCTCTCTAATCTCTCTCTAAAACTCACGGCAATTTCACAAAAACTTACCAAGAAATTCAAGATTTGTTCAATTAATTGAAGAATCAAGACAAGGGGAGTTACAACAATCATCAAAGATCAATAATCTACAAGAATTTGAGGTAATAATTTCTTTTAATTTCAAAATATATGAATGTTTGGTTCGGTTTAGTGTAAAACCGAAACCAAGAAATTAAAGTATGAAATTTGTTGTTGCATGTGTAAAATTTTGATAGTTTATGATGAATTAAAGCTACTAAATGAATCAGAAATAAAATTTGTGGGTTGGATCGTCCAAAATAGCAACAAATCTGAATTTTTGACAAAAATGTGTTCTTGACAAAAGAGTCATATTTTGGATGATTTTGACCCATATATGATGTTATTGATAGGGAAATTAGTATAAAAACACTCAAATAATGATATTACATCAATATATAACATTGCATGTTGATTAAAAATGAGTTTAGTGTATTTTATGTAAAATCCGTATGAACAAATATAAGAACATGAAGAACAAAATTCTGGGAATTATGATGACTATGGATCCGAATTCGGTTAAACCCGAATTCGGATGAAATGCTTTAATTCGGTTCTTATATATATTTCGGATATACTTAATTTCGGTCCTTGTTCATTTCGGATGATATGCTAAATTCGGGCACATCGTGAATTCGGATGTGTCCTAATTTCGGACCTTACGTTTCGGAATGGTCCTAATTCGGATTAATCATCTGGTCCGAATTCGGATATATATATATATATATTTCGGATGAGGCCAATTCGGATCCCTAATTCGGAGAGGCCCGGATCCGGATGATCCGAATCCGGATCCCAATCCGGGCTGATCTGAAATTATGGTCCGAAATGCAAATTTTATATTTTAATATAAATGGCTATATAAATATATATATTGTTATATATATATATTTAAGAACTTTTGGAGAATTTAAAAGAATAAAGAATATGAACGAATAAAAGAGTGATGAACTGAAAATTATCAGAATCAGATAGAATTACAGATTTTAATGACCAAAAGATGATGAAATTCTATGATAATAATGATGATATTGACATGATATTATCATGGATGACTTTGAACAGGTTCAGTATATATATATTCTGAACAAAGATTAAAAGACTTAAAGATTTGAAAGCGGGTCTCTGATTTGAAAAGAATTGACAGATTACAGACTGACAAGACAAAATCCTGAGATAACTCAGGTGGCAGATTTATATATCTGTTTGACCAAGACCCAGACCAGTGAGTTATAGATATTCAAATTGAACATGCAAAGATCCGTTTGAGATATATTGATGCTGTTACATTATTTGACATTCATTTATCAGCTGGATTGAGACCTGTGCACACCATGGATGGGTGTTGCCCAGTGAATCATGATAGCTATTTGCTTATCATTTCATATTGCATTTATTAGCACTTCAGACTTTGCTTTATGATTCGTTGCTATCATGACTTCTAAGACTTATGCTTACTTCATTGATCAGACTTGATAAGATTTATTCAGCTTGACTAGCCCTTATGGTCTATTGTTCTAGACCTGGCTATTCCACCAGTTCTCACGAACTTGGTAATGACCTCCGATGTTCGGCCATGTTGACCTACTGGTAGCTAGCCCAGTATGTGGCTGATCCCCACGATATAAGCGTGAGTGTGGTTTGAACATCATCCGATCTTAAGATACTATATCTCAATCATGATGAGGGCTGTAGCGGCAGCCAAGACTTATCACGCTTAGAATTATGACTCCGCTTGACACGCATGTTAATATTGAAAATCTATAAACTCACTAAGCTTTGCTTACAGATGTTGCTTTAATATTTTACAGGAAAAAGCAAAGGAAAGTCACCTGCCGGACCTAGTTCTTAGGTCTTACACTATCAAGTCAGAAGTATCATAGACCTCTACTCAACGATCTCATTTTGGTACTAATTGAATGATGATATTGTGGTGATCTGGGTAGATTTATTTTGATAATATGATGACATGAATTAGATTAGACTTGTGCCCTATACAAGTTTAATTTGAAAACCGTAACTGCATTAAACTTAAATCTTAATAGCTTGTACTGTAATTTAATTTTACGCATTATAATTACTCTATCTTAGTTTGATTGATATCGTATTGCATGATGTGGGACCTAGACTGGTGAGCACCGCCCCGTAAGGGGTGGTCTTCACATTTTCATGCTAGACTTCCGGTTGAGACATATTGTTGATGATAGATTATTTGACATTCATACTTGTTCAGCTGGATTGTGACCTGTGCACACCATGGTTCGGTGATGCCCTGTGGATCATGATAGCTATTTGACTTATCATTTCGCATGACATTGTACTTACTATTCAATTCAGATATTGCTATGAGTTTATTGCTATCATGACCTCGATGATTTATGCTTTCATTATTTCTCGCATCTTTGACATACTGATTCAGCTTAGCATGATTAGCCTTGTCGGTCTATTGTTCTAGACCATGCTACTTCACCAGTTCTATTGAACTTGGTATAGACACTCCGATGTTCCCCCATGAAGACCGCTGGTAGCTAGCCCAGCATAAGTGGATAGCTTCCACTAAAAGCGTGAGCGTGGGCTGAACATCATCAAATTCTAGCGGCAGTCCAGACATATCACGCTTTGACCCATGATCCGCTTGATTAATGCATGTAATCTGAAAATCTATATTCTCACTAAGCCATGCTTACAGTTGCTGTTTGACCTTTTTACAGGAAAAGATAAAGGAAAGTCACCTGCCGGACCTAGTTCTTAGGTCTTACAAGATCAAGATTGAAGTATTCTATAGACCACTACTCAACAAACCCTTCGGTACTGATTGGCAGATGATAATTGTGGTGGTCTGGGTAGACTTGAATTGATTGTATGATGACATGAATTAGATTAGTCTGGTACCCTTTATAAGTTTAATTTGAAAATTGTAATCTGAACTAAAATTGTATTAAACTTATCCTAATGTTTGTACTTGTAATCTGAAATTCCTCAACTTAAATTACTATATCTTAGTTATGATTGATATCGTGTTGCAAGATGTGGGACCTAGACTCTGAGGACTGCCCCATAAGGGGAGGTCTTCACAGATATGATAATCAAGTCAATGCACGATAAATTAAATGATTTTTTTTTTGGAAAACAAGTAAACTCTGGAATTTCAATGAATATTGTATACAATTTCACATGAAATACTCCTACTGATACATGTTTCATGTTGGTGACTTAGGTGTTGTTTGTTTTTTAAGAGGTTGATGTTTGCGGACTTAGCTGTAGAAGTCTGCTGTCACTAGAAGACACGGGAAGAGCTCCGCAAATGTTTAGTTTTGTCTATAATTTAGAAGACACGTGAAGAGCTCCACAGACGCGGACAAATATAAAAAACAAACACACTTTCATGACAAACCTCTTCCCGCGTCTTCGATTTCGATTTCAAAGACATAAGTGCTTTGCAGATTTAGAAAAACAAACAAACATGACCTTAGTGTAAATGTAGGTTCATACGATTCATCATCATTATTTGACATTTCTAACATGATTTACTATATCCAACAATATTTACATTATTTATCAAGTTTATGTAACTCAAGCTTTAGGGTGCGTTTAACAAATGATAATTTTCGGTTTGGAATTTTTAGTAAAACTAGAAACATGATGTTTTTAAATAAAACACATTTTAGAGATGCAATCATGCAAATGCGTTTATAAATAGTTTTTACATTTTTATTTTTTACTTTTTTTTAATAACATAACTTTAGGTGACTATATTGAAAACAAAAGTTGAAAATCTTAAAAATGTGTTTTTGATGACATAAATTTGGAGTTCATACTCCTTACCTCAATTTATTCATATGACTGTCATTGATTTAAACGTGTCTTAAAATACTCTATTCTCTTACCTCTTTTATTTGATATTTATCCATTTAAAATATAACTCTCGTCTATACCTAAGATATGAATCCTATTAACATTTTACATAATAATGCATCTTTATCATAATCATTTCAATGTCAAATACGTACCTCGTACCTAATTAAACTTTTAAATTGTCACATGATATAATCCCATTAATTATTTTTATAATTTCTTCAAAGTCTTTTTTTTTATAATCTTCTAATAATATTTTAGGATTTACTTTTATAATTGTAAGTTGTAACTATCAGCAAATTGTTTTGTAAATTCTATCAATTTTATTTTTTCAAAAAGAGTTACAAAAAAAAAAAAAATCGCTTTGTTTCTTAAATTTTAGAAACCAAACATATTAATTTTGTTTTTGTGTTATTTTTTTAGATTTTCAATTTTTTTTCCTCGAAAGTGGAGACTTCAGAACTTACATTAGTCATCTAAATTCCAACTTGACTCTGACGAGAGTTAAACCAGTGAACTTACCCTTACATATCACCCCTCAACCAAAAAGGCTAAACCTCGTTGGTACATCCATCAAGTATGAAACAACATTCGGCTACCTATGAGTCAAAACTAATCTAAAACCAACTAGTCAAACAAGCAAAACACCTCACAACATGTCATGACTTGCCCAACTTTAATGCACCACACACATTTATGACATTGTTGATTATTAATATCAACACGTCATATTCTTATTAACATGTTGTTTAAATATATAAAAAAAAAGGTTACGTTTTTAACATGTTTATAAAAGTGATTCATTTGTATTTTTAGTATTTTGTATTCAATCATATTCAAATATTCAATATGAAATTTGTCTTAGTACACATTATTTTTTATGTAGTCTTGCATATTAAAATTTTGATTATTTTACTTGCTATATAAAAATTTAAAACAAAAATCATTTAACGCCTTTAAAGTTTAAACTAGTAACGTAAGTTGTCATGATTTTATTTTAATGTATTTTTTAATTTACAACCCTTAAATGATTTAAAACATATGTTAGCAGTCATTTAATCATATAGGATATTTTAACAAATAGAAAGATCTACCGTTAACAAATAACAAAAACAATATATTGTTGTCACCCCTTGTCAATAATTTACCAAATTATATAATTTATCTTCGTCAATATTCGTATTATAATACCTTAATTAAATTTGACTTCTCGTATTACGTACGATATAATGTAATAACGTTCAATTACTAAGCCACGTTATAGAAAACATAAATTTTCCTTTATTAACCAAAGATGCAAAATTATTATAAAAAATACGTAAACTAAAGAGCTCATGAGACTAGGGGTGTTCATGGATGGTTAACCAAACCGAAATCGCATTTCGGATGGTTAACCAGAGATACCGGTTCGATTATTTCGTGAACCTAAACATAAACCTAAAAAACCGGTTAACCGATCGTTTTTTTCGGTTCGATTATTCGGTTAACCAATTAACCATTTTTATTTAATTAATTAATTTTTAAATTAAAAAACTTCAAAAATTAGTTCCTAAAAACTAAAAATGTCTAAGATAATAAAAGTGATGAATAAAACTACAAATTATCTATATAATATCTTTTAAAGATTGAACATTATCTTTAAAATTCCAATAAAAACAAAAAAAAAACACTTTTATAAATATCTAAATTAAACTGTTCAAGTGAAAAATTTGTTGTTTTGAATTTAAAATTAATGTATACTAATAAAAAGTTATAATTTTAAATTATTGTTGGGGTAAATGTTAATATTTATAAGCATAAACTTAAAATATATAAAATTAAAATTTTTTTGGTTCTTCGGTTAACCGTCCATCACCGAAATCGTGAACCTAAACCGAAGTTTTTTTCCCGGTTTGGTTAAATAATATAAAAATCGGTTCGGTTAACCTCAAAAGCGAAACATATTTTCGGTTTCGTAATTTTTTGAACACCCCTACATGAGACTATATAGGCTAGTCACAACGTATATTGTAACTGGATGATATAACATACAAAATGTAACATCTCGATTTTAAAAACAATGTGTAGAATTTAAACGACAAGTGATAAATTAATTTGTTTTTTTGGAAGTTATAGATTAAGCATTGTAATATATTTTTTTAATTTTAGAAATATCATTTTTTATTTGTCATACTTCTATGAGTGTAACCGTGTAACACACGAATGCATAAACTAATCTATATCTATATCTATATATTACAATAAAAGAGAACAAATTACTGACACATGTCATTCAACCAGTACACTACTATTTTATTTTTCCGCTCTTTTTCCTAATTTAGATCAATTCAACAATAAATTTAATTAATTAAAAAAATATATAAATAACCTTTTAGGCTTTTATCTCTCTTTTCTAATTTATTTCCTTAAATTAATCACTTCAATTAATTACATTAAAAACAATTAAACGAATAGGTTACTAATAACTAAAATATATATATTTTTTATATTTGAAACATGCATATTATAATTGTATTATTTTGTATGATTTACTTATTAATATAACATAATTTTTTTCATTAAATCATATTAAGTATAATCTGTTGACAAATTAGATACATTTTTTCTTTCTTATATTTCATATATTTTCATTCATAGATATTTTACAAAACTATTGGGTTTTAAAATTTAAACTAATTTATACATTTTAAAATCTACTATTATTGTTAAAATTTTCTATTATTATTTCTTCTTAGTAGCAATTATAATAAATTTTGAATTCTTTTTTTATCAATTCTAAAAGATATGAATAAAAAGATGAATTGTAAAAATATAATAATTTTCATATAAATAGTACATTTAATAACATGATATTTAAAGCAAAATATAAAAATATTGTTTTAAGTTTAACATCACAAATATTATAAATTGTTTTTATTGTATGATAAAAGTTTAAAATTTTTATTAATTTTAAATATTTATTTATATTAATTATCATGTTATAAACAGATATATTATTTAATAAAATTTATGTTTTTATTAAATATACTCTTAGTTACATAATATTGAGTTCTAAATAAGTATGTACTAAAAGTGAAAGTGACACTTTTAATTTACGATCATTTAAGAAATTTATGTTTTTAAATTATATTACCGTTAATGAATTGTTTACCAACTTTTTAAAATTAATAACAAATCATTATCATCTTAAAACCTATTTTAGTTCGAATAGGATGAGAATGATATAACAATAAGGAAAAAGTTATAAAATGACATATGAATATACTTATCATTTTTTAAAAGGTTAATTTTGTTTGTCCTTATATTATAACTTTCAATTTTATACTTTATATCATTTTTATACACCAAACTGATATTAATGCAGTATTAATATTAAATATCACCTCATTTAAATTATATACTTAATAAATAATTGTTATTAAAGCAAACCCATGTAATACATGGATCAATAGACTACTTCTCGTATAATAAAAAACGACTAAATAGAAATTTCACCCATCATGAAAAAAGAAGGTTTTCTATTTCATGAAAAACAAAAAGGTTTCCTATTTTAGGAAATTGAGATTCAAAAGGCCACAAACGTAAACCGTTTGCTTTCGTTTGCTTATTTTTTCTCCCCCCCAAGTCAAAGTGGGACGACGAGAAGCGAGAGTAGAGAGTGGGGAGATCTTTTGGCGCCCTTTCCTTTAACTTTCGGCCATTTTCGCCTTCAAAGATTCTCATACCTTTTTCCCTTTTCTCTCACACTCAATTTCACCACCGTCCCACAAGTTGTTCCGTTCAATGGCGTCCGGGCAGCAGTTATCTGCAATTAAGGTATGTAATTTCACTATATTATGAATTTATTTCAAACATTCGGTTCATTGTTGCGTTATTTGCCTTGTTTTTAGGGTGCGAAAGTGCTTATGGTTGGTGCTGGTGGTATCGGCTGTGAGCTTCTTAAAACCCTAGCTCTCTCAGGTTTTCAAGACATTCACATCGTAAGTCAACTATGCGCCTTTTTTATATTATTATATATATTGCTCGGAGCGTAATTAATACGTTCTGTGTACCCCTTGTTTTGTTTTGAGCTTCTAGGGTTTGATTTCTTCTTCCTTGACTTTTTGGTAAAATAGACGAGAATGGTCGCTGTTTTATTAATCACATGCTTATCATCTCTTAATCACATCCATTGCATCCTTACCTTACATAAAACTGCCTATTGTTAAAACATTTAACATGATCTCTGGCAGTTTTTCTTGTCCTGTTGTTTCAATTTAACCGTATATGTCAGCTAATTTTATTTAATGTGCATGAAAATAACGTTTTTAAGATGATTGTTAGGAGAACATGTTTATAAATCTTCTCTTTCTAGAGCATGTAATAAAAGAAATAAGGAAGAAACCTGGCCAATCTATATAAAGTTTTTTACTTTCTAGTGGATTTAGTACTTTGCTATGAGAAAATCAGGGACATGTTGGCTTTTGTCAATTTGTAGAGATAAGGATTACAGTGATAAAATACATGGGATGCTTAGCGAGGCAACAGCATAAAATGGTTTGTTAGGTCGATATTTTTATCCTTCACCAAACTTATCGTAGAGTTCCAAGGTGTTGACTTAGGTGTGGAAGTGGAACCAAGGTTGATGATGCTGTTTGAAATTTGGTTTCTTCTTTGTTGTAATTTGTAAATTCTTGCATGCTTATGTTTTCTAATCACTTGTCATTTTTGGTGATTTAATAATTGTTAGAGTTAGACATTGAGTCTTGATAATATTGTGACATATGCATATATGACCTTATTACCTATTGTTAGATATCTCCGAAGGGTGTCTGAGCAGCTACTGCATTATGCTTGCTACTGCTTTTTTGGGTTTGATGTTTTTATCAAAATACATCTCCATATAATCATTTAATTTGAGACTAAATTTTTTCTTTAAACTTTTCAAATGTGTGGAACATAAAGTGATCTGAGGAGAGAGATGGCTACTTCATGTATTCTCTGACTGTCATGCTCACTGGAGAATAGAGTCTCATTAGGTTGGTAGACAACCTTATATAACAATCAAATCTTGAAAACAGAGTAACTGGTGAAGTTTAGGTTGACCATTTAGAGTGGGAAACTTATATCCGGTTTTCATATAGCCTAGACCTGTTAATTGTACCTCTATTCTGGTGGCTTAAAGATGCCTAATGAAACTAGCGAGCCCCATAAACAAGTTTAAAGTGAATATACATAACTGTATAAAATATTTATAGCGTCACGACTCACGACCATTAATATATTTGTCCCTAGTTCTACAAACCTTTATAGGTTCCAATGAAATCGAGGTAAGTGTTCTAACATTGCTGGCAGAATGGAGTTCCGACATAATGACAGCCTTCATTTCACACTAGGTCGTGGTATATTGGATCCTCCAGAGGTATTATAGCCGGCCTAGCCACTAAAGCAAGTTATTTTTTCTTTACCTTCATTTATTTTTGTGAGATAAAATAGTAGTTTCTGAAAGTTAAGGTGCAAATCTCATTCAAGTAGCATATATGCAGCAATTTTTATGCAAACTGTGTGAATATGCTTGTCTTAGGACAAGGAGACTGAAAATAAGGCGTTGAGCTTGAAGTTCTCTAGATCTGTTTATTTCTGGATGTCAATGGTTGACTAATCTATTATGGTTTTCCGCTTTTTAGCTAAAGAGAGATATTTAAAATAAAAAGAAGATTGTTTTTGGAAATAGGAAGGATATGTATTCCCTTACTGCACGCTACCACATATCACTAGGCTATGCTCTTAGACTGTTGGACATAAAGGCAATGTTGTATTCTCTTCTATTACATGTTGCAGGACTGAATTTGTGCTTTCACCAGTCATAATGCAGAGTAGGTAATTAGGTTTGCAAACAGCAATTAGAAAATTAGAAGCCTACGAGTTGCTATTGGAAAGGGCTCGGCTTGGTTTGGTTAAGTGGGCAGGCTCAAGAAAATAAAAAGACCTAGAAGGAATATTTTAGAGCTAGGCATGTGAGTATTTAGGGAATAAGGCCTGTAGACATGAAAATAAGGTTTGAAGGCTGTATACTTCTGTAAGTTGTATATACGATTATGTAAAATAAATAAACGAGAAAGGATGAAATGGCTTACTATTAAGAGACCTTTTTTGTTGTATCATTTTGACCTCATTGTCTATTATCGTATACGTTTTCCTCCATATCAGGTCGCCAACTGCCTGTAAAAGATTTTGTTGATCGTGTAAATCATTGAGATATTATTTGTGATCTAACCTTGATCAAGGGATTGTTTCCAGTATGTGGTTTTATTTTACTACTAATTTAGCAAAAATCATGCACATTCGTATACACGGTTTAACAAGGATATACACTACAATGCAAACTGTATGGCATGTAACCATGGCCCATGGGATCATTAAAATTTCTGCAGACAAACATTTATTCTTCATGCCTGTTGAGTCTACTCACATGTGGTCTGGTGGGCCCCTTTAGCTTATCGATTGGGAAGGTTATATATATATATAATATTGCTATTAATCACTCATCTTATAAGAAGTTACTAAAATGAATAGCATACAGATTCTTGTTATTCCCTTTGATTTTTACTTGTCTGCTAGTGATAATACACATACGAGATTACTAGCCGTAATCAATTTGAGTAATGGTTTTCTCTTTCTTATAAAACCAGTAATTGAAGTGGCATTTGGCAAGCTTTTGTCCTCTTTCTTTATCGACTCCAAGATTACACCCTGTTGCGCTTTCCATGTAGTGCTCATATGACTTTTAACATTTATGCAAATCCTCTTGCTGATTGTAGAGAAATGTGCATCACAGGAAACAATAATTGTTTGATTTTAGTTGATATGGTGTTTGGACTTTGGACCGTGATCTTTATGATGTTATTCATTTATTCTCTTTTTATCCTGAAAAAACCATAAATTTGGTTACTTTGTTGTGGAAACCTTTTCGTAACAGTAATGTTCTCTATGATGTTGTCATGGTGGGTCTAAAGCATGTAAGAATCTGATTTGGAAGTGTAGGTATTGCTAAATATTTGAGGTCGAAATTTCAACTCATTTATATGGAAGCGGGTCAATTTAAGTTGTATTTTATTGATATGGGTAAAAAATGTATAATATAGGGAAGTTAGGTGAAAATGAACTGGGTCAAATGGGATGGGTTATGCCGGTCAGAAGTTGCCTAATGTGTATCAAAATGTTTACAACTGATGAGAAAATGGCTCATGGAAAGTAACATGAAAATATGAAACGCAAATTAAGAATAGTTATATGTGGTTTGATCCAATATGATCGACATTCATGGCTGCACTAGTGAGTCTATTTGTTTTGATATTTGATTAGTATATAGGAGAAATATGCATTGAAAATACTCTAATGGGCTTTGGCCAAAATTCCTAAAGTACCCTCATCAAGATGCTAGGGAGCCTTCGGATTCTCACCGTGGCAGCGAATAGTTTGTTCGACAACACATCACCCTCCACAACTTAACAATGACCTAATTTATTTATAAAAATTATATGAAAATTTGATTATAATGTGGTCTTGGTAATCCGTAATCATAAATAGTTAGAAAAGTTTTAAAAGGGGTCAGAAATTGTTGGCAGGTAGGACCTACCTGATCTGTCCTATTCTGACATGCACATAGAAAATGTTAGGTTACTGACTTGCTTGGTGTGAATTATTTGGAAGCTCATGACTGCTTTTAATCTCTCTTTTTGCATATTGGTGTATTTAATTGCAGATTGACATGGACACGATAGAAGTGAGCAACCTAAATAGGCAATTCTTATTTCGCCAATCACATGTCGGCCAATCCAAGGCAAAAGTGAGTAGATAACACATGTTTGTTTTCTTTTGTTGGTTGATTGCATGTTTCCTTATGTATGCATTATGTTATCAGGTTAGTGAGTAGATACCATATGTTTGTTTTTTCGTTGATGGTCTATTTCATCCTTTCTTATGTATTCATTATGTCATCAGGTTGCCCGTGATGCTGTCCTAAGATTTAGGCCTCAGATTAGCATCACACCTTACCATGCTAACGTCAAAGATTCTGACTTTAATGTTGACTTCTTCAAACAATTCAGTGTTGTTTTAAATGGGCTTGACAACTTGGATGCCAGGCGGCATGTGAACCGCCTCTGCTTGGCAGCTGATGTTCCCTTGGTGGAAAGTGGTACTACTGGCTTTTTGGGACAGGTAACTTCTTATAAGCCACTTTTTCAGTTTTGGAAATTCAAAGATTTGATATACTACCATGGTTGACTCAAGTTTAGTTGGTTACCTTTTTTAATCAGCAATGACCCTTTTTTTGGTTTCCTGTTTCATTGTGATTTGCCATTTGCCAATAGACTTCACACCAGACTTGTTTGTTTTGATCATCACATTTATTTGCTTCTCTTTGTGTACTGGTTACATGTATCCTTGTATGGTTTAGTGGGGTACAGTGTACACGGTTATATAGTTCAGTCAATCTGCCTATATGATTAAGTAGGCATAAACAGGCACCTTTTGTCAGGAAACATATAGAAAACAGACCTGATTGATTGATCTTGATCAACAGTTGCACAATGATTCAATGCACTTCCTGTTTTAGAATTAAATTGGGACAACATGAAGCACATGGTTATTCCAAATTTGAACATGGTACATAGATTTGTGTACACTTATGTTGACCATGACACCATGTGTTGTTTGAACTCCATATCTTGCCACTAAAAGATAAATAGTAAGTGATTTTCCTATATGTACTCCTGAAAATTTGCATTGTTATTTGAAACCGTTATTGTTGAGTTTGGTGAATTTTCTTTTGGACACTAATATTGTATGTCAATTCTCACAGCTAGGGCGGGATTTATTGTTACACCAGTTAACACAATAAAAAAGAGTAGCATGTGGAATTAGTAAATATTATTGGGCTAGCTGGTAGCATTAGTTACTTGAGTTTCCTTCTGACTCTTCAACTAGTTGCAGTTTTGGTTCATAGGATTTTAACTTTTTTCATACATGCTTCAATGCAAGTAGTGTTTGAAAATTCCATGGTTTTTGAGAAAGCTGCATCCAAATTCTTTGTAATTGGCGGATTATGACATCTTCCAGTGAGACTACGGAGTGCTTCTCTGCTGTTCCGTGTCACTCCTTTACATTCTGGTTTAGCGAATAATAGCTTTCAAATTGAGGAAAAATATGTTTCCTTATTAGTTCTTATGTAGTTATGTGTTGTTTCTTCATGTTTTACCAAATATTAATGCTGGAGATGGATAAACTGCATCAAGCAGTTTTCTCAATTCCTGTTTAATTGATGCCATCCTAACCTTTTGCATGTCACCATTTCCAATTATACCCCCAATATATAGCTTAACGAAGATGATCATACTATGCAGGTTCACTCACTTGGTAATTGAGATTTTTTTGGTTTATCTTCTCTAGAAGTATTTATTAGGACTTCCATCATAAAGTTTATTTTCCACATAAGCACAACTTAGGAGATGGGATGTTATGCACTTTTCATATTTTAGGGATGCTCATCATGCTTGATGTATATGCAATTATACATGCACTCACACATCTAGATCATGTATAAATGGAGGAGTTGGTTTCATTTCATGTTTCTTGGTATCAATGGCTACTGCCCCCTTTCTTGTCATATAAATTGTTCTTCATCATGGAAGAGTGTGCCACTTGTTTAGGAGCCTGTTCTTAAATTAGATTTTCTACTCGTGAGGCTTAGGCATCCTTGGACTTTTACGTGGTGGATTCACCATTTGACACATTCAGGTCGTACTGCTTTAACTCCACTATTGTGCACAAATTTCTACCTCGTTTAATTCATCAAAAATTGCCGTTTCAATGATATGTTGATCACTTTTCATTTGTTATCACTAATTCACTAGTTATAAACTTGATGGAAAATCAATTTCTTCTTTGGTGTTAGTAGTCATTCATGATTGCTGAAGGCTTGAGTTCGTCATTGACGATGTTGCTTGTCTATCTTTTTGTTTATCCCACTTGTGCTACTTGGGAACTAAATTATCATGTCATCATGGCATGACTTATTAGTTCCATGGAGATTCATGGCAATTTTATTTGTTTACTTTCCAATATTGCAAAGGCTATATGGGATGTCATAAACAAACCGTAGAATTACTTAGATTTGATAAATGCTTCTTTGGGTCTTTGAACTCTATATGAAACTCAAGGAACTGGGCAAAACATTTGAAGTCACTAACTACTATAATTCTTTGAAAATTTTGTGATAAGAATTGAGCCGGGGTGGCGTGATGAGCATTAACAATTCAAGTCTCATCTTGACAAGGTAAGACTATGATTTTCTGGCAGGACTTTATTGTTTGGCATCATTTACGCCTCCTATCATCTAAGTTCTTTGTGAGAGTCCTCGTGAAGAGAATAGTTGGTGACATGCTCGGGACACATGCTACCAGCTTCACGGTTTTCTTGGTAGTTGGAACAAGCACCCTTCACAAGCACAAGAAGCTTACACCACTATAGGGTCTGCTATCTATCTAGGTTCTAATCTTATCTCTTGGGCATCTCATAAGCAAGCATAGTCTTCCATTTTGCCACAAATCGTATACGAAGCTCTCCCTTACGTTGCAGAATCACTTGGTTTCAAGCTCTTCTTCGTGAAGTCAGGATCCACACTTCTTCAGGTCCAAGCCTTAGGTGTGACAATCTAGAGTGCAACTTAATTATCAGCCAATCCTGTTTTCAATGCACATACAAAGCATGTGAAAGTCGATTTTTGTTTGTCTTAGAAAATGTTGCTCAAGGGTGTCTTCGAGTAAAATTCACACCGACGAATGATTTGGTCACAGATGTCTTCACAAAACCATCATAGACGAGTCAGTTTATCTTCTTACACTCCAACCTACAGGTCGTTTCCCTGTCCATAGCTTGTGGGGGGATATTACTATACTAGACTAGATCTACACATGGTTATTAGCACAACACTAGAAGGTATCGATGTGTAAGATTGTACTTTATTTATACAGATCATTTTTATCTCATCTATACACAAAAATACAGCTTGAAGTCATGCACAAAATGTTTCCCAACAGCCAGCCAACTCAACATAATTTCTAGCATTTTAATTCATTAGCACCTCTAGTCCTGTCCAAGAGAATTCTGTTTCTGAATCTGAGTCCACCAATCATATGACATGTGGCTCTTCTTTGTTTTTTTTCTATGTACCTTGCCACAATCTATCTTGAGTAAGGATTGCACATCTTTTTTACCGGTGTCAGTGGCTGGTAGTGGGCCCCTTGCTATTTTCTTCACTTGGATCAATGATGTGATGCATGTCCCAAAGTTATCGTGCAATCTATTGTCCATTAGTAAACTTGCTCGTGATAAAGGCTAAAGTTACCTCCAATGTGTCTTTAGTTTTTTAGGGATCATTGGGGAAGACTATTTGGAATCCTTAAGTTGTAAGTGGACTATATCTATGGCAGGATCCTGATTTAAAGGATAAATGAGCTCGCTCTTGCATTTTTTATTTTTTATTTTTAATAAAGATGTATTTTCTTGTGGCACAATTGTATTAGATATTAAATTTCTGGTATCTTAAGTGATGGCTGTTACATCAGTTTATTCATAGAGTTTGATTCTTTTGTGTGAAACATGACAGTCATCTTAACGTACTAGAGTACCTTGTTGCTTATTGACGACATATATTTGAAGACATATTTAATCCATACTTTTTTCATCAATCCATTACGATGTTGGGTTGGCGTGTCGGGTTCGTAGGATACAAGGTTCATGATGGTTTGTATTTTCATTGATGGTGATACTTGTGTTTGTTAGCATCTTCTTAAGGAAAACTCTGAAGCTCTAGAAATATTCTAAAACTACATGATACAGAATGCACAATTCAAACCCTCTCAGTTGATATTGAGCAATGAAATTTTAACTAAGCCATTTCCTTGCCTCCAATGACCTTATTCACCAAAGTTTTTTCCCTTATACTCAACAAAATGGAGTGTCATAGAGGAAACAACCATCGTCTCTTAGAGGTCGCCCGATCCATCATGTTTGCCATGCACGTCCAACATGTCAGTACCTCCCTCAAACACATATATCCACATCTAACAGCATATCTGTATCCCTCAGAATATTTGGGAGTTACTACCATTCTTGATGGTGATTTTCTTGGTGTGTCCAAAGTAGTTCCCCATGCTCATAAATGTGTTTTTATCAGTTACCCACACTTAAAATCTTTTCTTGTCCAAAGATGTCAGCGCATTCTTTGAATTTAACATTAACATAAGTCTATGGCAACATATCAAATAATATGATATCATCAGTGAATTTATATTAGTAAGTCATAATAATATTCACTATCAGATGAAAATTACTTGTATTGTTTCTTGTTATTCTTGTCTTCCATGTCTATGCCAACCTTATGCATTTGCAGCTCACAAGTCAAATTTATCTGACACTTAAAATTTTTGTATTTTCTCCCTTTTAAGTGGTATCTTTCTTGAGTTTGCTGTGATAGGAAAATCATGTACAACTTTTTATTTATTTATTTCAGGTTACTGTGCACATCAAGGGTCAGACAGAATGCTATGAATGTCAGCCAAAACCAGCTCCAAAGACTTATCCTGTGTGTACTATTACAAGTACTCCATCAAAGGTAACCCTCCCAAATATATATGAAGGGCCCATTTCACTTTATTGGACATGCATGTAATTTCGCAAGCCAGAACTTATCTGCCATGGTGAACGCTAGTTAGATTTCTTTGCTGTGTTCTGAAGATATTTTAGTTGGTTGGGACATGCACTTACATTTCTCTACTCTGCTTTTATAGCATGATCTGTTTAAACATGAAACACTATATCCTATCCTATCTGACATATGGAATGTTGTTGTGGTTTGTTGCATTCTTGCAGTTTGTTCACTGTATTGTATGGGCGAAAGACCTGCTTTTCGCGAAGCTCTTTGGGGATAAGAACCAGGATAATGATCTTAACGTGCGTTCCAATGATGCTGCTAGCTCATCAGATCATTCGGAAGATGTCTTTGAACGTAGAAAGGATGAAGATATTGAACAGTATGCAAAGAGGATTTACGATCATGTCTTTGGTCACAATATTGAAAGTGCTCTGTCCAATGAAGAAACATGGAAAAACCGCAACAAGCCAAGGCCTATTTATGTTAGAGACGTCCTCTCTGATGAATCTCTTCAACCGAATGGAAATGTAGACAAAATGCCAGCAATGGATAATTCGTCCGCTTTTTCCGCAATGTCATATCTGGGTTTGAAGAATCCACAAGATATCTGGAGCCTCAAAGAAAATTCAAGGGTTTTCTTTGCGTCACTGAAGCTATTTTTTTCCTTGCGACAGAAGGTCGGAAATAACTGTTTTGGTCCTGAAAGGAAGTTCTATGTGTGTGTGTGTGTGTGACCATCCTTTTTTTGTTTGTCTATTGCAGGAGATCGGAAACTTGAGTTTTGACAAGGATGATCACCTAGCTGTAGAGTTTGTTACTGCTGCTGCAAATATTCGGGCAGCTTCTTTTGGGATTCCTTTGCATAGCCTTTTTGAAGCGAAAGGTATTGCTGGAAATATAGTGCATGCAGTTGCAACAACAAATGCTATTATTGCTGGATTGATTGTGATAGAGGCAATCAAGGTGCTGCAGAATGATGCAAAGAACTGTAGGTAGGTAGTCTCCGATACCATCAATTTATGTGAAACTGCTTTCATTGAACATCTTAGACTCACTGCTTCCTTTCCATTGACATTAATTTATAATCTTTTGCAGAATGACATATTGTCTTGAACATCCATCAAGGAAAATGCTTCTTATGCCTGTGGAGCCATTTGAGCCAAATAAAGCTTGCTATGTTTGTTCTGAGGTAAGTTTTCACATTATCATTTCTGGAGACGTAGCTTAAAAAAGTTGTGATACAGCAGTCTAAATGTGACAATTTCAAATATGAAAATGGTTGAATTTGGGCTGCATTTTTATAAAAAGCGTAAATTTGGGTTGCGCTTTCGAGTAAATAGGTGAAAGGAAACGGGCCATATAGTTCGAAGGTCGCCAAAACTGTATTAAAATGTTTAAAGATCTCCTAAATTGTCTTATCTATAAAAATTAGATTATTATTTATATAATATAGTTTTTGTAATCATTCCTAATACATGATTTAGTAGTAGAAGTTTTTTTTAAGTATTGTTGGGTTAACCCAACCTGTGTGAACCCATTTCCTGACCTGTTGGTTTTCCACCTCTAATAGAAATTTTTTTTTTTCCATGATGTGAAAAGCACTATTTACTTTCTTTAATGTCTGGACCGAAATCTTACCATTTTGTTCGGAGGCATTGGTCTCATTGACTCCTTGAGAGCAGTGTCCCTGACTCCCTGTTAGTAACTTCGTTCTTTCCGATTTTAAACAGACACCGTTATTGCTTGAAGTGAATACCCACCGTGCAAAGCTGAGGGACGTGGTGGAGAAAATTGTTACAGCAAAGCTCGGCATGAATTTGCCGCTGATCACTCACGGGTCAGGCCTTCTTTATGAAGTTGGTGATGACTTGGATAAAGATATGGTTGCTAATTATGCAGCGAACCTCGAGAAGGTATTTATTTTCTTCCAAGTGACTTCTTATTGCTTACTGATTGTATTTTATGTAACACTATATTCATCTGTGCATAGGTGTTATCTGAACTTCCGTATGCAATTACTGGTGGTACAATTATTACCGTTGAGGATCTTCAACAAGAGCTTGTATGCAATATCAATATCAAGCACAGGTTTGACTAATATCACTATTAAGTTTTGTGTTTGTCGGATACTCGATGTATATATTTCTTGGTCCACAAGTTTCCTTTATTTTATCACGTTGAAGATAGTTTGGTATTTATGCACTTATTCTCAGGGAGGAATTTGATGAAGAGAAAGAACCCGATGGAATGGTACTTCATGGATGGACACATGCTCTTGCAATAGAAAAGACTAAGGACGCAACAACCAACAATGGGGCGACCACATCAACTACGTCCAAGTCGGTTCCAAATGACAACGAAGATGATGATGAGCTAACAATAGTCGAAACAGGAATCGAGACCATATCTACAGGAACTAAAAGAAAGCTGTCTGACTTGTCGAATTCTGAAACCCCACTTCCTGCTGATGAAAAACGGGCAAAGAAGATACCCGAGCAACTCGAAGATGATGGTGATGTCGTTGTCATGCTCGATGATGGGAACAACGATAAAATTTCACAGTAATTCTCAAGTGGACTTGATTGGGAACGAACGGGATTCTAATTTATGTCATGATGGGAGGAATGGTAATGGTGCGGCCACAGATCACCGTTTTTGTTGTGGTTTATCTGGAAGAGGGTTCGGTATCAGGTAAAAAGGTTTTCAGTTATTCAAATTTAACTTACTCGGTTTTTCTGTGCGTTTGAAGTTTAGGATTTAATTTTGGTGTAAGTAGAAGGCTGTAACAACAGGGGCTTTTTGTTAAAACTTGTGATTAAATCCTGATAGTCAGTCAGTTAGTGGCCCCGCCCCCGCACTTGAATATCGATTAGCGAGAAGCGTAGGGTAACAGAAATGCATTATCATGGCGTTACGATTATACTGTGCATGCATTGTGTGAAAAAGTATTAGACACTCGCTATTCCTTTGATGATGATCTGATTCTGATCGGTGAATACACCAAGGTTGGCTGTGATGGATCACCACAAGTTCATAATGCTGAGTTTTTAATACGTGCTGGATTTGCAATTTTGCATTGTATGACCGTAGTTCTTTTACGGAGTTGTGTTGGTTTTTACTTTACAAAAGTTTAATTATGAAGAAAAAAATCACTAAACACACAACAAAATAACATATGCAGAACCTTTTGTATTTAACGGTAAAGTGAAAGATGTATTATGAAAAAAAATCAACATGTTCTACATTTTTTTGCGTTTTTCTCTATATTTTTTTTCAGAAAAAGTTCTCAAGTTATTTTTTTTTTTGGTTTAGTGAAATTTGACTATTTAAATATGGGTTTTCGGTTTTTAAAAACTTGGTTTACTAATTATAACTGAGTTCTAATAGCTAAATTTCACAAAACCTATTAAAAAATTAATTTGAAGACTTTTTTGGAAAAAAAAAAAATAGTGTGGGAGGGCGAAAACATAAAATCATAAAAAAAAAAAAAAATAATGTGGAAGGACGATTACATATAATATGAATAGAAAAAATAAGACTCATTCCGATTTTTCGTTGTTCCAAACTAAAAAAACTACGAACAATATTGTTTTTTTTATAGATTTTACAACAAAAAAATGAACCATTCCGGTTTTCTAGTTTTTACAATCTAAACGAGTTGTAGTTTTTTTTTATTGAAAAACTAAAAATCAAAATTGGTGTAATATTTTTATTCGAAAGAACTATAAACCTGTATAATTCATAATTTCTTTTCTTTGTTAAAAACAAATAAAAAAAGAATGAGTTGCAATTATATTGTTGGAGAAAACTAAAAGCCAGAATACTTTATAGTTTTTTGGTTAAAAAATCAAAAAAATGAATGAGTTGTAGCTTTAGCCATTCATGCAAACTAAAAACGTGAATGAATCATAATCTTTTTTGTTTGAAAAGATTAAAAAACCGAACAATTTGTATTGTTTTAATTCCAAATGAAAAGTTTTACGACTCATTAGAATTTTTAGTTTTTCCGAAGAACAAAAACTTCGACCAATTCAATTCTTAGATGTTTTGAACAAAAAATTTTATGAGCAGTTTTTAGATTTTTGTTAACGAAAAAATTATGACTTCATTTTTTTAGTTTCAACGACTAAAACTATAAATAATTGTAGCTTATAGTTTTTCCAAATGAAAAATACTGAGATCTGTTTTGATTTTTAGTTTTTCAAATAAAAATACTACGATCCATTTAGACTGAAAAAACTAAAAACATGAAGTTTGTAATTTTTTCGTTTGAAAAAGTAAAAATCAAAATAATTCATAATTCTTTTTCCATTCATATTATATAACCGTGAATAAATGATCAAAATACATACTAGAATAATTATAAAATTATGAAAAAAAAATAAAAATCGTAAATAAATAAATGTAATGAAATTAAAAAATAGTTATTAAATAGAGTAATAAAATAGTTAAATAAACTTTAAATAAATTAATAATAATAAAAATTTGAAAACTAAAATTTAATTATAAAATTTCATAACAAAATTTGAAACACAACTTGGGCTTATTTTTGTGTTTATAATCTTAGCAAAACTTAATAAATAAAAATAAATTGGGGTTTAATTTGATATTTTACTGTTATTGATAAAAATATGAATATATATTATTATTTTTTAAAATTGAAAAGTTTGCAGGTCACAAATTACTATTTATTAATAGAACATAATTTTTTTATTATAAACGATAAAAAGTATAATAGTCAATGTTACTAATGATTAAAAAAAATAATTATATTATTATTAACAGGGTTATATGCCAAAAATAGCAATAACTTTTTGTAGTTTTACCGTTTATACCAACATTATTTATTTTTTATCATTAATAGCAACAACTTTTGTATTTTTTACCGATTATACCAACTTTTAACCTGGAAACCTGCTATAGCAGGTTACCATCAATTAATACCAACAACTTTTATCTTTTTACCAATAATAGCAACAACGTTTTATATTTTTACCAATAATAGCAACGACTTTTAACTTTTTACCAATAATAAAAACATATCAAATTAAAATTTTCTTTATCTTTAACTAATCATTACTTTAAAGAAACTAAATTTATGAAAATCGAAATACAATCAAATAATTTCATAATCCATTTTTTTGTTTAAATTTTGTGAGATAAATCAAATGCAATGTGTGACTATAAAAATATAAAAAATATGTTTTATATAGACATATAAATGAAGATTACTTTGATTAGTGGTGAACATGGATCGGTTTTTGGAAAAAGAAAACAAAAAACTAAACCGAAACATCGGTTTCTATATTCAAGAAACCGTTCGGTTTGGATTTTAAACGATTTGGTTTTTATTTCGGTTTCAATTTGGTTTCGGTTTTTCTTTGTCATGGTTTTCAAGTTCAATTCTTTCTTTCTAAAACCAAAACACACACACACACACACACACACACACACACACATATATATATATATATATATATATATATATATATATATATATATATATATATATATATATATATATATATATATATACACACACACACACACACACATACATATTGGAATAAACATATATATGGATACGTAAAATCAAAATATACAACACTTAATGCATTCTTTCACAAACAAGATTTAGACATTAAATCATTTTATTATTCAAAACCATGAACATACAAATGGAATAATAATACAATAATAATAATCATCATAATATTCAAAGTGAATTTTAGTCTCATATGAAATTTAGACATTGAAAAGTTAAAACTTTCAATAAAAAACTTAAATGAAGAAAACAACTAATTTATTAACTAATTTCTTTGACTGATTCAAAGATTTCCAAACCCAAGTTTTAGTAGATTTCTTGTATTCAATTATCCATAACCCTCTAAATAGATTACTATCTATTCTTTGGCATTTGTAAACACACTTTTTTAGTTATTGCATAATTTCATGATATGAATAGGAACATAAGAAGGCGATGAACATGATGAAACTTCCATACTCACTTATTAAAGCATGAAAAATTATACATTGAGTTTGTTAAATTGGTTGGACCAAATCCTCGAGCTTCTCCCAACAAAATTTGCAAGAATTCATGAGTTCATTTACTTATATTTGGTTGGAAGCTTAAGGCTCTTGTACTCATATTAGAATAACTGGATTATTAAATCATATATAATTACTCATAAAATAAACGGATGCAACTTTTTAATATTACCATTTTATTTATCAAATAAATAAAGAACTAATTATCCAAAAAAGAATACAAATGTAGCATAATGTGTTCATTATATTTCTATGACATCTTATACAAAATGATTTGAGTTTCACGTTTTCATGTTACACTTAAATGGTCGACCCTATCGTATCTATAAAACCCGGCAATGCATGAAAATATGACACATCAAAATAATCTTCATTTTTTAATGTCTATAGAAAACATATTTTATATCTCTTTTATAGACACACATTGCATTTGATTTATTTCTAACAAAATTTAAACAAAAAAATGGATTATGAACTTATTTGATTGTATTTTGATTTTCATAAATCAAGTTTCTTTAAAGTAATGATTAGTTAAAAATAAAGAAAAATTTTATTTGATATGTTTTTATTATTGGTAAAAAGTTAAAACTCGTTGGTATTGTTGGTAAAAAATATAAAAGTTGTTGCTATTATTGGTAAAAAGATAAAAGTTGTTGGTATTAATTGATGGTAACCTGCTGTAGCAGGTTTGCAGGTCACAAGTTGGTATAATCGGTAAAAAATACAAAAGTTGTTGTTATTAATGATAAAAAATAAATAATGTTGGTATAAACGGTAAAACTACAAAAAATTATTGCTATTTTTGGCATATAACCCTGTTATTAAACTAACAAAAGTTGTTACTATTTTTTTGTTACAGAAGTATTGCTTTGTTCATACCTGGTTGGTCAGAGTACATGTTCTTGGTGTAATAAGATATAAATTGATATCTTGAAACGAAAGGACGAAACGTAACTAATCCCGAAATAAGTATATTTATGTTTCTATAGATTTTCCATACCAAAAGGTTTATTTTAAATTTTCATCTCTCGAAGCTGAAATGAGAAAATTTTATAGAAATGACTAAAAAACATAAAAATGTATAAATTTTAGGGTTAATTATGTCAAAAGGTAATCTATTGTTACTGTTTTATCAATTTGAGTAACATACTAAAATTTTTTCTATTTGAGGTAACATGCTTTCCAAATCAAGCCAATCAAGGTAATCGTATCGGATTGAAATATAAAATTACTGACATGACATTTTCTTTATCCAGTCATCAATTTTTTTATTTTCTAATATTGTTAATTATTTAAATTTGTTCATAATAACAATGTATTATCAAAAAGTATTTTTAAATTGCACAAATAGTGCACATCATATAACAATTAAAATGTTATTCTGTAAAAAAATGTTGACTGGACAAAAAACTATCACGTTTTTATTTTTTACTTTTCAATCCGATATGATTACCTTGATTGACTTGATTTGGAAAATATATTATCTTAATTAGAAAAAAAATTAGTATGTTACCCAAATTTAAAAAAAAGTGCCTACTTTTTGGACCACTTAATGATCTCAATGGACTCCCTATTTCCTCTTTTAAACATAATCATTACACAGTGATTCTATGTTTTTTAATGATGTATGGTGATGCTATTAAGACACTTCTATGGGTGCTATGTTCTCTCTCCTTGTGTGCACGTGTATCCATATACATCATTTATGGGTTTGCTCTCTCGTTCCTTTGTAGGCATTAATTGGTTCCTATACCTTCTTACCTAGCGGTACCAAGGTGTTATGTAAATAAGAGGTCACGAGTTCGACTCCCGTCAGTGACAAGTTGAAATTTAGGTGGAGAAAGCAAGTCTTGGGGTAAATGAGTAGTTTAGAAGTAGGAATAAGATAGTTTGTCGTTCAAAAAAAAACTTACACCTTCTATTTTGTCTTACCTTTTAAATATTTACTTCACTTATTTATATTTTATACATTAATCATTTTAATTATATTTTATTTTTATTTTGGATAGAAAAATTGACATTGCATGTCGCTTCCATTAATTTTTTATTTAAGTTTTCAAAGATTTCATAAACACAAAAATAAACCCAATTTATGTTTTAAATTTTGTTGTGAAATTATATAATAAAATTTTAGTTTTTATTTTTCTATCATTATTTATTTATTTAAAATTTACTTAACTACATTATTACTATCTTTAGTAGCTATTTTTGTTAATTTCATTAAATTTTATTTATGTATAATTTTTATTCTTCCGCAACCTTATAAAATTTATAATATATATTCTAAACATTTACGGTTAGATAATATTCGATTATATATTCACAATTATATATAATATAAACGAAAAAATACTACGAATCATTTGGAATTTAAAAATACTTAGAATTTTTCATTCATAAAATTATAAACCACAATTAGTTATATATTTTTTCAATTCCTAGAAAAACAAAAAAATGAATGGGATACAATAATTTTTTCTTCGTAATACTTTTCATTTGAATTTTATTAACCCAGTGTTAGTAATAGAATCTCTAATATATATTAACTATAAATGAATTGAAATTAATTATTTCCTGAATGACAAATATTACGACCGATTTATTTTTTAGATTTTTTTAGCAAAAAAAATTAACAACTCTGATTTTTTATTTTTGCTAACGAGAAATTGTTACCCATTCATTTTAGTTTTTAACAAAAAAAAACACTATGAATAATTGCGGTTCAGAGTTTTTTTAAATGAAAATTATTGCAACCCATTTTGATTTTTAGTTTATTAAATAAAAAGACAACAACCTAATTAGATCGAAAAATTTGAAAAATGAAAATGGTTCATATTATTCTGTTCCGAAAAACTAAAAAAAAAGAATGTTTCATACTTCAAAACTCTTGGTACCCAAAGTTCAATAAAATAAACAATAATAAATTAATGGATCAAAAAAGAAGATTAGTCGTTTAAAATTCATTCCAAATACGTATGAATTATTTGACCGAATTAATCCACTGTAGCTTTCAAATCCACAACCCGTAAAATCATTTAAAAATAATTAAAGTTAACAAACGTGTATGTGAAGTAACAATATGTAAACTCAGAAAACATAAAAAGTCATTCCGAATCAAAATAATTAAGACATTTTTATTTTGGTAGTTTGGGTTATCCGTTTGGGAATTGGACAAAATAATTAAGGCATTTTTAGGGCTGAAATTAATTTGCTTTTAGAAAAAGAAATTAATAATAACGAAGAGATAGTGGATTGAATGATGTTTATTATAGGGGTGTCTTGTTAGTAAATAAGGGTGTCTTTTTAGACAACCCCTACTTTTTTTTAATGATACATACTTTTTTTAAATATAATAATTACACAATAATTATATAAAATGTTTTATTTGTTTTATATAATTGTTTTATATAATTATTAGGTAATGATGCATACTTTATATTTTATTTATTATTATTTTTTTTAATGTTTTCATTTATTCGTCTATTCATTTTATTTTTTTTTTTAGAAAAGTTTTCAACTTACATATATTCTTAGTTTTGTGAAGTTTGATTATTAGAGTCCTATTATAATTGTGACATTCAAAGTTCAAATGCGAATTCAACAGAGTTGTTGATAATCATATTGAGATTTATGAGATAACATTTTCGGGAATTTGATGTAAAGACGTGTGCTTGCGAATGGGCTTGAGATAGATTCCGGTGGCGAAATCTCTTTAAGAGGGGAGGATTTGTAACATCCCGTAAACTGAATAATTGCGTGTAATTATTTTAGTGGATGTTTAATTTAATAATATCGCATTTGTCGAGTAATATCCCGAGTAGTGGATTGTACGTGTCGGGAATGAGTTATGCGTGGCGCCGAATAATTAATTTAGTGGATTAATTGTGTTTATGAGTTCGTGGATTTTAATGGGTTAAGTGGATACTAATTGTGAAAATGAGATATCGGGTTCGGGTTATTGGATTGGAACCCGCATAAAATGGAAACCGTATATATGCTTCCTTTTAAACCTTCTTTCCTTATTTAGAAAGCGTGAGTGTGTGTGGGGATTGTGTGTGCAGGGCTCCGGATCTCATGCTATGTGTTAATGCCTGAGTTGTGTTGTTGATTTCAAGGGACAGGGATAGAGATTGTGTGTATGTGCTATGTGTATATGTGTGTTATGTGTTTATGCTGCAGAGTCTAACCCTCGCGTACTCACGAGCTTCCAAGCTTACGTATTCGAGTCTACCATGTTCAGGGAATCAGAGAAGGAATCGGTAGTCGTGTTTGTTGATTTGGGACTGGGGATTATCTGGAGGACGTCGTGCTAATTTTGTGTAATGATTATATCAGTACCGCTAATGTTAGCATCTTTTGGGATTTTATAACCAGTGGATGGTGTATGTATATATGTTAACCTTTGTGCAAAAGTTCTAATTATCAGTGATTTGTAGCATCCTCTGACATGTGTCATGTAGATTATATGCGATATTGTCACTTATGATATTGTGTTGACGTGACTTTTATGCGAGATAGGAGGGTGTTACACCTTTTTTATATCATAAAATAAATTATTATTAGAGTAAATTACAGAAATGGTCCCTGATCTTTAAAAATTGCATTAATGGTCCCTTAAAACACTATTTACTTGCATAAATGGTCCTTCATCTCTTGACTTTTTCTAAATGACAATTTTGCCCTTATTTTCAAAATCAATTTTGATCCCTTAGTATATAATTAGTTTTGGTTTTAGTCATTTTTATAATTTTATTGTTTTTGTTTTTAAATTTTAAATGCTAATTTAATAAAATGTGATTAAATATTTTCTTTAATAATTTATTTTAATTCTTTTTTATATATTCAATTTATTTATTTACATTTCATTTCTTAAAATATTTATATGTTTTTATATTTTTATACGTTATCAACTAACTATTTCGATACGTTAACGTATTTTGATTTGATTATAATTTTAAAAAAAGATATATAACTAGGATTTTATTTTTTTGATTAAAATATATTGTTACATTAATACATTTCGATTAAATTTAGTCTTTTTTTCGTTTTGATTTACATATTTTGCTACATTAACTTGTTTCAATTAAACTTAGTATTTGTGTATTCTATTCTAATTAATTTGTTATATCAATACATCTTGATATAATTATAATTTTTAATAAAACTATGTCGACTTGACATTTTTTTCGTTTTGATTTAAATATTTTTTTTTTGTTTTCATACGTTTCAGTTTAATTATAATTTTTAAAAAAATATATAAACTTAGCATTTTATTTGTTTTTGCGTAAATATTTTGTCACGTTAATACCTATCGATTTAATTATATTTTTTTAACGTTTTGGTTTGTATATTTCTTTCTATACATTTTGTTTTGTACATATCATTTTTTTTGCTTAAATATTTTGTCACATTAATATCAATCGATTTAATTGTAATTTTTAGCGGTTTATTTTGAATATTTTTTTATATACGTGTTGGTTTGTATATTTTGTTTATATGTTTTGAAACACATATATATTTATACGTATATATGTTTCGTTTCGAAACCTATATAATGAAATATACAAACCAAAATGTATAGAAAAAAATATACAAACCAAAACGTTAAAAATTGTAATTAAATCTACAAGTATTAACGTGACAAAATATTTACGCAAAAACAAATAAAGTGTCAACTTTGTATATTTTTATAAAAGTTATAATTAAATTGAAACGTATTAAAACAAAAAAAAGTATTTAAATCAAACGTCAAGTTGATATAGTTTTGTTAAAAGCTAAAATTAACTCAGAACGTATTAATGTAACAATATATTTAGAATATAACAAATAAAATAATTTTAATTGAAATGGATTAATGTATCAAAATATGTAAATCAAAACAAAAAAAGAGACAAAATTTTAATTCGAAAAGTATTAGTGTAACAAAATATCTTAATCAAAACAAATAAAATCCTAGATTTGTATACTATTCCTAAAATTATAATTTAATTAAATTATGTTAACATAATTAAATTGTTAGTTGGTAACGTATAAAAATGTATAAACATGTTAAAAAAATGAAATGTAAAATAAATAAATTGAATATAGACTAGAGAATTAAAATAAACTAATTAAAGAGAATAATTAAATCATATTTCTTAAATTGACATTTAAAATTCAAAAACAAAAAATTATGAAAATGACTAAAACCATAATTAATTAAATGCTATAGGGACCAAAATTGAATTTGAGAGTAAGGGCAAAATCGTCATTTAAAAAAAGTCAAGAGATGGAGGGACCATTTCTGCAAGTAAATAGTGTTTTGAGGGACCGTTTATGTAATTTAAAGACCAGAGACCATTTCCATAATTTTGAGTAAACCAAAGGGACCATTTCTGTAATTTACTATTATTATTATTAAGTATTCATTTTTATCCTTTTAACGTTAAATGACTTTTAATAAGGATTAAAACATCTATAAAAACATATAAATTGTTATTTCATCATTTTGATAATTACAAACTAAAACTAAAATAGTCTTTTAACTTTAGGTTTCCTTATTGATTTTTTGTTGAAAAAATTAATCGTTTTCATGAATAAGAAAACAAAAAAATCAAACATTTTGACGACCAACAAATAAATTTGATGTTTTTGATAGTTTTCTATAACTTTTTTCTAAAAACATTCACAAAAACAACTTTTTGAAAATTTTATACTTTTCAAAACAATTAAAGTTTTTCAAAATGTTTTAAGTTTTTAAACATTTCTTTTCAAAATGTTTAAATTATAAAATTGTTTTTAAGCGGTTATTGAAAGTGTTAAAAAGTTGTTTATGTAAAAATTTTAAAAATGTCAAAAAAAAATTTGTGACTATTTTAACATTTGTTTTTTTATTTAAAAAATATTTACTTTTTATTAAAGTAAAAAAATATAAACTCAAAACGTTATTATTTAGTTTTTAATTATAATTATTATGCATTTGTCTTTATTAATATTTTATTATTCAAAATTATGTCTCTGATATTGAATTAATTGGATCTCGAAATTAACCAATCAATCACAATTGCATTTGTACATGACAACCATTTTATGAAGGTTGATTTAGAGGAGGGGCATCCGATGTCGGAAGTTTCTAGGTTTTCAAAAAGAAAAAGGGAAAAAATTAAGTGAGTGAGAAAAAATGTATAGAGATCGGTTACTCGCTTATAAAGAAGCCTACAGAAACATTGATCTTAATGTTGTACCATTGGAATGAATCAATGTTTGTGAGCTTGATGGAATGAAAAAAATGTTTGTCGTTTTTTAATTATATTTTTTCTCGTCTTTGTTAAATGATTTTATAAAAAAAATATTAATGTAATGCATTGTGATTAATAATGCAAATTATTAGATTCATTGTATTATATTTAGTACATTTTCTTTAAATGAAAACATTTAACAAATAATAAATAAAATATAAATTATGCATCATTACCTAATAATTATATAAAACAAATAAAAAAGATTTTATATAATTATTTTGTAATAATTATGTTAAAAAAAAACATGCATCATTAAAAAAGTAATGTATTTTAAAAAAAAAAACATAGAATCATTGTGTAATAATTATGTTAGAAAAAAGATAGGGGTACGTTGAGATCATTGAGGGGTCCATTATGTGTTAGCTTTTGAAATTAGTAAACCCTTAAAATTATTGATATTTTTCTACTTTTTCAAAAGTAATCAAGGCCACGTCATAAATGCCACCCAACGGCACCAACCAAAGAAATTTTTTTAGAAATAATCAGATTTTACAAAAATCTTTTAAAAATACTTGGGTTTTTTTTTTCAAAAGTAATCACGTCGGGGTACCTAACCCTGGCTCAATCAAATTTCTGTCAATGTTTGTGTAATCTTTGTGTGTGTGAAGTGACATTAGGCCGGGGTTGGGACCCCCGACTTGATGAGTTAAATTTTTTTTTTTTACGGCTTTGACAATTGTGAAGTGACATTAGGTCGGGGTTGGGACCCCCGGCTTGATGATTAAATTTTTATATTTATTTTTTTACATTTCAAATGTATTGTATTTACTAGTATTTTATTTCGGTTTATGTTTCGATTACAATTCACGTTATTTATAAACCAACAGTCAACCTAAAAACAGAAAATAAATTTATATAATTTAGTTTTTAGACATATCAATATTATTAACATTTATACGAATAATAATATATTATTATTACTAAGCAATTCAATTCAATGCATATCAATTTTGTAACCCAATTTAATTAATATTATGCGTTTATATTTCAAGTGCGATAAATATACGAAACAGTTCTTATATTCTTACTCAATTTTATAAAATATATTCAATCATTCTAATAAGTTAAATTAAAACATAATATGGACGTAAATGATTAAAATATCAAAAGTTACAGCGGTACAAATTTACAAGAATTATATATTACTAAATAAAGAAATTTTTTTTTATTTTTACGCTTCAAAATATGAGATGTGTCACAAATTTATGTTAACTTGTCGGTGAACGACGAGTTGTAACAGTGTTTGATGTGTTCCTTCTCGTTTTCCGATGGTTTGTGTCACCTGCTTGACGTTCGTTGATAGGAATGTTTGGCGGGTTATTCGAGGTTGGTTCATCAACCCATCTGAAGAAGTTACAAATTAGATGTTCTGGCACGTTCACGAAGTCATTCGCCGCACAACAGTAGTAATGTCGGCCAGCATGCATCGATGGGTTCAAAGTTTGTATGACAGTCGCATCCCCACACTTGCAGGTAATGGTGGTTTTGCTAGGAAGTTGGTTACGTGTAACAGAACGAGTTGACATTGAAGTAGTATGCTTTACTATTTTTTTTCAATCAAAATGAAATTGTAAGACTATAGACAAGAGTCCGGACCACGACCTGACACAACTCGCAAAGATAAGCAACTTGTAATGATAATTGCATAAATAGATAAGAAATTAAATTCAATACATATTTTAGTTAGCGACGAATAAAACAACTCTTAAAATTCAAGCCTCCTACTACTACTACCGCTTACAAATTAATTATTATTCCGACGATATCCAGGAGACATCTTTTCACGCAATTCTTGATTTGTTACATAAAAATCAAACTCCTCAGAAGAACCAACATATTTTATAAACTCTTTGACATCGTCATCATATTTAAAATTAAGCAAACCTGTAGATAAATCAGAATTTGGTAATTTCCAGTAGTACCATAATCCCCATGTTGCTTCGTATCCCAACTCAGTCATTACTTCTTCAATAAACTCAATTGATATTACGGTTACGTTAACGCAGTCGACGTATACTACATGATCATTTTCGTAGGTTCTATTAAGGGAATCTGTGAAAAAACCAGCTGTGTGGAGTTTAATTGTAAACAACTCAGGTAGGTGACCTGATCAGTAGAATATTGTTAGTACTTAGTAGCGAATTCTAGTAAACTGATATCGTCCAATTTGTACATGTTTTATCGGACGATATCTCGTGTTTTGCATAGCTTTTTGGTTGATTTTCGTCCCAAACTCGATCTTATAGGTGTATGTTGTTATTTCAGGTGTTGGTCGAATAAATTGAAGTGAAAGGAGCTGAAACAGAGACAACTCGGCGAGTTCCCGTCCATACTCGGCGAGTTCGCCCATTTCCAGAACCAAACTCATAAGAAGAACTCGGCGAGTTCATCTCATACTCGGCGAGTTCACCTGAAATCTGATTAATTCTGAATATTCCTGATAATTGCCAGATCAAATAGGGTGTCGACAACACATGAACTCGGCGAGTTCATGTACACTACTCGGCGAGTTCACCCAGTTTGAGATCGAATCAGGAGCTGACAACACATGTACTCGGCGAGTTCGTCTCCTGTACTCGGCGAGTTCTCTCCAGCCTATAAAAGGAAGATTCTGCTCATTTATGAGGGGGACGAACTTTTACCAATTTTTACACACACTTATTTCCTGATTTCTTGAGCAAGAAGGAAGGCAAAGGAAGGCATTTACTCGGAGTTTTGTTTCTAAGGATTGCATCTTCATTATCATAAGTCATTAGGGGAGTTTTTCTTGTATTCAAGTTCATCTTAATATTTGAAAATGCTTGCTTATTGTATGATGGTGTTTTACTTCATTAACATGGAGTAGTTTTGCTATGTAATCATTTGGGTAGCAAACCCTAGACATTGGATGATTTATATTTGTATGCAATCGGATTATATATCGAAGTTTGCGTATTTTGAATGAAAATCTTGTTATTATGTTTAGACTTGTTAAACTTGCTATGAATGCTTTATTATTTCCATAACGAGAGTTCGAAATAGTTGGTATTCGTTTTTGATAAACCAAACATTTTGGTGAGGTTGAATCTTTCTACTAGAGATGGTGAAAGAGTAGGCTTAATCCGTGTTTTCATAATAATGAGAGGGGATTTATGTGTTTATGAGAATATAGCATGAATTTTATGTATTTGGTTTTTAACCAAATAATCTTTCAAAAGACGTAAACTTGTTGTGAACATTCAGATTTGCATAACTCAAGTTTTGAACATTTAAAAGAGGTTTTCGTGTTCACCTCGTGAGTTATGGGATTATTATGCTATAGTGAGAGATCTATATAGCTAGATGATCATTGTTCATACGTTAAATAATCGATATTGTATTCATAT
This sequence comes from Centrapalus pauciflorus, assembly GCA_020465985.1. NCBI lineage: Eukaryota > Viridiplantae > Streptophyta > Magnoliopsida > Asterales > Asteraceae > Centrapalus > Centrapalus pauciflorus. The sequence continues at coordinate 12,455 of JAANYP010003705.1, read as the reverse complement.
ATAAGAGGTTTGAGTGGATATGATATTGGTTGTTATGATAAATTAGTATCAAACATAACTTAGAGATTTGTGTGTTTGTTGCTTTGTAATCATAACTATTATATTATCCGATTTGCGCGTTAAATTGTTTATCCGATGTCTAGGGGGAGTGATCCCATTTGATTACATGTTTCCTTTTATCAAGAATCTTAGTAAACAATTCTTTAGGATTGTGTGTGTAGTTTTGGTAAATCTTTAGTAATTAATTTAGATTTTTCATAGTTAAACCAATTTAAAATATATAGCTAATTATTAACCGACGACTTATTATCATCATTCCACCAGATTGTCCCTGAGTTCGATATCCGGACTTACGTAAGCTATACTAGTATACGATAGGTAATACTTGCCTATTTGTCCGCTGGTTCTAGTTTATTTATTTCCATTTCTAAATTAAAATTAAGGTGTGCTAGCGGTACATCAAGTTTTTGGCGCCGTTGCCGGGGATAATAACGGTGATTTTGAAAACGGTTGAACGTTTCTATATTAGCGATCCTTTCGGGGATTTATTCCCGAAAGTTAATTTCATTGTCTTTATTTTATTGCATTATAAATTCTTGTTCGAGATTACCCGTTTGGTTTCCCTTTCTCTTGTAGAAGTTTATGAACCGAAATCTCCACTCGGATCTAACCGAGCCATTGACAGATCCGGAGAGATTAATTCGAAGGAAAAATAAGCAAAAGGAAGGAGAACCTTCGGTTGAGCAAGAAGCACTATCAACACCACCATCCGCGTCTCCAATTATAATCGAAAATCTTGAGGCTTCGGGACAAAGAACCGAACCCAAAGTCGAAGCCAAGATGGCGGAGGAAGACAATCGAACCATGAGGGAACGTTCCAAGGCGACCAACATCGGGTCGGGGTCGGCAATAATACGCCGTCCCGTTCAAGCGGCACATTATGAGATCAAGACGAATTATCTCCAATACCTAAACCAAATGTGCCCTTTTGATGGTCTTGACTCCGATGATCCGAATGCGCATCTTACACGGTTCTTGGACGTTTGCGATATGATCAAGATTCGGGAGATGCCCGAAGAATCTTTGTACCTTCGATTGTTCCCATATACGTTGAGGGGAGCCGCACAAACGTGGTTTGAGTCACTTGCGCCACAATCAATCACAACATGGGAGGAACTTGTTGACCGGTTCCTAATGCGGTATTTCCCTCCCTCTAAAACTGCTCGTTTAAAGAATGATATTAGTAATTTTTTGCAGGAAAGCGAGGAGTCATTGTATGAAGCGTGGGAAAGGTACAAGGGGCTTTTGAGGAAGTGTCCACATCACGGATTGGATACATACAACCAAGTCTACACATTCTACACCGGGCTATTGATTTCAACAAGGCAAATATTAGATTTGAATGCCGGTGGATGTGTAATGGATAAGAAGCCAAACGATGCTTACAAAGCGATAGAGACCGCGGCCACTAACACCCATGAGTGGCATTCTTCGAGGCATAGAGTTGTGCGCGGTGCTATGAAGCAAGGAGATGATATGAGCTCGCTTAAAGAGGAGGTTGCTAAGATGGGTAAACAAATAGTCCAACTTCAAAACCCAAAAGTAGCAAGTAATGTGTGTCAATTGTGTGACGGTCCTCATACCGCAAATGAGTGCACCAAGAGGTTTACACTTCTTAGTAGACAATCCACCATCAAATCTATTCAAGAAGTGTGTCAACTTTGTGGAGGACCACACACGGCAAGGGATTGTGGGAGTGACGATGCGGAAGAAACATTGGAAGAGGATGTTTTGTATTCGTATGGTGATAGATTTGACAATCAAAAGGGGAAGCTAGCTTTTCAACCACCACCTCAACAATACTATAATCCCAATGTTGACAATCGGAATCATCCAAATTTCCGATGGCGTCAACCAAACGAACAAGCTCCGGCGGTACCACCGGGATTTGAAGGTGCTAGTTCTTCCAACCCAAACCAAAGAAACAATTCATACCAACCTCGTCATCCAAACACCGCCCAATACCAATCCCGACAACCAAATCAACCAACCAACACATTGCAACAACCATACCAAGCTACAAATACTACCGCTCCATCAACTGAGGCCAAGCCCACCCTTGAAGACATAGTGAGGGGACAACAAGCCTCCATTCAAAATCTCGAAAAGCAAATGGGGCAACTCACTCAATTACTTCTTGATAAGGAAAGGGAGAAGGGTACATTGCCTTCCAACACGGAAGTCAATCCGAAAGAGCATGTCAAAGCAATCAGTTTGAGGAGTGGTAAAATTCTTGAACCTATTTCTAATTCGGTTTCAAATGATATTGTTGTTGATGATGTGCAGGTTGAACCGGAAGACGAGGCAACAAAGGACGAGGCACAAACTTCAAGCCCACCAAGTACCGTGCAAGTCCAACCTCCTATCGCAAAAGAAATCCCGATTGCCAAGCCGAAGGCACCTTTTCCTAGTCGGTTAAAAAGGGAAAAGGACGAGGCCCAATTTCATAAATTCCTTGAGCTATTTAAACAATTGCATATTAATTTACCTTTTATTGATGTTATCTCACAAATGCCTACTTATGCTAGGTTTCTCAAGGATATCATCACCAACAAGAGGAAGCTCGAAGGAATCTCGGCTGTGGTAATGAACGAGGAATGCTCGGCGGTGCTTCAAAACAAACTACCTCAAAAGCTAACGGACCCAGGGAGTTTCACTATTCCTTGCCACATTGGTAGTTTAGTTATCACGAATGCACTTGCGGATCTCGGGGCAAGCATAAATTTGATGCCCACTTCTTTATATGAAAAATTGCATTTAGGAGATCCGCAACCGACTAAAATGAGCATTCAATTGGCCGACCGGTCAATAAAGTATCCAAGGGGAGTAGTGGAAAATGTGCTTGTTAAAGTTGATAAATTCGTGTTCCCCGCGGATTTTGTGATCCTAGATATGGAAGAAGATAGTCGTGTACCCCTTATCTTAGGGAGGCCATTTTTGGCCACTTCACGAGCTATCATTGATGTGTTTGATAAAAAGCTTACATTAAAGGTCGGTAATGAGTCAGTCACATTTTCGATTGATAAGGCCATGCAACACGCATCATTTATGGATGACACTTGTTACCACGTGCACGCATTTGAAGAAGCTTTTGATTTTGATTTTTCATCTCTTTTATCATACAACTCCAAGGACATCTACTCAATAGATGAAGGGAAAAAGATTGTTGATTTTGAAAATTTTTTGGAAGAGTCGACACCATTGTCGACCGTTGATCCGCCCCTGTTTCCCTTGGATGTTGATTCCGTCTCTCATGATCATAATTCTTGTCGGGTTAAGTCATCTCTAGAAGACCCACCAATTCTTGAGCTCAAAGAGCTCCCAAGCCATCTCGAGTATGCATTCCTACTTGAGGAGTCTAAGTTGCCGGTTATAATTTCATCAAGTCTTTCGGGCGACCAAAAAATTAGACTCCTCGACGTTCTTCGAGCCCACAAAGGGGCGATTGCATGGAAAATTACCGACATCAAGGGTATTAATCCTTCGTTTTGCACTCATAAAATTTTGATGGAGGAGGACTACAAACCCGTTGTCCAAAGACAACGTCGTTTGAACCCAAACATGATGGAGGTGGTTAAGAAAGAGGTAATTAAGCTTCTTGATTCCGGGTTGATATATCCGATCTCGGATAGCCCGTGGGTGAGTCCGGTACAAGTTGTGCCCAAAAAAGGTGGCATGACTATCGTTCATAATGAAAACAATGAGATCATACCAACGAGAACGGTTACGGGATGGCGAGTATGCATCGATTATCGCAAACTCAACGACGCCACACGTAAGGATCATTTTCCTTTGCCGTTCATGGATCAAATGTTAGAACGATTGGCCGGAAATCAATTCTATTGTTTTCTCGATGGGTTTTCGGGATATTTTCAAATTCCCATCAATCCCGATGACCAAGAGAAAACAACTTTCACTTGCCCATATGGAACGTATGCTTATCGCCGGATGCCTTTCGGGTTGTGCAACGCACCCGCCACTTTCCAAAGGTGTATGATGGCAATTTTTCATGATATGATTGAGAGCTTTATGGAAGTTTTCATGGACGATTTTTCGGTTTATGGAGACTCATTCGATTCATGCCTAGCAAATCTCGATCGCATGCTTGCTCGTTGTGAGGAAACAAATCTCGTGTTGAATTGGGAGAAGTGCCATTTCATGGTACAAGAGGGTATTGTCTTGGGACACAAGATCTCAAGTGTGGGAATTGAGGTAGATAGAGCCAAAATTGATACTATCTCGAAGCTTCCTCCCCCCACAAATGTGAAAGGCATTAGAAGTTTTCTCGGTCATGCGGGTTTTTACCGTCGGTTTATTAAGGATTTTTCAAAGATTACACGCCCGATGACCCAACTTCTCGAAAAGGACACCCCGTTTGTCTTTTCCAAAGAATGCCAAGAATCTTTCGAACTCCTCAAGGATAAGCTCACACACACTCCTATCATGATAACTCCCGATTGGTCCCAACCTTTCGAGCTTATGTGTGATGCTAGTGATTTCGCCGTAGGGGCCGTTTTGGGCCAACGAGTCAATAATCACTTCCAACCGATTTATTACGCAAGTAAGACACTAACGGATGCCCAAGAGAATTATACTACTACCGAGAAGGAACTTCTCGCCGTTGTCTTTGCGTTCGATAAATTCCGGTCTTACCTCGTTTTGTCCAAAACTGTTGTTTACACCGATCATTCGGCTCTTCGGTTCTTGTTTTCTAAACAAGATGCCAAACCTCGTCTTATCCGTTGGATTCTTCTTCTACAAGAATTCGACATCGAAATTAAGGATAAGAAAGGAGCCGAGAATCTCGCGGCCGATCACCTCTCCCGTCTTGAAAATCCAAATCTTGAAGGGCTTCATGATTCATCCATCAATGACAAATTTCCGGATGAATCCCTGATGAAGCTTGTTGTTGATTCCGAGGCTCCTTGGTTCGCCGACATTGCCAATTATCTAGCTTGTGGTATAATGGTCAAAGGCATGTCGTTCCAACAAAAGCGAAAGCTTCTCTCCGATTGCAAATATTATTTTTGGGAGGACCCTTTTCTTTTTCGACTTGGCGCGGATCAAGTGATTCGCCGTTGTGTGTTTGGCAAAGAGTGCCAAGAAATACTCCATCACTGTCACATTGGACCGACCGGTGGTCATTTGGGACCAAGTAACACCGCCAAAAAGGTGTTCGATTCGGGTTTCTATTGGCCGACCATTTATAAAGATTCATACTCCATGGTCCAAACTTGTGACCAATGTCAAAGATCCGGAAACATCTCCAAACGAGATGAAATGCCCCAAAATCCGATTCAAATTTGTGAGGTCTTTGATGTTTGGGGGATCGATTTCATGGGGCCGTTCCCCCCTTCTCGTGGAAATAAATACATTCTCGTGGCCGTTGACTATGTTTCCAAATGGGCCGAGGCTCAAGCTTTGCCCTCAAACGATGCCCGAGTTGTACTCAAATTCTTGAAAAAGCTCTTCTCCCGGTTTGGTGCTCCTAAGGCCTTAATTAGTGATCGTGGAACACACTTTTGCAACTCACAGATGGAAAAGGCCTTAGCTCGATATGGTGTGAAACATCGCACCGGCACTTCATATCACCCACAATCAAGTGGGCAAGTCGAGGTCACGAACCGTGGATTGAAACGAATCCTAGAGAAGACGGTTGGAAACAACCGTAAGGAGTGGTCCGATAAGTTGGATGACGCGCTTTGGGCGTTTAGAACAGCGTTTAAAACTCCAATCGGCACCACTCCATTTCGTTTGGTATACGGGAAATCTTGTCATCTTCCCGTCGAGATTGAGCATAAGGCGTTTTGGGCCTTAAAAGAATGCAATCTTGATCTTTCCTTATCCGGTGAGCTACGAAAGGCTCAATTGCTTGAATTGGATGAATTACGACTCCAAGCTTATGAAAATTCAAGCATTTATAAGGAGAAGACCAAAAATTTTCACGATGCTCGTCTCAAGAATCGTTCCGACATCCGTGAGGGGGACCGGGTTTTGCTATTTAATTCTAGATTGAAACTTTTTCCCGGAAAGTTGAGATCTCGGTGGTCCGGCCCTTACACCGTCTATAAAGTATTCCCGTATGGCACTTTCGAATTGCTTGATCCAAACGGAAATGAAACATTCAAAGTGAATGGCCAACGATTGAAAAAATACTTTGAAAACTCGGAAGCTATTGGTGAGGATGTCGAAGCCCTCACATTGTTGCGTATCGAAAATTAAAAGTGGAGGCCGAGTCAAGCTTAAGACTCGAAGTTAAATAAGCATGTTTTTCGATTCTGTTCGTTGTTGTTCCGTTTCTGCTTTTCCGTGTTTTTAGAAGATTGAAAAAGTTCGGGTTGTTGGTTTGGTTTATCTTGTTTTAATTTTCTGGGTTTAATAGGGCAGTTCTGGACAGAACTCGCCGAGTTCTGCACCTACTCGCCGAGTTCGCCAGGTGAATTTCATTCTGGAAATTGCTGAACTCGCCGAGTTCATTAAGCATACTCCCCGAGTTCCATGCAAACTTAACATTCTGGAATCCGAGTGAACTCGCCGAGTTCAACCCATACTCGTCGAGTATCTGTGCGTGTCCAGATACTGATCTGATTTAAAAAAAAAAAAAAAACTTAATTTCAGTCAACAGAGCATATCGAGGCACTGACACCCGTGACAGAACTCGCCGAGTTCTCGGCTTACTCGCCGAGTTCTCGGCCGCACATAACCCTAGTTCAGTTTTATTTTTTTTGCCACTTTTTGGAAATATCCTCTCATCTCCTCCTCTCTTTCTCTCTCGCCGACAGCCCCCTCAACCCACCAAAGTTCTCCGTTTTTGGCTAGTTTCTCCCCAAATCTTTGTAGGTTTGTTTCCCTTTTGTCAAATACAAGTGTGGGAATCATTTTCGGGTGTTTTTGAGTCATCTCCACCGTCATCCGCCGTCGTCCGCCGCCACCGCCTCGCCGGAATTTCGCCGGATTTTCTACAACTTCTACTCCTCCATCTCATATCTATTTGTCGGTACATTCCTTGTTCCTTGTAACGAAATTGCAAGAATTTCTCATGCTAAATTGTTATTTTGTTTTATTTTCTTTCTTTTTAGGGTATTTTTGTTGAATATTCATGTTAATATTCTACATTCTTATGTTGTGTTTTGTTTAGTTTATAACTTTCTTGCTAGTTAGTGCATGTTTATTTTCTTAGGTTAATTTATTTGTTAGATTTAAAGAATTTTGTGGTAGATCTAGCATTTTCGTATGTGTTAGGTAATTAAACTTTTATGTTTATTTTTAATTGTGTAGTAATTTAGTTTAATTATTTTGTTTTTAGAAGTTTCTTATAATTTTTGTGTTAGTAACTTTAAAGTATGTATGTTTAGGCTAGATTTTTATACTTGTTCGTTAATTGTTAGTTGATATTTTGGTAATTATTGTCACTTGCAAAGTTTCATGTTTCTTTTTATTTTTGTTCTCATAGATCATTTGTGTTTTTCAAAATTTCATGTTTTCAAATTCACATTATTGAGTTTTATCTTGTACGTGTTATTGCATGCAAGTATATGTTTTGTCGTGTAGCTATTTATAGGTTGTGTTTTTTGTCGTCTAGTGCGTGCATAGTATCTTATTTCAGTACTTAGTTTATTTTTGTTTAGCTTTCTGTGCTTTGTGTTTCTTTTATTTTTGATGTTAGTCTTTCTTATTTTTAGTTAAATTTTGCATGAGAGATCACTTTGGGATTGCCAATTGGAAAGACATATGTCTTCTTGCTTTTCACGCATGATATGTTGATTGAGTCTTGTAGTTGTAGTTATCTCGGTTATTTTGTAAGATGTCGGGATGTAGTCCCAAAAATAAGTGTGGGAATGGTTGTACTAAATGCTGTGGTTTTCTTTAGCCCTTCATAATTTTAATGCTAAAGTGTTGCTCAAATGCTCACCCTCGCTCCTCCATTATGATACAGATATGTCGGGCGCACCGAAACGTGGTCGAGCGAGTACTTCTCGCCAACGGGCACCTTCCCCGGATTCGGACTCCGGTAACGAGGATCTTCAAGTGCGGATGATTTATAACCCCAATCATCCGTATTTGACTTTTTCCGGAGTCCCGAATGCACAACGGCGGGAATACCGGAAGTTGCTGCTTAGCCTGGCGAGTCGAGAACTCGACTCAGGGAGGTACCTGAATTGGGACTTCCTGGGTCGGGTTCAATGCGATCCGCCCCGTCCGAACCTCCCGGAGCGATTGGAGGCCACGTTTTCCGTTGTGCATGGAGCATTCACGTCTCGGGCTTGGTTTAATCTTGTCAAAATAAGAGAGCCCGTGTATGCCGAGTTATGCTTAGAGTTTTTCTCGACATACTCTTTTAACGAGGCCATCACCAATATGAAGGCCCGGGACACCGTCCATTTCAGGCTCGGGGGAGCGAGCCGAGCTATGTCTGTGCTAGAGCTGTGTCGGCGTTTGGATCTTTACTCGGATTCAGATGTCCGAAATCCGGATTTTGATGACTACCTGTCTGTGGGGATTCGGAAGGCACCGGCGACTTTTGATTATGCCGGTTTCTGGGGCGATATCGCCTTGGGTAACTATAATGTATCACGGGCCTACGAGTCCAAGCTTCGCGATCCCTTCCATCGGCTTCTTCATCGATTCATCACTGTTGATGGCTTCATTAGGAAGGAGGGTCAGGAAAAAATTACAAAGCCTGACCTTTGGTTACTTTACTCCCTTCTTCATCCGGAAGAATTCATGTCCCTCCCTTACCAGTTGGCGGTGTACTTTTTGCACGTCGCCACGGGTCGCACTGGAGCCAGCGCCGTATGCGGCGGGCGGTTTATTACCCGCCTGGCTCAATCGTTTAATTTGCTAACCCCCTCGGTGCTCCGAGGGCTCAGAGAGAGCGATCCGGCGGGAGACACGGATGAATTATACTTCCGGCGAGCCAAGGTCTCGCAGATGCCTATGGGACGCGAAGAGCTGATACTGATGTGCCCGGTCCTTCCCCCGAACTTTGTTCCTCCCCAGCGACAGCAACAGCAGCAGCAGCAAGAGCCACAACAGCAGCCGGAATCATCCCAACCATCTTACTTCAATTTCGGCCCGGGCCCTTATCCTTGGGATGCCAGGTTTGATCGCCTGGATGACTGTTTTGCTCATATGACTTTAGACCGGGATAGGCTTGAGGAAAATTACGGCCTGCTGCAGGAGCAGAATCATCTGCTCCGGCAAAACCTCAGCAACACCGACCACTTCGGGTCGGTGTATAATCAGCAGGTCCAAGAGACTGGACGTTACCTGCAACATATCCAAACGTCCGTAGACAGTCTTTTTAGTGTCCAGCCTCCCGAGTTCCAGCTTCAGCAGCCTCCGGCCCCGTCCCCATATCAGTACTTTCCTTACATGCCATGGGACGCACGCCAGTATCCCCCGCCGCCGCCCGAAGATGATTGACTCCCAGTTTTGTTGCTTTTTATTGACGGACTTGTATTTGATTCCCCATTTATTTATTTGATTGTCTGTACTGTACGGGCGTGATGCCCTTGAACAATTTTTATTTTTCTGTGCTTTGTTATTTAATTTACTTGCCAGTACTGTTATTTAGTCTTTTGTTGCTAATGCTTAGGTTTGTAATTTATTCTCTTATGCCTGTTTTATATTTTTATTTATGCTTGTCGTGCATTCTATTTCTTTCTTGCACAGATTTTGTCCAAGATGGTGCGCCGTCCGGTTCATCACTTCTTGAGCTCTCCCTTCTTGCCATTCAGGGAGATTTCTCGACCCACTTGTTTTTATCATTGCTTTACTTGCTCTTTTACTTGTTTATTACATTGAGGGCAATGTATTTCTGTCAAGTGTGGGAATAATCGAACCATTGATGGTTCTCGAGTGATTCGTATATCAAGCATTTTTATAGTTTACCACACATCGCTTCTTTTGTTAGAATTTAAATCTTGTGGCATTTCTTACTTATTTGTTCATATTTTTAGGCAAAAAAAAAAAAAATAAAAAAATTTTTGAGTTCCTTTTAAGCATGTTTAGGGATAAAAGAAACTCATTGATGAAAGATTTGTTTTCAAAATTAGCATGGCTTGCACATTTTAACCCAACCAAGAACTTTCATTCGTGAGCGTTTGAGCCTTATTGAGCTTTAAGTATATATGATCTAGGTGCTCACAATTCGTTTGGTTTTATGTGTGATATTGTCGGTTGTTGTATGCATGTTAGAACTTGCTTTTGCGATACATCTCGGAAACACAATGATCAAGTTTTAGGCGGTTGTTTGATAGAGGCATTTAAGAAGCCTTTCTTTTGGATTCCATTTCCCTTTCCAATTTTCCCGTTTTTTCTTTCCTAGCCCAATTGCCGTTAAATCAAGAAAAGAGCGTATGCCTTTATTGTTGAGGTGGCCATTGTTAGGTTATTGTGGGCAAAGTCCACGTCAAAAAAAAAAAAAAATCTAAAGAAAGTGTAGCAAATAAGAAAGTCTCATAGAGACATTTGCTAAATTATTGTCAAGATAAAAGTATCTAATGTTTTGTTCGACTTTCGTTGGAAAAGAAAAGTTTTCCAGTCGAGCCGGTTATCGTGTTTCTAGCCGCTCTCTTTCTTTTCTTTCAGTCTTTTTCCCTCTTTTCCTTCCCCCCCTTTTTCAAGCCCTCTTGATTTTTCGCCTAGTTCTTGATCGAGTGTGTAGATTTGAGGTTCTAGCAAGCTTATGTTCATGCATATTTCAATGTGTTACAATTGAGAGACTTTGTCAACCTAAACACGAGGGTTGAGTGTTCATTTAGTGAGTTTCTGCCATGTTTATTTTGTTCTCAAAAAGTTTAGCATGTTTAGCTTCTATCCCTACTCCATGTTTTAATTGGCTCTTGAAGTTATTTTTGTTTTCCTAGCTGTGTGTTCGGTTAAGTCGGAAATGCCTTAGGATTTTCTTTCTTTGTCAAAAGTTGTCGAGTATTATGCGTTTTCAATTTCAAGTCTATATATATGCTTGTGTAAGAGTTGCTTGAGGACAAGCAAGGGTTAAGTGTAGGAATGTTTGATATCGTCCAATTTGTACATGTTTTATCGGACGATATCTCGTGTTTTGCATAGCTTTTTGGTTGATTTTCGTCCCAAACTCGATCTTATAGGTGTATGTTGTTATTTCAGGTGTTGGTCGAATAAATTGAAGTGAAAGGAGTTGAAACAGAGACAACTCGGCGAGTTCCCGTCCATACTCGGCGAGTTCGCCCACTTCCAGAACCAAACTCATAAGAAGAACTCGGCGAGTTCATCTCATACTCGGCGAGTTCACCTGAAATCTGATTAATTCTGAATATTCCTGATAATTGCCAGATCAAATAGGGTGTCGACAACACATGAACTCGGCGAGTTCATGTACACTACTCGGCGAGTTCACCCAGTTTGAGATCGAATCAGGAGCTGACAACACATGTACTCGGCGAGTTCGTCTCCTGTACTCGGCGAGTTCTCTCCAGCCTATAAAAGGAAGATTCTGCTCATTTATGAGGGAGACGAACTTTTACCAATTTTTACACACACTTATTTCCTGATTTCTTGAGCAAGAAGGAAGGCAAAGGAAGGCATTTACTTGGAGTTTTGTTTCTAAGGATTGCATCTTCATTATCATAAGTCATTAGGGGAGTTTTTCTTGTATTTAAGTTCATCTTAATATTTGAAAATGCTTGCTTATTGTATGATGGTGTTTTACTTCATTAACATGGAGTAGTTTTGCTATGTAATCATTTGGGTAGCAAACCCTAGACATTGGATGATTTATATTTGTATGTAATCGGATTATATATCGAAGTTTGCGTATTTTGAATGAAAATTTTGTTATTATGTTTAGACTTGTTAAACTTGCTATGAATGCTTTATTATTTCCATAACGAGAGTTCGAAATAGTTGGTATTCGTTTTTGATAAACCAAACATTTTGGTGAGGTTGAATCTTTCTACTAGAGATGGTGAAAGAGTAGGCTTAATCCGTGTTTTCATAATAATGAGAGGGGATTTATGTGTTTATGAGAATATAGCATGAATTTTATGTATTTGGTTTTTAACCAAATAATCTTTCAAAAGACGTAAACTTGTTGTGAACATTCAGATTTGCATAACTCAAGTTTTGAACATTTAAAAGAGGTTTTCGTGTTCACCTCGTGAGTTATGGGATTATTATGCTATAGTGAGAGATCTATATAGCTAGATGATCATTGTTCATACATTAAATAATCGATATTGTATTCATGTATAAGAGGTTTGAGTGGATATGATATTGGTTGTTATGATAAATTAGTATCAAACATAACTTAGAGATTTGTGTGTTTGTTGCTTTGTAATCATAACTATTATATTATCCGATTTGCGCGTTAAATTGTTTATCCGATGTCTAGGGGGAGTGATCCCATTTGATTA